>CM057235.1:23332336-23932336 GCA_029891385.1 Erythroxylum novogranatense
TGTTCAATTCTTCCTATTTCATTCACAAACATAAAAGTCACAAGTCATTACAATTCACAACCCATATATACATTACACAACATTTGTTTGATTTGAATCTCAGTACAAAAAATATAATTTGAAGTGGGATGCTAATATATAAGACTCTAACTAGCTTCTCAGATTCAGCTGATCAAACCTTTGAGTCATTCTTGTCCTAAAATGCAAGTACTAGACATCTACTATATCACCTTAGTAGCTAGAACTCCCTTGAACATGAAAAACAACGTTGCAATTTTGATGAGTTTGCGAACTCAGTGAGTGAACCATCATTGATGTATTCACTCAAGTCAGATAACAAAAACATGTTATAATGCAATTCAATAAGTATACCATACCATCCAGTATTGAATACCACATCATATTTCATCATACTTTAACAAGTACATCATGTAAGCTAGCATTGCATATCATAACCCATCATCCATTAACTTTAAATATAATTCAATATTTCAAAACAATTTAATAATACATTTCAATTCATTCATTTGATACATGTAGGGATGTATATGAAAATGCATATGTGGTTCCATTCTTATTTTTGTTTTATGGTGACCAAATTCCTATCAACCTAATTTACTATCTTGTCCATTATGGATACCAAGATCATTTCTGGACCATATCCATTGTGGAAATCAAGTCCATGTCATCTGAACCTGAGGCTCTTTTTTACAATCCTAAACTCAAAGATATTTTCCTACTTTAGTCACTCTGGTCACAACTCCTTTATTTGATCATACATTTTAATATGATGAGATGTGTCATTTCACATGTCATGTTTTCATTTCAGTATACACATACCATATATTAGGCCCCTCAGATCTAAGTCTGACATTTATCAATCAACTATACACACATTTCAGATTAAACATTCAATTTATACATAAGCACATATAATTGAGTTTACAGATATAAGAGAACTCAGTATGCTCCAAAAAAGCTATTGCCTCGATGTTTCGATAATATCTTGATATTAATGATCACCTTGAGCGTCTATCATCATGCAATACATACATAGTTCACAAATCACTAATTTATTTGATCATATAAATATACAATCATGCACATTTATATGTGTATGCTTCAATGCATGCTCAACTGACTTTTCAAGTATGTATTCTTATACAAATATCTTGAGCATTCAAACACTATAGCTTTTTATACAACTAATTTGTAATCAGGTTTATACCTTAAGTAAGCTTGATATACTCGAAATTCATCAATCATGCATTCACCAAATTTTTTTAGCAACATATAATAATACAATTTCCTAATTCTCATTCATCCTTACCTAATACACATTACTAAAATCCTTAAGATCATATTTGGATTCATAAGGACACCTTTATTCCTTTATCTCATCATAATTTCCAGATTTGGTTACATTGATACCAAAATAGTTCATTCTTTAAGTTATGACATCAATTAACAACTTAAAATTATCATGCTCTTAACCAATTAATCAAGCAATAATCTAAGTTCATTATGTTAAGTCAAAATTACTTTACGATTGATTTTGATGGAAACCAAATAATGATGAAGCTAAAGAAAAATGAGATGGAAGCAAAATGAGATGGAAGCAAAAATGAGACGGAAGCAAAATGAGAAGGAAGCGAAAATGAGACAGAAGCTAAAATGAGACGGAAGCGAAAATGAGACGGAAGCGAAATGAGACGGAAGTAAAATAAGACGGAAGCGAAAATGAGGCGGAATAGAAAATGAGACAGAAGAAAAATGAGACGGAGCGAAGTCGAAAATGAGATGAAAGAATTGAAGATGAAGAAACAAATCAGTTTAAGTTAGCTACAGAACTCAACTGAATAACCGTTTCTTTAAAGATCAAGAATCAAGAAGAAAGAAGTAGTTATCAAGAAGCAGTTGAAGACAAAGACTATAAAAATGAGTCCAAGTCGAAGACTAAAAAAGCTAGTGATATTCAAAAGCTAAATACTGTATTTGTGTGAAAAGACGAGAGTTATATTTTCTGTAGCAAAGCTCGCAATATCTTTCTGTAAGAAAGAAGAAAAGCTTAGAGACTGAAAAGGCTAAGTGAGAAAAAGAATACTTGTTGTAAGAGACCTGAAGAGGCTCGGTGAAAAGAATACTTGTACTTTTGTGAAGTATAGTGAAATCTCAGAAGGGATTCTAAGGACTGGACGTAACCTACGGTTTGGGGTAAACCAGTATAAAATTGTTGTGTCGATTCTCACTCTCAACCCTTAACTCTTGTTTCTATTGTTGATTTAAGTACTTCATATTATTGTTTATCAATCGTTTTGAGAAAACAAATTTTTAAAGGAGATTGTATTAAAAATTCGAATACAAAATTCAACCCCCCCTTTTTGTGCACTTTGTATATCATATACTAATGTGTGATTCACTTCAATTGGTATCAGAGCTCGGTACCCAAGAACCATCATAACAAAGTGTGGATAAAGATCCATGACAGAGTCACATGTATACATAGCTGAAAGTGCCTCCATAACTAGACCTCTGTCGTTCAATGGAGAAGACTATCATTACTAGAAAGACAGGATGAAACTCTTCATTGAATATACTCATATCGATCTTTGAGAGATAATAGAAAATGGACCGTATACATCGGTAGATGAAGAAGGAAATTCCATTCCACTAATTAGATGGTCTGTAGAACGAAAAGCAAGATTCCAACTAAATTTAAAGGCCAAGTTCTTCTTAAACTGTGGCCTAAGCAGAAGTGAGTACGATAAAGTTCACGGATGCGACACTGTGAAGGAGATGTGGGATACGCTATCAATCGCACATGAAGGCACAAATCAAGTAAAGGAGTCCAAGATAAGCATTCTTGTACACCAGTATGAGTTGTTCAAAATGAAGGACAAAGTGTCTATCAACCAGATGTTTGGAAGATTTCAAACTATCATCAATGGACTTAAAGCTCTCGGTAGAACGTACGATAATCAAGATCATGTTAGAAAGATTCTAAGAAGTTTACTGAAGAGATAGAGACCAAAAGTTACAGCTGTACAAGAAACCAAGGATTTAAGCATATTGAAGCTTGATGAATTACTTGGATCTCTAAAGATACATGAAGTTGAACTCGATGCAGAAGATAAACCCAGACGGGGCAAATCCATAACATTAACGGCTGGACAGAAGAATCAAAGGAAGAGAAGCTCATCATCAAAAGCGCTGAAGATTGAGGAAGTCAAGGATGACGATTCTAGTAATTCAGATCATGCTTCAAGTGAGGAAGATTATGAACTATCCTTTATCTTGAGGAAGATCAGATGCATGTGGAAGAAAAAGGCTAAAGGAAACAAAGAATCCTACTTCAAGAAGAATAGCAAAGATGAAGGGAAGAACAAGAAAACATCCATCACATGCTATGAATGCAATAAATTGGGACATTATAAGTTCGAGTGTCCATTGTTAAAGAGAAAGTCAAAGAAGAGTAGAGAAGGCAAGAAAAGCATGATGGCAACCTGGAAAGATCTAGATTCGTCTGAATCAGATACGAACTCGCAGGCATTGGTGCAAGCAAATATCTGCCTGGTAGCTGAAGAAGAAAGTGACGAGGAGGTAACCTCAAAATTTAATGAATTACAAGATGCATACTCAAAACTATTAGAAGATTCTCATGCAATTCTAAAGCAGTATAAGTTGCTTAAGAAAAAGTACATAGAAAACTTGAAAAACACGCAAGCATTAGAAGAGGAAAATGTTTGCGTAAAGAAACAAGTAGATGAGATGAAGAAAAAGGTTGTGGTAGATAGATATGAAGAGATCAATCAATTGAAACATATAATAAATAGTCTTTCAGCTGATCTATCTACATTTACGGAGAATACAAGGAAAATGAATAATATGCTAGGAAAAGACAAACACCCTAATGATAAAACATTTTTACGAGACTACGTTCAAAGAAAGATCGTGAGTCTTCAGTTTGTTGAGATGAACCATTAGTGGGCGGACATCTTCACTAAGCCATTAAGTGAAGAAAGATTAAGAGAAATCAGACGAAACCTTAACATGGCGATGTTAAGTAATCAACTGTCTGACACGTCATGACCTAGATGAAAAGGTTGAAAAAGTTAACGGTAACCGTAACCGTGAGTTACAGCTGGTAACGTCCGTTAGAAGAAAGTTTGGAGGGAAAGTTTTTCATAGCCTTGAGAACGCCACCTATTCTAGAACACTCATGATATACTCTGACAATCAACCTTTGAAGAACCCTAAACAAAAACCTTTCATTACTCTGTTTGGATTTCAAACTTTCCTTGCTCACACTCTCAACCTTAGAAACCGACTTCACTTCTTTGAGAAACTTCTCTATTTTTGGTTCGTTGTTAACTACAAGAAATGGAGATAGCCATGACAAGTGGAAGACTTCTTAATTTTGAATCCCTGAAGCGGGACAACATGGATATTAAACCCGAGATTATAACAACCGGATGGAGGAATTTCTTTCAAGTTCGAGAGACAGTCTACATGAATGAAGTTTATGAATTCTGGAAGAATATAGAAGTGGTAGCCGATACTATTGTATCTTTGGTGGATAGATTGTTGATTATTATGACCATGAAGATGATTGAGAAGGTCACGGAGTGTCCATTCTAAGGAGAGAAGCTCACAAGTAAAGCTAGATGGATGACACAAGCTAGCGTGAAGGAAACTCAGATCAATTTGCAGTTATATGGAGGCAATAATCCAAAGGAGAAGAAGGCGCCCAATCTTGTTCCAAAAGCTAGGGTATTACACTCACTTCTTTTTCATTGTGTACTAACGAGAACAGGATCTAGGCATTTGGTAATAACGCTAGATGAACAATGCTTATTTCATCTACTAAATCGTCAACCTATCAACCTACCATTCCTTATCTTTCATTATATGGTAAAGTCTAAGAAAGACTCAACTGCTCTACCACTCTAGAGTACGTCTGGACTGTGGAAACAGGATGAAGATGAATATCAAAAGTGTCATCAATTCTGCAACAATTGGTAAAATGGGCTTGAAGAATCTGGAGAGACTAGAAGCATATTCTAAGACGAAAGCCATGATTGAGGGGGAGCGTGCAAAAAGAGAATCTCCCTCAACAAAATCAAAATCTCAATCTGTTGAGAAGATACCTGCAGAAGGAGAAAAGGAATCGTCAGGAAAAACAAAGGGAAAGACGATATCTCTTAAAGAAGGAAGCCAGGTGCAACAAAAGGAGACAGTGACCCTGAAAAGAAAAGGAAATATGCTACTTTCGGAGAAACCAAAGCAATAAAAAAGGTCGCCTAGAGTTCGAACCCTGCGTCAACAAAAAGAAAAAAAAAGGAAAGAGTTGATTCATGCTGGAAACTCTGAGAAGACAACATCTCAGGCAACCAGGTCCTTAGTTTCAATTTTGAGAGAAGAATCACCAAAATTGACTAAAGTGACTGAAATTAGGAAGAAATTGGAGTTTGAGAAAGTAAAACCTCAACCTCAGCAGACTTTCAGACTGATTAAGGAGAATAAAAAGCAAAAAATCAGTACGAAAAAGAGCACTCCTACTGCTATTCAGAAGAAGAAGATAGCTGAACGCAGTCCAGTACAGGTCAATACTTCTCGACTGATAAGAAAAAAAGACTTGAGAGTCAAGATTTTTGAAGAAATTCAACCTGTCAGGAGTAGCAATTCAATAATAATCAGAGAAATCCCAAAAAGGTCAGTCAAGGTACAATTTTAACCCATTTTGATAAATAGTAGTACCATGCATCTGTTGAGTGAGGATGACAAAAGTATGTATGATGTTCTGAAGGATGAAGGAACCAGACCATACCCCACATAGATGACAAAGCAGAAGTACACTATTTTCCTAATCACAAGGAAAACTGTGATCAAGGTTGTGCCTGATATTCAACCTCGACCTTTCATTGTTCACAATGAGGAAAAAGGGAAGAAGAAACTGTATCCTAAAAGGATATATGATCTGACAGAAGAACAGATTGAAATTGAAGTGAGAAACATTGATGAAGCATGCCATGCAGTCCAGCAGATTGGAACTTATGTTTCCCACTTCATTTTAACAAAGTCAGGAAGCAATTGTGGTCAACAAACCACTGAAGATTCTTTTCAGGTAGGTGGAATACTTTCAGAAGGATAGTATAGATCCATTAAGGTTGGAGACCGAAGCTACTCAGTAGAGTCCCTTGTGCATCTCATTATGGACATTAGACCTTTATCAATTGTGTCTTCATTTGGTGATGTTCTACACCTATTAGGAAGACAAGTTCCACGATTAACCGATCCTGATGATCTTGATCTTCCAGAACCTAACCTATCTGTTCCACCTTCTACCCTTTCAATAATTGAACCAGATGTTATATGTTCAGATGCATATACTACGACTGTTGGTTTTGAAGTCGTACAACAAAAGCCTGATGAAGATATTGAAGAGAAAGTTGATTATTTGTGTACTTCTGTAGGTGACTTGCATAAAGAAGTAACGGATATTCGACAAGTATCAAGTCACTTCACATTGAGATGAGAGAAATATTTTCTGAAGTTATGAAGCATCTGCGCCTATGATCTTTTTGATCAATAACAAATAGGGGGAGAAAGGAGATTCTGAGGGGGAGAAAGCATCTGAGCCCATGATTTTTTTGATCGATAACAAATAAGGGGAGAAAGCATCTGCGCCCATGATCTTTTGTGAAGTATAGTGAAATCTCAGAAGGGATTCTGAGGACTGGATGTAGCCCACGGTTCGGGGTGAACCAGTATAAAATTGTTGTGTCAATTCTCACTCTCAACCCTTAACTCTTGTTTCTATTGTTGATTTAAATACTTCATAATACTGTTTATCAATCGTTTTAAGAAAGTAAAATTTTAAAGGGGATTGTATTAAAAATTCGAATACACATTTCAACCCCCCTTCTTGTGCACTTTATATATCGTATACTAACGTGTGAGTCACTTCACATTCCAAGCACTAATCAAGACCAAATACACCAATTTAGAGTGACTTTTCCTCGACTGGTTCAACATGTATATAAAATAGAAATTAAAATTCTAAAACTATGCCTATGATCATAGGGGACCTTGCCACGATCGTGACAAAAGGTAAATAATCAAGCCATGATCGTGCACAATCTTTCTTCCTCAATTCTCCACTAATTCCAAATACATAGAGACATCACTACTACCTAAATTTGTCTAAAATTCATATCCTATAAAGCTACTTCATTTCATGCTAGTCTAGCTTCCATATAGATTACATTGAGGCTCCCAAATTCTGCTCACTTTAATCATTACTTTCCTTTTTGCAATCTTATTTGCATCTCTAACTTTCCAGATTCTAAAACATCTTAATAACACCTATCTTTAGCATGAATTCTCATCAATTATACCTCAAATCCCAAATTAAATCATCTATACAACAACCTATAAACTATTGTTTTCATGCATCCAAAAATAGAAAAGGTAACTAATTCATCCATTATTTTCCAACACAACTTCAACAACATCAACACTACATTCAATCCATCCCTAATCAGTCATCATATCATATGCTACGAAGATCAGCATTTCACTTGTTTAGCTCAAATGCCACCTAAAAGTATCAAGCCTGCTTTGCCTCACATGCATGTAAGATCATCTCAAGAACAAGGTGGGAGTAGGATGGTTTTCAATAAAAACAAGAAGATACCAACACTTACTACAATTTTCTGCTTCTATAACTATCTTTATGAAGGATTTTTGCATGGATTTTAGTGTAGAAATTGAACATAATTTAGGCAAAACATAGAGATGTGAAGGAGAAGTAAATTTCGATAGTGAGAGGAAGAAGAAGGAGAGAGTTTCAGTAGAAATAACAAATGAAGGGACTTTGCCATGTGTGTGTTGTGTGGTATAAGTGGAGGATGAGTTTGAGGGCATTTGTTAAATGTCTAGGCCAGCTATATGTCCTCTCCTTAGGCTGCCAAATGTCACTTAGTTCTTAGGCCATTTTTCACTTAATTCTACTACCATATGCCACTCAATTTATAGACTTAGTCATCCTAAATTTTCATATGTCAATTGTCTTTCTACTTGAAATTTTTCTTAGTCTAAATTTACATTTTAATCCATCAGTCTTCCAATTATGACAAATAACTCCAAATTACTAATTATAATCCATCAATTCTTTTAATTGGTAAATTAAAATACAAGACATTAGATATGTACAATTGTGTCACAATTATTCAGAAACTTTCATACCTTGGAACCTGTCAATTGAGTATAATTTTTCTAAATCAAAATTCATGTGTGTATGCTCATATTATGCATGTTCATGAAATCATAAAAATCATATTCTAAATACACCAAATTCATTCTAATATAATCTAATTCATATGACTAAGTAATCTAACACTCTAACTCTTAGTAGGTTTTAGAAACCAACTATTACACTTATAATGATTTTTTTTTGGAAATTTTTATCACCTCATCTCTGAATGGAACATGGCCATGTTTCTACTTAACATGGGAGTGTACCTAAACATGAATATCAACATAAGGCCTATAACACTCTATAACATTTTGACTTATCAAATCTCACCTAATTTCATAACTATGAATCAACACATATAGACAAAAGTATGAAAGAGAAATGGGTACCCATATAACTATAAACCAAGCAAAGTTTTGTAATAAACCACACAAGTATCATAGATATAAGTTAAAAAATTGAAAACTAAATCCTAAAAACCTAAGAAATGCTTGTTTAATATCATTAGCTTTATTTTCACAATTCAACTAGGTGCAGATCTATAATCAAAAACTTACTTCCATTCTTCTTCTCAAATAAGGGTTTATTAGATGATTTCAAATTAACAAGAACAAGTAGATCAACCAATGCTCTTTTTAGCAACAAACTCTTAGTATAATAAGAAATTAAAGAAAACATATATCTTTAATTGACTTTGATAGTTTGTTATATGGGAAGCTGGACCCCTCTGTGTTTAAGACAATTACTGATAATTCCTCCTTATTAAGCTCCTCCTTTTCATCTTCCTCTATCTCCTCGTCCTTACCTTCTTAAGCAATAACTTTCTCCTTTACTTCAACCTTTAGCTTCTCTCCACTCCGTCATGTTATTGTATTCATATATTCTCTCATATTAAGCTCAATGTATCTGAATAAAATAACTAGTTTTTTTTTAATTTTATAGAGACAATCTTAGTTGAAAAAATTAATTTATAAGAAAATCCAAAAGATATTGATAGTCCTCTTACGACTATTATCATGGAAATCTAGATAAAGTGTAATTGTTCCATGAAAATTTATAATAACTACTCCACTTTGGATTATAAGTATTCCTAAATAGGTTGTCTTAACGCCAGTTATCCATACAAATTAGATGCCTCCATATATATTCTAGTACCTATCATTCATGACTAGGGTGGTTACCCCTACAAATGTCACAATGTGTCATGAATACCTATTAAACTTCTAAATATATGCCACTATGCATCAAGTTTCAAACTTCTAATATTTTAATTGTCCTTTTTGTCCTTCGATTATGTTTAATGGATATAACAATGAATACTCAAATCTTACAAATAAGCCATAAATATAAGATCAAGATAGAGAGTTACGAGAATAAATAAATAAAAATAAAAAGAAAAGAAAATAAATGCCATAGAAAAATAATGGCTAGATTAATAGGAATTAAGTGTTTCTAATATCTTATCCCAAGAAAGTGTCTCCAAAAATGTACTGTTAAACTTACACCTTGACTACACCCTTCTCGACCCAGGCACTCATCCTAAGCAAGTCTAGTTGGGTCATTCCACTAACACAACTTGTTGGACCCCGAACGTTTTATAGAAGTTAGAACTACTTGAATGAGAAATTTTGGAGATTAGTCATGAGTAAAGAACAAATGATGAAAATTTGTGAACCAAGAAATGATAGGAAAGAGTAAAGTAGGGAATGAGAGATGTGGATAGATTTATGATTTGCTATGGTGTTTTTGGAGGATAAGAGATTTTTGAAATAGAAAGAATTAAGGTGAAAGTTAGCAGTAAAATGAAAACACTATTTGTGTAGTAAATTGATGAAGAATAGGTATATATGTGTATGTTCTGTCATTGTTGTTCATGATTAGTCATGGATTATAAGTTTTCTTTATGGAGGACATTGATTTGAAATGAAGTTGAGAATGAAAGGAAAATACAGTGGAAAAAAGTTATCTTGGTATGAGTTGTGTTAAGGAAAGATTTTGAAACAAATTGGTAGTTGATCTGGAAAATGTTCACTGAGTATGCTTTAGTATTTTAGCCACAACGGTTTCTCTAGTTTTCCAAATAAGATTCTTTTTAATTTGGATTAAACTAGAGATATATGGCTACATTTCTTATGAAGACATCAAATTTAAATTCTGTCTCTAAGAATCTAGAACTTTGTCATGAAGTTGAGAATTGGGTGTAGTACATTGGAAGATGAATGTAAAATTTTTATTCTGAAGTCAAGGGAAATTCTGGATTTGATCTAGATAGATTTTGGCAAATTTGCCTTCTTGAGAGTTGTAGATCTTTCTTTTATCTTTCCAATGATATATAGTATGGAATTTTTGGACAATTGAGTCAAAAGTTATGATCCTTATAATTGGAGATGCTCTGAAGAGTATAAATAGTGATTTAGAACTTTGGGAATGTGAGAAAGACCCAATTGAAACATCTTCTTATGTACGGTTCATCATTTTAGTTTTTTTCATCTTAGTTTTGCTTCATTTTAGTTTGACTTTCTGCTTCGTCTTAGTTTGCTTCGTCTTAGTTTTGCTTCATCTTAGTTTGACCATCTTAGTTTGACTTTCTATTTCATCTTAGTTTACTTCGTCTTAGTTTTGCTTCATCTTAGTTTGATCGTCTTAGTTTGACTTTTTGTTTCTTCTTAGTTTGTTTCATTTTAGTTTGCTTCATCTTAGTTTGACTTTCTACTTCGTCTTAGTTTGTTTCGTCTTAGTTTTGCTTCGTCTTAGTTTGACTTTTTGTTCGTCTTAGTTTTGCTTCTTCATCTTCTGTTCCATTTTTGATCCTTCAAAAGGTATAATTGGTCTTTCAGGTCTCATAAAAGTTGTAGATCTAGAAGTCTTCTTTCAAACAGTCTAAAAATGAAGTCAATTCGACACTTGTAGTGAGAGTTATGACAATTGCGCCAAGGCATGTACAATATGAGTAAAGACATTAACATGTTAGATTCTTTTGGCCATAACTTTTTCTCTAGACACCCAAATGACTTGATTTTTGAACCATTGGACTCATAAGACATTGATATACACCTCAAACAAAATTAATGGCCCTTTAAATCAAATTGAGAAAGATTGAGTGAAAAAGTGGAACGGGTACAGTGAGTGTATTTTTCAATAGTATGATCTGATGTTATTCTACTGAACATACCTCAGTATTTTAATGATATGTTGATCTGTAGAGCTCCAAATGAGATGATTTCTAATTTATGGTAAACTAGAGACATGGAACTACAATTGGTATGAAGAACTAGGAATCTAATTCAGTTTCTAAGATGTTTAAATTTCAGATGGAAGTAGTGCATAGTACTTTGTTTGGGACAAGAGCAGTTCAAAAAGTTTGTAGTATATCTTTTGAATTACTGAACCAAATCGAACGATTTTGGTGGCATCAGAAACATAAGACAGCGAGGAACATTTTTTTGGAAGAAATTTTTAGGTTAGAATGTTCAAGGGTGTTAAGTCAAAATGACTTTACATATATATGATTTTGATGAATAATAAAGAAGTAGAAAAGCAAAAACAAAATAGAAAACAGACAGAGGGAGAATAAAACACAGACGCAGACGAAGTTAAAAGACAGACGAAGATTAAAAAACAGACGGAGAAGTACAGACACAGACACAAGACAAGACGCAGACGCAGACACAAAATAAAATACAGATGCAGACGCAGACGCAAAATAAAATACAGACGTAGACGCAGACGCAAAGTAAAACACAGACGTAGACGCAAAGTGAAAAGCAGACGCAGATGCAAAGTGAAAAGCAGACGTAGAAGCAAAGAGAAAAGCAGATAAAGAATTCAAAAGAAGACGCAAGAGTCAGTTCGAGTTAGTTACAGAACTCAACTGATTAACCGTTTCTTTCAAGATTCAAGAAATAAGATTCAAGATTCAAGAATCAAGAAGCAGTTGCAGACGAAGACTATAAATATGAGTCGAAGTCTAAGATTGCAAAGTTAGAAAAATTAGCAAAAGTTGGCCAAAATTAGCGAAAGCAAACATTGTGCAAATTAGCCGAGAGCTAGTGTTTACTGTA
The DNA here is from genome assembly GCA_029891385.1 of Erythroxylum novogranatense. NCBI lineage: Eukaryota > Viridiplantae > Streptophyta > Magnoliopsida > Malpighiales > Erythroxylaceae > Erythroxylum > Erythroxylum novogranatense. The sequence continues at coordinate 23,344,655 of CM057235.1, forward strand.
ACAAGTCTCAAATACTTTTGTAAGAAAGTAGCACAGATAGCCTGTAGAGGCTAAAAGTGAAAGAATATTGAATGTAGAGACCTGAAGAGGCTCGGAAAGAATACTTGTATACATTGAAGAGATAGTGAAATCTCAAAAAGAACTCTGAGGACTGGACGTAGTCCACGGTTTGGGGTGAACCAGGATAAAATCACTGTGTCAACTTCTCTCTACCTTATATCTCTTAAAGTTTAAAGTTTTGTTATTACTTAATTTTTCGAAACAAGTTTTCAAAGTTTTGATTGACTGGAACTTACTGAATTTTTTGTCAAAGAACTTGTTTTTAACGAAAAAGTTTTGAAAGAGTCATCAAAAAGGGGAATACACAATTCAACCCCCCTTCTCGTGTATTCACTATCGTATTATAAGCATTGTACTAATGTGTGATTTACTTCAATTGGTATCAGAGCTCGGTATCCAAGGATCACTGTAGCAAAGTGTGGATTAAAGATAATGGCAGAATCACGTATATACATTGCAGAAGGTGCCTCAGTCACTAGACCTCCAGCATTCAACGGTGAAGATTATCACTACTGGAAAGATAGAATGCGGTTGTTCATAGAATCTACTCATGTCGACCTTTGGGATGTAATAGAGAATGGACCATATACACCAGTGGATGAAGATGGAAATCTTATTCCACGGACCAGATGGACGGCTGATCAAAAAGGCGAGAATTCAGTTTAACTCTAAAGCGAAGTTTTTCCTGACGTGTGCCCTAAGAAGGAGTGAATATGACAAAGTTCACGGATGCGACACTGCGAAGGAGATGTGGGATACTCTATCCATCGCTCACGAAGGCACAAATCAAGTCAAAGAATCCAAGATAAGCATTCTTGTGTACTAGTACGAGCTTTTCAAGATGAAGGAAGAAGAATCTATTGATCAAATGTTTGGAAGATTTCAAACAATCGTCAATGGATTGAAAGCCCTCGGAAGAACGTACAATAACCAGGATCACGTAAGAAAGATCTTAAGAAGTCTTCCGAAGAGGTGGAGACCAAAAGTTACAGCGGTGCAAGAAGCGAAGGATTTGAGCATGTTAAAGGTTGACGAGCTGCTTGGATCACTGAAGATTCATGAAGTAGAGCTTGATGTTGAAGACAAGCCTAAACGAGAAAAGTCAATAGCACTGAAGGCCGGACAGAAGAATCACAAGACTCAAAGAAGGAGGAAGTCATCAAAAGCATTAAAGATAGAAGAATCGAAGAATGATGACTCAAGCGAATCAGAACAGGTGTCAAGTGATGAAGATGACTAATTATCGTTCATTTCCCGGAAGATATGATGGATGTAGAAGAAGAAGTCCAAAAGAAGCCAACCATTCAAGAAGAATAGCAAAGATAATGACAAAGCAGAAATGTTGGACCCCGTCTCCGAAACCCAACATTCGGACCCATATAAGCATACATAAGCATAGAGGACCCAAAACCGAACACAAACTGGCCACAAATAGAGAAACTTTTAATAAAAAATTTGGGATTTGCTTTTTAATAAAAATTTTCCTCATGCTCTCACGATTCCAACGCCACTAAAAACGCTCAATTTGGATTAGAAATGAAGGAGTTATGGTTAAAATACTATCTTAAAGAAAACAGTGAAAACTGACCCTCAATCGACTTCATGTCAGAATTTGAAAACTTTAGAGGCTAAATTGCCGATCGATTCCTTCATAAAACTTGTAGGTTTATGTCTCTAGTTTAATTTAAAACAAAAATCGCCTCGATCCGACCATTATAGCTCCAGATATCTCAAAATTAGTAAAGTATATTCAGACTTAATCAACCGACCTCCACACTTTGTTTCAAACCACTTTTTTCAATTTAAAAGCAATACTGGTAAATCAGGTGTAGAAGATAGAAAAATGTCTTAGAAATCCATCGCTTCGAAAATGGGATCAATCGGAGGTCTACACAAATAGTTATGGCCAAAAGAAAGGAGAGGGGTCGGTCGGTCGTGTAACACCCCACTCCCGCAAGACCTGAACCCGACATCGACGGTGATATCCAGGTCCGTGCCCCTCGAGGGTGGCATGCTACATCACCCAGTAGAAAACTCAGTATAACTTTTTTTTTTAAACACATACTCACACATATTATCGTGAATGCGGAAAACAATTTATATAAACAATTCAATTGCCTTGGGGCCCTGTTTACATTTACAATTTATTTCAGTCAATTGACTTTACAACTTGTCCAACTTAGTAATACAAAAGTCCAAGAATAGAAATACTAAGACAGAAGCGAACTGATCCCGACCACTTCTCTGCTTCCTCAACCAACAGATGTCATACGCCCGTTGCCTAACGGGGTATTCTTCTAAGTCCTGAAAAATAGATGCAAATTTTGGGTGAGTTTTGCGAACTCAATGAGAAACCATCATCGATGGTTCACTCAATTCATGCATGTTCAATCAGCTTACCAAATATCACATACAATCACGATTCACAAATGTAATCTCAAATAATACATACCATTACATTTCACAAATGTAAGGCGTATCACCTTTCATACAATCCAAATTCAATCATACCATATATGCAATGCACATGAGACCCTTTCCATTTTCATTACGTTGTTGTGACTGCGCTACTGGCTCGTCCCAAGAACGGCACATTGCGTTGAGCCAGTGGTTTCAAACATTGGGCTTGAAGCCTAATACATTGAGCCCGAGGCTCAATACGTTGGACCCGAGGTCTTGTGCGCTGAGTGAAAGCTCTCATATACATCATGTGATATGCCCCGATACTGATAGTGCTCCGGTCACAACCGCTTTTATCTCGATCATGTCCTTATGCATGAATGCATATGTTCCAATTTCCATTTACAGTTATTTCTATCACTTACATTCAATGCCATTTTATTTCTTCGGACCTTCGTCCGTATTTCAATCATATATTTTCCAATTTATTGCATCACACCATATCGCATTTAAGTCACATCCAATGTATTGAAATGCATAATTAACACTTCAATATCAATTTCCCATTTCTCGGACCTTTGGTCCAAATTCCAATATAAACATTCACACAGGTACACACAAGTAGCACTTCGTTATCTCATTCCAAATATTTCGACACCTATGGTCCAAATCAATAAAATCAAACACACATAAACCCTCCATTATCTCCACATGGCATAATTGCAAAATCTTAAACACATAAGGTTGAGGAACCAACTAGGTTACTCACCTGTACTCGAAACTAACATCTGAAGTTTCATAACGTCGGTAGATCGACGCCCAAATGTGCCTCTATAACAAAAGAGAGGAAATCCGATCACTAATTATCCAATCCGAACTAATATAATGCACATGTAAGTGTATAATGCATGTTCATGAGATTTCCGCCCTAAATCCAAAATTTTCCCATCATAAAATTTCATCAAAATTAGAAAACTATAGCCATCGACAAGACTCAATTCGACCCGATCACCCAAAATAAATAAAACAAAGGACCATAGAACAATTTCCGGCTACGCTAATTTCCGCCTCAAAATTTCCAATTTCTCATAAAATAAAATTCAATATTTCACTAATCCGATGCCTCAAGAATCAGGTCAATCGGAAGTCGGACGGAAAAGAAATTGACAAAAGAAACACCAAAATTCAATTTAAACAATTAATATCTATATATATACCTAACCCTTATTCCCTTCTTTAATTTCTTGATTTCCAATCCAACTTTCACCACCAATAACTCATTACACACAATTCAGAAAATTACCAACTATATCTCATTGGAAAGATCATAAAACCCTCTACAATTCTCAAGAAGGCCATAAAAATCAATCTCACCCCTAAGGATGTCAAAAATCCCTTCAAAGCTACTGCCTACTCAAATCCCATTAAAACAGACCAGTACATTGCAAATTCCATAACTCTCTGATTCTTCAGCCAAAAATTACCACATAAATATTCTCAATAAGTTCACAATGTCACCTACAACTTTCATAAACAACCCAAAATCAAATTCACTTGCTAACTAGGTCAAACAATTCCACAAAGAATCTGTCTACTGAATTCAACCAATCTGGACAGTGATTTTGCAAACAGTATAACTCCTTGTACAAATGTCGAAAAATTGCATACTTTATACCCATACAAAGATAAAACATAGTACTACACTTCTCATGAAGGGTTCAGAATCAAATTCCATCATTAACCAATTTAAAATAGTCTTGCAAGTTACTGCCACTATCAGCAATTCACATCCTAATGCGGGGTCAGTTTTTGCAAAATCATAACTCCCAACTCTGACCTCTAAAAATTACACACCATATATCATTTTCAAGGTACTTTCTTCCTCTGAAACTTTTCAGAAGATCACTCACACCAATTCAGTTCACATAATTTGCTAAAATTTCTTCCAATCCGTAAGCTCACAAACTCAATACTTAGGCTAGGTTTCATCAAAATGCTCAAAACCAGTCAATAGAAATCAGTTCATATCTCCCAATATACAGCTCGAAAATTAGCAAGATCAGTGGCAATGGAAAGCTAACTCAATATGCTACAACTTACAGGAAGACCATTTTCCCAAATTCCATCTCAAATAATTTTGAAAAATCAGCAACATAATCCGGTCATATATGCGGGTACTGTTCACAGACCCTACAACCAGAAACTTTCCATGCAAAAATTCACCTTCCTAACATTACAATTTAACAACACCTATTTCACACAAATTTGAAGCCAACATCCCAAAGTTTAATGGGGCACAATCCTCACCTCATTTACACACCTACACAATTAGTTATGATCAAAACATTACAATAGGTCAAACTCACATTTTCAGCTATACTATACAATTCCTCTTCCTATCATGCCAATTGAACTTCTAACACCATATGCATTTCAATAAAGCATAAAAATCAGTATTCCTAACATTCATACATTCACTAGGGCTAACATTCACGAATTGGCAACACTCAATTCTTCATTTTTAAGTAAAAATCAATCATCAATATGTAATCAAAATCAAGTAAAAAAAAACACTCATTCCTACTACTTCATCAAATCTTACTTCAACCTAACTTTATACCCATCATTTCCACCTATAGGTTTCATTAAATTCATGCATCAATACTCATAATAAATGCACCATAACTCCAATTAAATACATCTAACAACCATGATTCAATACTACATAATTAAAGCTTAATTAAAAATTAACTTCAAACCTTACCTACTTAAACTTCCAATCTTCACTTCCTTTCAAATCTTTGCTTCCTACCTTCTCTAACAACTTCTCCTAACACCAAGCAAGGGCAAGCTCTCCATGGCAAGAAAATAACTTGATTTCATGAAGGAGCTCTTAAGGTTTGGAGGGAGGTTTGAGAGAGGAAGAAGAAAATCGATGGTGAGAGGAACAAATGAAGAAGGTTTTCGGATGGTTGCAAAAGAAAGCAAGGCAACTTGACTTTTCATGCTTTAATTCAATGAATTTCGGATGGAGATGGAAAAAAACAAGGCATTTGGTCTTTTATTCAATGAGTTCCGTAATATACAAGCTAACCATTCATTCTAAGGTGGGACACTTGGCAATTTAAAAGAAGAAAAGACAAAATGAGTTAATCTCAATTAATTAAGCACTAATCCCACTTAAACTCTAAACATGGCACTAACATAATTCCCAAAATTATTTATTCACTAATCTCATGCCATTAGGCAATCCTTTTCAAGACAAAAGGCTCACTCAAATTGTCATTGAAATTTTTCGGTCCGGCAAGAACCCCAAAAATTCTAGAAAATTCTATAAATCCCTAAAATGGAAAACAATTTATGACGACTCAAAATAATTTTCCAATTACGATTATCCCATAAATTTCACAAGAGGTCTCAATTTGAAACCTAAGTTTAAAAATGTCATGAATGCATGTTTACCATGTGTAAGTGCAACAACCCATCACCATAGAGGCTATAAGTCAGATGCGCATGCCGAGCTATAATTTAATACTTCTAACCCGTCCCAATTTACCAAAATACCCTTCCCATCGGTGATGGGATGTTACAATTCTCCCCTCTTAATAAAAATTTCGTCCTCGAAATTTCATATACGGTTTATCTGAAAGGCAGGGGAGTCTTTTCGATTAATTCACTCTGTTTCCTATTGGTTTCACTACACGACCCAATTCTGTCAATGAACAGAGATCAAACAATCAATTACTCTTTTTCCCTTTCTCAAACTTTCCATGATTTTACTACTTTCTCATGATTATGCACAATTTATCACTTTCACTATCACCACTATCAATAACATATATATCGAATCCTAACACTATTTCCAATTCTGTCTATGAAACATTTTGTGAATCCGAATCATCTTTTAGGTTTTAGTCTAGCTTACCAATCCATAATGCTATTTACACCACAATCACCTAGAGGCCCCTCATCACTAATTCAATTTCCCTTAACTACACCTTTATTTCCATCTAAGTACCTCTTGGCCGAGGCCATACCCTTCAAAATATTTCATTTATCGCTTATCAGATTTCTTTATTATCAAAACACAAATCTCATGACATTTGTAACCTCAGTGTGAATCAATTCGATTTATTGTCACCATCTTAAATTCCTTAACCTTTCACTTTATTGCCCTGATCACATAATATAGGGATAACGACTCCTTTTTGGCAATAAGACCCCTTATACGCTTTTCGAATGGTGACACCAATATAATGATTGTCATGCCATAATCCCTTTGCACTATATATCAATCTCATATCCCAATGAAGTCTAAAATTATCAATTTCACATTTGTCTTCAGGAGTCAAGCCTGTTGATTAATCACACACGTCATCGTTCAATTTAACAGATTATACCAGCAATTGCTTTTCCACAATACTTTTACAAGAACATAACGCTTCGATTGTTTCTTATGCTTTCTCGAACCATTTATCGATAATCATTTGATTTCCCGCCTAACCTTTCAATTACTCATCAATACACTCTTGCTAGTACATAAAGCTTCGATTATTCCTTACATTTTCACTAACAGTTCCCGTAATAAGTATCACCCATATCTCTTAATCCGAACTATACCTATCACTTTCCTCACAATTGGAGTAAATTCCCGTTTCTCAATACAGTTTACAATTTCTACATCCTCACTTCGGGTTTTGCCAATCCGTTTTGATGCACACCAACTTGAAATTCCAATAACTAATAATACTTTCTTTTGCCCCTTTTTGTCAGTTCACTTAATAATACACTAGATTTGATAACCTTCTTACCCAAATTTTGATCTTCTACAATTGAATTTATTTATTTCTTTGTTCAATCCCTTGAATTGCATCATTGGCTTAGTTTGAATTAATCAGCCGTTGAATCCTTTTCAAATCATTCAAATGCCCGAAATAACTCAATCGGTATGGATTTGCATATTCATAGACATCTCCAAACTAGTTCTGTACGATTAATATCTCCAAGCTTTTAGGCCACACTCAATATAACAAATTTTAAATCATCAAGCATAATACCGCCCATGGATTCATATTTGTCCCAAGGTGCATAAAATCACTTTATACAATGTCAATAGAATAATGGAACACTTCAGTATAGATAATAAATTCTCCAAATGTCTCCTTTATGATCATCAGTCATAACATTCACATGTTTTCCTCAAATATTCTTGTTAATTTACTAAAACCAGAAAATCTTTGACAATTTCTATATGCATCTAGCATTCCGTTAGTTCTAATAAATTCCTAATTCCACATACCCATATCTTTTGAACTTCCACATTTCATCAAAACCGATATCTTGATTAATTCTCCCAATATCCCATGTTCGCATACTAATCCATCCATTATTCATTCAATTAGGTTAAGATTCACTCTTATGAGACTTGTATAACGACCAATTTCCTCAACTATCCCAATTTATCCATTTCTTATGCTTATATCCTCTTATGTTTATATCCATTATCCACTCCAAACACAATTGAGACATGTTCCTTTTCAAGAATACAATAAACTTATACCCATAGTTGACTCATATAACTCTTTCATGATCAAACGCTCCAATGAGGAACAATTTCCTTATAATTTTCTCATCATAACATATTCTGCCACAAGGTCCTTCATTTCTCCACATAGCTTAATTTATTCACAATAAATCACTCACCGACTTGAATAAACAATCATTATATCGATCTCGTATTTCGAACATAATTACATAAAGTATACCCAACTTTTAATCCCTCAAATTCGCAATTAATATTTCCTTAATATGCAGTACTTCTCTTACATAATCAAAGTCATCTCATTAACGTGTACATTTTTTCAGTAGCATATTTTATCTCTTACGATTGAGTCATAAAACTTTATCAATCAACTATTTTCCATCTCTATACATATATTAGTGCCTCTTAATATTTCATGAAGCTCAATCTCTGAAAGGCACTTAAACAATTTCTTTTCCTCTACTATCTTGCCATACATCACCATAATCATCACATTCTATCTAACAATATATATCTCTATAATCTCATCAATTTGCCCGTTAATAGATCATACTGCTAAGAATACCTTAATTGCATTTAATTCTCGATAACCATTCTCTTTTTGGTACCAATTCTTAATCATGGGGACCTTACTATATTCATGTCCCTCATTTTATTCTCGCAAGCTCATTACCGATGCTAACATCTTTAACTCTCTCACTTCTTTCGCAATTGATCATTTTGAACATTCTCCTGCCTTACTCTCACTCATTTTGAACTTGAGCTACCGGTATTATAATCGGAGCTTACGTAATAGGTCACCGATTACCTCCTATATCATATTCACGTAAATTATTCATTTATGCTTGCTCAGTTCACCCATGATGGTAATCCCACTATCACATATACACTTACAAAGGATCATATAATCTGAACTCAACAATCTTCCCATTTACACCCGTCCTCGCTTGTGAGGATCATATACAATCTCAATTCATTCACAACTAATCATTGTAAGCACTTTCATTTCTTATTCCAACTCATAAAGGTTTTTTTTTTGACAAGACTTCTGGCTAGCAAGTATCCATTAACTCATCAATTACAGGGTAACATTTTTCACTTAACATATGGCTCCCATAATCAGGTGTGCATTTACTTAGGCGGATCAATTAAACCCGAACAACTTTTTCATCTACCAATTTCATTGTCTTACATTTCAATCTTTTCATTATTGCATTAGACCCATATATTTCCATACTCATATCTATATCATAGATATGAAATCATTCTTGATTTTGCACTTAATGTATAATTTGACTCCACATCACCAATCTTTATTTATAACTCTCATCACGGTAATCAATCCCAATTGTAACTTTTCTATATCATAGATACACTATATTTTCATTTACCTTATACACTGTAAATCTTACCATTATCACATCTCTATTTTTCCTCTATTAATTTACAACTATAGTCTTTATTTCTAACTCATATTCAAGGATATACCCAATATCACTCCAATTTTGCACTTCACAATATACCCATCAATCTCAATACACTAAATATTCGTCTATCTGATCAAACCATACCCTCTTTCCTATTGTGTAATATCCATTACTTCCTTTTCTCACATTCTAACACATTATCCTTTTTCTCACTTTTTCTAATCGCTTAAACGACTGAGACATACTTATGCATACGACTCGTATGCTACACTGGAGATCAGTTGTCATTGTCTCCCGTGACATGACTTAAATACATACACCCTATGTTTCAGACTGTGCCCAGATACATTACGTACTACTGGGCTCTGATACCACCTAAATGTAACACCCCACTCCCGCAAGACCTGAACCCGAGATCGACGGTGATATCCAGGTCCGTGCCCCGCGAGGGTGGCGTGCTACATCACCCAGTAGAAAACTCAGTATAACTTTTTTTTTAAACACATACTCACACATATTATCGTGAATGCGGAAAACAATTTATATAAACAATTCAATGGCCTTGGGGCCCTGTTTACATTTACAATTTATTTCAGTCAATTGACTTTACAACTTGTCCAACTTAGTAATACAAAAGTCCAAGAATAGAAATACTAAGATGACGCGAACCGATCCCGACCACTTCTCCGCTTCCTCAACTAACAGATGTCATACGCCTGCTGCCTAACGGGTATTCTTCTAAGTCCTGAAAAATAGATGCAAATTTTGGGTGAGTTTTATGAACTCAATGAGAAACCATCATCGATGGTTCACTCAATTCATGCATGTTCAATCACCTTACCAAATATCACATACGATCACGATTCACAAATGTAATCTCAAATAATACATACCATTACATTTCACAAATGTAAGGCGATCACCTTTCATACAATCCAAATTCAATCATACCATATATGCAATGCACATGAGACCCTTTCCATTTTCATTACGTTGTTGTGACTGTATACCAAACCGTCCCAAAGAATTCGGCACATTGCGCTGAGCCACTGGCTCTGAAACATTGGGCTTGAAGCCCTAATACATTGAGCCTGAGGCTCTGAATACGTTGGACCTGAGGTCCTGTGCGTTGAGCTGAAAGCTCTCATATACGTTGGGCGTGATATGCCCTGATACGGTGGCTGCTCCGGCCACAACCGCTTTTATCTCGATCATGTCCTTATGCATGAATGCATATGTTCCAATTTCCATTTACAGTTATTTCTATCACTTACATTCAATGCCATTTTATTTCTTCGGACCTTCGGTCCCAGATTTCAATCATATATTTTCCAATTTATTGCATCACACCATATCGCATTTAGAAGTCACATCCAATGTATTGAAATGCATAATTAACACTTCAATATCAATTTCCCATTTCCTCGGACCTTTGGTCCGAGATCTCCAATATAAACATTCACACACAGGTACACACAAGTAGCACTTCGTTATCTCATTCCAAATATTTCAGACACCTACGGTCCGAAATCAATAAAAATCAAACACACATAAACCCTCCATTATCTCCACATGGCATAATTGCAAAATCTTAAACACATAAGGTTGAGGAACCAACTAGGTTATTCACCTGTACTTCCGAGCTAACATCTAGAAGTTTCAGTAACGTCGGTAGATCGACGCTCCAAATGTGCCTCTATAATAAACAGAGAGGAAATCCGATCACTAATTATCCAATCCGAACTAATATAATGCACATGTAAGTGTATAATGCATGTTCATGAGATTTCCGGCCCTAAATCCAAATTTTTCCCATCATAAAATTCCATCAAAATTAGAAAACTATAGCCATCGACAAGACTCAATTTGGACCCCGATCGTCCAAAATAAATAAAAAAGGACTATAGAACAATTTCCGGGACTACGCTAATTTCCGCCTCAAAATTCCCAATTTCTCATAAAATGAAATTCAATATTTCACTAATCCGATGCCTCAAGAATCAGGTCAATCGGACGTCGGACGGAAAAGAAATTGACAAAAGAAACACCAAAATTCAATTTAAACAATTAATATCTATATATACCTAACCCTTATTCCTTCTTTAATTTCTTGATTTCCAATCCAACTTTCACCACCAATAACTCATTACACACAATTCAGAAAATTACCAACTATATCTCATTGGAAAGATCATAAAACCCTCTACAATTCTCAAGAAGGCCATAAAAATCAATCTCACCCCTAAGGGTGTCAAAAATCCCTTCAAAGCTACTGCCTACTCAAATCCCATTAAAACAAACAAGTACATTGTAAATTCCATAACTCTCTGATTCTTCAGCCAAAAATTACCACATAAATATGCTCAATAAGTTCACAATGTCATCTACAACTTTCATAAACAACCCAAAATCAAATTCACTTGCTAACTAGGTCAAACAATTCCACAAAGAATCTGTCTACTGAATTCAACCAATCTGGACAGTGATTTTGCCAACAGTATAACTCCTTGTAAAAATGTCGAAAAATTTCATACTTTATACCCATACAAAGATAAAACATAGTACTACACTTCTCATGAAGGGCTCAGAATCAAATTCCATCATTAAACAATTTAAAATAGTCTTGCAATTTACTGCCACTATCAGCAATTCACATCCTAATGCGGGGTCAGTTTTTGCAAAATCATAACTCCCAACTCTGACCTCTAAACATTACACACCATATATCATTTTCAAGGTACTTTCTTCCTCTGAAACGTTGCAGAAGATCACTCACACCAATTCAGTTCACATAATTTGCTAAAATTTCTTCCAATCCGCAAGCCCACAAACTCAATACTTAGGCTAGGTTTCATCAAAATGCTCAAAACCAGTCAATAGAAATCAGTTCATATCTCCCAATATACAACTCGAAAATTAGCAAGATCAGTGGCAATGGAAAGCTAACTCAATATTCTACAACGTCCAGGAAGACCATTTTCCCAAATTCTATCTCAATTAATTTAGAAAAATCAGAAAAATAATCAGGTCATATATGCGGGTACTGTTCACAGACCCTACAACCAGAAACTTTCCATGCAAAAATTCACCTTCCTAACATTACAATTTAACAACACCTATTTCACACAAATTTGAAGCCAACATCCCAAAATTTAATTGGGAACAAACCTCACCTCATTTACACACCTACACAATTAGTTATGATCAAAACATTACAATAGGTCAAACTCACATTTTCAGCTATACTATACAATTCCTCTTCCTATCATGCCAATTGAACTTCTAACACCATATGCATTTCAATAAAGCATAAAAATCAGAATTCTTAACATTCATACATTCACTAGGGCTAACATTCACGAATTGGCAACACTCAATTCTTCATTTTTAAGTAAAAATCAATCATCAATATGTAATCAAAATCAAGTAAAAAAAAACACTCATTCCTACTACTTCATCAAATCTTACTTCAACCTAACTTTATACCCATCATTTCCACCTATAAGTTTCATTAAATTCATGCATCAATACTCATAATAAATGCACCATAACTCCAATTAAATACATCTAACAACCATGATTCAATACTACATAATTAAAGCTTAATTAAAAATTAACTTCAAACCTTACCTACTTAAACTTCCAATCTTCACTTCCTTTCAAATCTTTGCTTCCTACCTTCTCTAACAACTTCTCCTAACACCAAGCAAGGGCAAGCTCTCCATGGAAAGAAAATAACTTGATTTCATGAAGGAGCTCTTAAGGTTTGGAGGGAGGCTTGAGAGAGGAAGAAGAAAATCGATGGTGAGAGGAACAAATGAAGAAGGTTTTCAGATGGTTGCAAAAGAAAGCAAGGCAACTTGACTTTTCATGCTTTAATTCAATGAATTTCGGATGGAGATGGAAAAAAACAAGGCATTTGGTCTTTTATTCAATGAGTTCCCGTAATATACAAGCTAACCATTCATTCTAAGGTGGGACACTTGGCAATTTAAAAGAAGAAAAGACAAAATGAGTTAATCTCAATTAATTAAGCACTAATCCCACTTAAACTCTAAACATGGCACTAACATAATTCCCAAAATTATTTATTCACTAATCTCATGCCATTAGGCAATCCCTTTTCAGTACAAAAAGGCTCACTCAGCCCGTCAGTTGAAATTTTCCGGTCCGGGCAAGAACCCTGAAAAATTTCAGAAAAATTCCCATAAATCCCTAAAAATGGAAAACAATTTATGGCGCACTCAAAATAATTTTCCAATTACGATTATCCCATAAATTTCACAAGAGGTCTCAATTTGAAACCTGTTTAAAATGTCATGAATGCATGTTTACCATGTGTAAGTGCAACAACCCATCACCATAGAGGCTATAAGTCAGATGCGCATGCCGAGCTATAATTTAATACTTCTAACCCGTCCCAATTTACCAAAATACCTTTCCCATCGGTGATGGGATGTTACAATTCTCCCCTCCTAATAAAAATTTCGTCCTCGAAATTTCATATACGGTTTATCTGAAAGGCAGGGGAGTCTTTTCGATTAATACACTCTGTTTCCTATTGGTTTCACTACACGACCCAATTCTGTCAATGAACAGAGATCAAACAATCAATTACTCTGTTTCCCTTTCTCAAACTTTCCATGATTTTACTGCTTTCTCATGATTATGCACAATTTATCACTTTCACTATCATCACTATCAATAACATATATATCGAATCCTAACACTATTTCCAATTCTGTCTATGAAACATTTTGTGAATCCGAATCATCTTTTAGGTTTTAGTCTAGCTTACCAATCCATAATGCTATTTACACCACAATCACCTAAAGGCCCCTCATCACGAATTCAATTTCCCTTAACTACACCTTTATTTCCATCTAAGTACCTCTTGGCCGAGGCCATACCCTTCAAAATATTTCATTTATCGCTTATCAGATTTCTTTATTATCAAAACACAAATCTCATGACATTTGTAACCTCAGTGTGAATCAATTCGATTTATTGTCACCATCTTAAATTCCTTAACCTTTCACTTTATTTCCCTGATCACATAATATAGGGATAACGACTCCTTTTTGGCAATAAGACCCCTTATACGCTTTTCGAATGGTGACACCAATATAATGATTGTCATGCCATAATCCTTTGCACTATATATCAATCTCATATCCCAATGAAGTCTAAAATTATCAATTTCACATTTGTCTTCGTGAGTCAAGCTCGTTGATTAATCACACACGCCATCGCTCAATTTAATGATTATACCAGCAATTGCTTTTCCACAATACTTTTACTAGAACATAACGCTTCGATTGTTTCTTATGCTTTCTCGAACCATTTATCGATAATCATTTGATTTCCCGCCTAACCTTTCAATTACTCACAATACACTCTTGCTAGTACATAAAGCTTCGATTATTCCTTACATTTTCACTAACAGCCCCGTAATAAGTATCACCCATATCTCTTAATCCGAACTATACCTATCACTTTCCTCACAATTGAGTAAATTCCGCTTTCAATACAGCTTTACAATTTCTACATCCTCACTTCGGTTTTGCCAATCCGCTTTGATGCACACCAACTTGAAATTCCAATAACTAATAATACTTTCTTTTGCCTTTTGTCAGCTTCACTTAATAATACACTAGATTTGATAACCTTCTTACCCAAATTTTGATCTTCTACAATTGAATTTATTTATTTCTTTGTTCAATCCTTGAATTGCATCATTGGCTTAGTTTGAATTAATCACCGTCAATCCTTTTCAAATCATTCAAATGCCCAAATAACTCAATCGGTATGGATTTGCATATTCATAGACATCTCCAAACTAGTTCTGTAAGATTAATATCTCCAAGCTTTTAGGCCACACTCAATATAACAAATTTTAAATCATCAAGCATAATACCGCCCATGGATTCATATTTGTCCCAAGTGCATAAAATCACTTTATACAATGTCAATAGATTAATGGAACACTTCAAGATAGATAGTAAATTCTCCAAATGTCTCCTTTATGATCATCACCATAACATTCACATGTTTTCCTCAAATATTCTTGTTAATTTACTAAAACCGTAAAATCTTTGACAATTTCTATATGCATCTAGCATTCCGTTAGTTCTAATAAATTCCCAATTCCACATACCCATATCTTTTGAACTTCCACATTTTATCAAAACCTATATCTTGATTAATTCTCCCAATATCCCATGTTCGCATACTAATCCATCCATTATTCATTCAATTAGGTTAAGATTCACTCTTATGAGACTTGTATAACGCACCAATTTCCTCAACTATCCCAATTTATCCATTTCTTATGCTTATATCCTCTTATGTTTATATCCATTATCCACTCCAAACACAATTGAGACATGTTCCTTTTCAGAATACAATAAACTTATACCCATAGTTGACTCATATAACTCTTTCATGATCAAACGCTCCAATGAGGAACAATTTCCTTATAATTTTCTCATCATAACATATTCTCGCCACAAGGTCCTTCATTTCTCCACATAGCTCAATTTATTCACAATAAATCACTCACCGACTTGAATAAACAATCATTATATCGATCTCGTACTTTCGTAACATAATTACACAAAGTATACCCGAACTTTTAATCCCTCAAATTCGCAATTAATATTTCCTTAATATGCGACTTCTCTTACATAATCAAAGTCATCTCATTAACGTGTACACTTTTTCAGTAGATATTTTATCTCTTACGATTGAGTCATAAAACTTTATCAATCAACTATTTTCCATCTCTATATATATATTAGTGCCTCTTAATATTTCATGAAGCTCAATCTCTGAAAGGCACTTAAACAATTTCTTTTCCTCTACTATCTTGCCATACATCACCATAATCATCACATTCTATCTAACAATATATATCTCTATAATCCCATCAATTTGCCCGTTAATAGATCATACCGCTAAGAATACCTTAATTGCATTTAATTCTCAATAACCATTCTCTTTTGGTACCAATTCTTAATCATGGGACCTTACTATATTCATGTCCTCATTTTATTCTCGAAGCTCATTACCGATGCTAACATCTTTAACTCTCTTACTTCTTTCGCAATTGATCATTTTAAGCATTCTCCTGCCTTACTCTCACTCATTTTGAACTTGAGCTACCAGCATTAAAATCGGAGCTTACGTAATAGGTCACCGATTACCTCCTATATCATATTCACGTAAATTATTCATTTATGCTTGCTCAGTTCACCCATGATGGTAATCCCACTATCACATATACACTTACAAAGGATCATATAATCTGAACTCAACAATCTTCCCATTTACACCGTCCCTCGCCAGGAGGATCATATACAATCTCAATTCATTCACAACTAATCATTATAAGCACTTTCATTTCTTATTCCAACTCATAAAGGATTTTTTTTGACAAGACTTCTGGCTAGCAACTATCCATTAACTCATCAATTACAGGGTAACATTTTTCACTTAACATATGGCTCCCATAATCAGGTGTGCATTTACTTAGGCGGATCAATTAAACCCGAACAACTTTTTCATCTACCAATTTCATTGTCATACATTTCAATCTTTTCATTATTGCATTAGACCCATATATTTCCATACTCATATCTATATCATAGATATGAAATCATTCTTGATTTTGCACTTAATGTATAATTTGACTCCACATCACCAATCTTTATTTATAACTCTCATCACGGTAATCAATCCCAATTGTAACTTTTCTATATCATAGATACACATTATTTTCATTTACCTTATACACTGTAAATCTTACCATTATCACATCTCTATTTTTCCTCTATTAATTTACAACTATAGTCTTTATTTCTAACTCATATTCAAGGATATACCCAATATCACTCCAATTTTGCACTTCACAATATACCCATCTATCTCAATACACTAAATATTCGCTCTATCTGATCAAACCATACCCTCTTTCCTATCAGGCAATATCCATTACTTCCTTTTCTCACATTCTAACACATTATCCTTTTCTCACTTTTTCTAATCGCTTAAACGACTGAGACATACTTATGCATACGACTCGTATGCTACACTGGGGATCAGTTGTCACTGTCTGCCGTGACATGACTTAAATACATACACCCTATGTTTCAGACTGTGCCCAGATACATTACGTATTACTGGGCTCTGATACCACCTAAATGTAACACCCCACTCCCGCAAGACCTGAACCCGACATCGACGGTGATATCCAGGTCCGTGCCCCGCGAGGGTGGCGTGCTACATCACCCAGTAGAAAACTCAGTATAACTTTTTTTTAAACACATACTCACACATATTATCGTGAATGCGGAAAACAATTTATATAAACAATTCAATGGCCTTGGGGCCTGCTTACATTTACAATTTATTTCACCAATTGACTTTACAACTTGTCCAACTTAGTAATACAAAAGTCCAAGAATAGAAATACTAAGATGACGCTTAACCGATCCCCACCACTTCTCCGCTTCCTCAACCAACAGATGTCATACGCCTGGTTGCCTAACGGGTATTCTTCTAAGTCCTGAAAAATAGATGCAAATTTTGGGTGAGTTTTATGAACTCAAGGAGAAACCATCATCGATGGTTCACTCAATTCATGCATGTTCAATCACTTACTAAATATCACATACGATCACGATTCACAAATGTAATCTCAAATAATACATACCATTACATTTCACAAATGTAAGGCGATCACCTTTCATACAATCCAAATTCAATCATACCATATATGCAATGCACATGAGACCCTTTCCATTTTCATTACGTTGTTGGACTGTGCGCCATAAACCGTCCCCAAGAACGGGCACATTGCGCCGAGCCGCTGGTTTCAAACATCGGGCTTGAAGCCCTAATACATTGAGCCCGAGGCTCAATACGTTGGACCCGAGGTTCAAGCGCTGAGCTGAAAGCTCTCATATACGCTAGGCGTGATATGCCCCGATACGGTGGTCGCTCCGGTCACAATCGCTTTTATCTCGATCATGTCCTTATGCATGAATGCATATGTTCCAATTTCCATTTACAGTTATTTCTATCACTTACATTCAATGCCATTTTATTTCTTCGACCTTCGTCCCAGATTTCAATCATATATTTTTCCAATTTATTGCATCACACCATATCGCATTTAAGTCACATCCAATGTATTGAAATGCATAATTAACACTTCAATATCAATTTCCCATTTCTGACCTTGGTCCGAGATCTCCAATATAAACATTCACACACAGTACACACAAGTAGCACTTCGTTATCTCATTCCAAATATTTCAGACACCTATGGTCCGAAATCAATCAAAATCAAACACACATAAACCCTCCATTATCTCCACATGACATAATTGCAAAATCTTAAACACATAAGGTTGAGGAACCAACTAGGTTACTCACCTGTACTTCCGAGCTAACATCTGGAAGTTTCAGTAACGCCGGTAGATTGACGCCCAAATGTGCCTTTATAACAAAAGAGAGGAAATCCGATCACTAATTATCCAATCCAACTAATATAATGCACATGTAAGTGTATAATGCATGTTCATGAGATTTCGCCCTAAATCCAAATTTTTCCCATCATAAAATTCCATCAAAATTAGAAAACTATAGCCATCGACAAGACTCAATTCGGACCCGATCGGTCCAAAATAAATAAAACAAGGACTATAGAACAATTTCCGGGCTACGCCAATTTCCGCCTCAAAATTCCCAATTTTTCATAAATGAAATTCAATATTTCACTAATCCGATGCCTCAAGAATCAGGTCAATCGGACGTCGGACGGAAAAGAAATTGACAAAAGAAACACCAAAATTCAATTTAAACAATTAATATCTATATATATACCTAACCCTTATTCCTTCTTTAATTTCTCGATTTCCAATCCAACTTTCACCAC
This sequence comes from Erythroxylum novogranatense, assembly GCA_029891385.1. Taxonomy (NCBI): domain Eukaryota; kingdom Viridiplantae; phylum Streptophyta; class Magnoliopsida; order Malpighiales; family Erythroxylaceae; genus Erythroxylum; species Erythroxylum novogranatense. The sequence goes on from CM057235.1 coordinate 23,364,024, forward strand.
CAATAACTCATTACACACAATTCAGAAAATTACCAACTATATCTCATTGGAAAGATCATAAAACCCTCTACAATTCTCAAGAAGGCCATAAAAATCAATCTCACCCCTAAGGGTGTCAAACATCCCTTCAAAGCTACTGCCTACTCAAATCCCATTAAAACAGACCAGTACATTGCAAATTCCATAACTCTCTGATTCTTCAGCCACAAATTACCACATAAATATTCTCAATAAGTTCACAATGTCATCTACAACTTTCATAGACAACCCAAAATCAAATTCACTTGCTAACTAGGTCAAACAATTCCACAAAGAATCTGTCTACTGAATTCAACCAATCTGGACAGTGTTTTTGCAAACAGTATAAATCCTTGTAAAAATGTCGAAAAATTGCATACTTTATACCCATACAAAGATAAAACGTAGTAATACACTTCTCATGAAGGGCTCAGAATCAAATTCCATCATTAACCAATTTAAAATAGTCTTGCAAGTTACTGCCATTATCAGCAATTCACATCCTAATGCAGGGTCAGTTTTTGCAAAATCATAACTCCCAACTCTGACCTCTAAAAATTACACACCATATATAATTTTCAAGGTACTTTCTTCCTATGAAACTTTTCAGAAGATCACTCACACCAATTCAGTTCACATAATTTGCTAAAATTTCTTCCAATCCGCAAGCTCGCAAACTCAATACTTAGGCTAGGTTTCATCAAAATGCTCAAAACCAGTCAATAGAAATCAGTTCATATCTCCCAATATACAACTCGAAAATTAGCAAGATCAGCGGCAATGGAAAGCTAACTCAATATTCTACAACTTCCAGGAAGACCATTTTCCCAAATTCCATCTCAATTAATTTAGAAAAATCAGCAAAATAATCAGGTCATATATGCGGGTACTGTTCACAGACCCTACAACCAGAAACTTTCCATGCAAAAATTCACCTTCCTAACATTACAATTGAACAACACCTATTTCACACAAATTTGAAGCCAACATCCCAAAGTTTAATTGGGAACAATCCTCACCTCATTTACACACCTACACAATTAGTTATGATCAAAACATTACAATAGGTCAAACTCACATTTTCAGCTATACTATACAATTCCTCTTCCTATCATGCCAATTGAACTTCTAACACCATATGCATTTCAATAAAGCATAAAAATCAGTATTCCTAACATTCATACATTCACTAGGGCTAACATTCACGAATTGGCAACGCTCAATTCTTCATTTTTAAGTAAAAATCAATCATCAATATGTAATCAAAATCAAGTAAAAAAAAACACTCATTCCTACTACTTCATCAAATCTTACTTCAACCTAACTTTATACCCATCATTTCCACCTATAAGTTTCATTAAATTCATGCATCAATACTCATAATAAATGCACCATAACTCCAATTAAATACATCTAACAACCATGATTCAATACTACATAATTAAAGCTTAATTAAAATTAACTTCAAACCTTACCTACTTAAACTTCCAATCTTCACTTCCTTTCAAATCTTTGCTTCCTACCTTCTCTAACAACTTCTCCTAACACTAAGCAAGGGCAAGCTCTCCATGGCAAGAAAATAACTTGATTTCATGAAGGAGCTCTTAAGGTTTGGAGGAGGTTTGAGAGAGGAAGAAGAAAATCGATGGTGAGAGGAACAAATGAAGAAGGTTTTGATGGTTGCAAAAGAAAGCAAGGCAACTTGACTTTTCATGCTTTAATTCAATGAATTTCGGATGGAGATGGAAAAAAACAAGGCATTTGGTCTTTTATTCAATGAGTTCCCGTAATATACAAGCTAACCATTCATTCTAAGGTGGGACACTTGGCAATTTAAAAGAAGAAAAGACAAAATGAGTTAATCTCAATTAATTAAGCACTAATCCCACTTAAACTCTAAACATGGCACTAACATAATTCCCGAAATTATTTATTCACTAATCTCATGCCATTAGGCAATCCCTTTTCAGTACAAAAAGGCTCACTCAGCCCGTCAGTTGAAATTTTCCGGTCCGGGCAAGAACCCCCAAAAATTCCAGAAAAATTCCCATAAATCCCTAAAAATGGAAAACAATTTATGACTCACTCAAAATAATTTTCCAATTACGATTATCCCATAAATTTCACAAGAGGTCTCAATTTGAAACCTAAGCCGGAAAATGTCATGAATGCATGTTTACCATGTGTAAGTGCAACAACCCATCACTCATAGAGGCTATAAGTCAGATGCGCATGCCGAGCTATAATTTAATACTTCTAACCCGTCCCAATTTACCAAAATATCCTTCCCATCGGTGATGGGATGTTACAGGTCGGCCAAAGACTGGCCCCAAACGCGCAAGCTTGGCAACGGAGCGCTTCGCCACGCGGACGAAGCGATCGCTGCTCACAGCAGCGGTCGCCACGCGGGCGAACGACGCTCGCTTCGTCTGCGAGACGAGCGCATAGCTCGTCCGCGCGGGGCGATCGCCTCGCAGTCCGACCTTTCAGACTTCTAACTCTCATAACTTTTGCCTTCGAGCTGCAAATCAGACACGGTTTGTTTCGTTGGAAAGATAGAAGAAACATCTACATTTTTCAAGAAGGATTTCCTGGCATGCTCGAACACTTAAGGAATCAAAATTTTATTCTAAGACCGATCGACTAGCTTTTCACAAACAGTACCAGAACTTACAAACACCATAATGTTTGACCCAGGACTCCAAATTTAGCAAACTTAGTGTCTATGGAAAGTTTAAAGAATTATTTACAACTTTCATGAAGATCACCGACCTATATTCCAACTCCATGAGGGTCAAAAGTGGACTCAAAGCTCTGCCTGACAATCTGCCATATAGATAGCACCTGCATTTAATTCTAACGACTCACACCTACCAATTTAACACATCATAAATAGCTCATAAAGCATTCTGGGAGAGTTCTACAGCTCGCCTAACCCTCTCAAGGAGTCAAAAAGATCCCATTCAACCTATATCAACCCAGAAATTTCAGTACAACACAACATACACAAAGATGACCACCTGAGTGCATCAGCCCAGAATTTCAGCATTACATCCAACTTCAACAACACATAAACCATAGCAATTTTCCAGCGGGCTCTCTCAAGGAAAAACTCAACAATAACTCAGCAATTTAAAAGAATGCACACACATACCCTTTTCCAAGGCCATACACAGGTCGTAAATCAACAATTTCACATGATACTAGAGAGTACTAGAACTCTCATTCACATCTACCAATCATACAAGAATTCATACACAACTTTAGTTACATATCAACATATTCATCAAAATCAAGTACAAAATACAGAATATGAGATGCTCAATGTTTGATATGCTTATAAAGCTATTCCAAAAGCTGGTTACTAACTTAATACAAAAGTATCTAGGATTCTTGGAGTTATGTCCGATGCCTTGCAAGGTTCCGAGTTCAACTTGAATTTGCACCTGAGGAGGGAGAATGGGGTGAGCAAACACGACTCAGTGGCTAACACGTTTATAGCCATCGAGTAATGAGCCACACAACACATAAACAAGGATCCGAAGCAATAGCAATTTATCATATGAAACACAAATAATCCAAAATCATCACATAAGGTAGAACATGCGAATTTATATCAATCAACCACATATTATGCATCATAAACACAATTAAAAGATGGAATGCACACAATTGGCTCGAGAGTTCCTTAAACACAACGAATAAATCGAAGTTTATCGTAAACACAACGAGTCCATTTTCGGATCTCATGGGCCACAAGCGGGCTACCGGGAGAAGGCTAGGGGAGGTCAACGTGCACATGACTAACGATATAGGTTCTCTCTTGCCCAATCACAACCAATTTATGCTCACATATTCAAACACAAAAATAGCATTTTATGCTTCTTTCATTGTATCAAATCATCATGGTTTCGCTCTTTTCTTTCAAATAAAGGGAAATACACTTTCAATATACTCACAATTAACAAAGATAGCACACATAGGGCATTTGCCCATTACACAATAACTATAAAAATGTTACCCACCTATCGTCGGTATCCGAATTCAAGATTTCCCTTCCTCCTTGTCTTGAGTGGGATTTTCTTGAGTTCCTTCAATTAAATCATACTTCATTCAATAAATACATTTTAAAAGAAAGTCATAATATTCATAAATCAAGCAAAGATGAAAATAACTTTAAACCTAACCTACCCATAGGACATTTAAGCTAGAATAACCATAACCTTAGCTTAAAAGTCCCTAAAATCTATAGATCTCACCTTTCTCTCTATCTTTCTTCAATCTCTACACAAACCCTAACTTCCATCCTACACCATTCTTAAACCTAGCTTAAGCAAAGATGGAACTTACCTCTCACAAGTAGTTTTCTCCTCTTTTTCCTCTTCTTTCTTCTTTCCTCCAAGCCTCCTACGGCTCTCCCTCTTCTTCTTGGCCGAAAGCTCTTCTTTTCCTTAACTCACGTTTTGCTTCTCTTCTTTCCTTTAAGTCTACGACACTTACTTCCTTCTCTAACAACCTAATTCATTATCTTTCACTTAAAGCCCTCCTCCAAAACTACATAGTTTTGATACTCCTTAAAGCTCTCCTTATAACTTACAAGGCTTTGGGCTCTCCTCCTCCTCACAAGCCCACTACACTTAACCACTTAAATTCTAAAGCCCATACTTTCCAATATTAAGTCCAAGCCTTCATTTAATTTCTAACTTCTAATCCCAATCATACTTGCTAATTCCAAGACTCAATAAAATATATATCTATATAAACACATAATTAAAACAATTAAAGCAAGAATAGCAAATAAATCAATAAATAATCAATTAAATAAACGAAAATTTTTTTTCGGGGCCCAACAAGAAAAGACATCTATCATATGCTACGAGTGTAATCAACCTGGACATTACAAGTCCGAATGTCCTACTCTGAAAAAGAAACCAAAGAAGTGTAGAGAAGGCAAGAAAAGCATGATGGCAACATGGGAAGATATAGATTCATCAGAGTCAGACACAAATTCCGAGTCATCTGAACATGCTAATATCTGCCTTGTAGCCGAGGAAGAAAGTGATGAGGAGGTAACTTCTGAATACGAAAACTTGCATGAAGCCTATTCAGAATTATTAGAAGATTCTCATGCTATTCTGAAACAGTACAAACTGTTAAGAAAGAAGTATATAGAAAATCTTAAACATACAGATGAGATAGAGAGAGAAAATGCATGCTTAAAGAAACAACTAGAGGATAAAAAGAAAGTTGTAGATAGATCCGATGAAATAAATCAGTTAAAGCTTAGAATTAAAAGTCTTTCATCTGATTTAGCTTCATTCATTGAGAGTACAAAGAGAATGAATGAGATGCTAGGAAAATGTAGACATCCGAGCGATAAAACCGGATTAGGGTTTTCGGATAATAAATCTCATTATAATAAGAAGCATCTTTCTCAAAATAGAGGGAATTATCAAACACGTTTTCATCAACAGTTTAATAAAAGGCATCAGAAAACTCATTATATGCATACTACTAACCAGAAAGGACCCAAGAAAATATGGGTACCAAAGAGTAAAATAGTTTCTCCTGCAGATATCCTTCCTTGGAAAATACGACAAGCACCGTTGGTATTTAGACAGTGGCTGCTCGTGACATATGACGGGAAGAAGGTCTATGTTCCTAGATCTTCAGTATAAGAAGGGAGGATCAGTAACTTTCGGAGACAACCAGCAGGGCAAGATAATTGGAATCGGTAAGATAGGTAAAGATTCCTTTGCATGCATAGATAATGTATTGCTTGTTGATGGTCTGAAGCACAATTTGATAAGTGTTAGTCAATTGTGTGATTCTGGTTTCATAGTCACATTCAATCAAAATCTTTGTGAAGTCAGAAACAAAGATGGATTTATATTCTTTTCTGCCAAGAGAAGAAATAACCTTTATAAAATTGATTTAGAGGATTTTCAAGATCAAAATATTTCATGTTTTCTATCTTCAGAAGAAGAAATACTAATCTGGCATAAAAAGCTAGGTCATGTCTCTTTTAAACATATTTCAAAGTTGACAAAATTTGATTTGGTAAGAGGCTTACCAAAAATGAGTTTGGAAAAAGAATTTTTCTGTGAAAGTTGTTTGAAAGGAAAACAAGTTAAAACATCTTTTTCTTCTAAAAATTTTGCAACATCTTCTAGACCTTTAGAGTTGTTACATATGGATTTATTTGGTCTAACTAGGACAATAAGTCTTGGCGGAAAGACATATGGACTTGTTATTGTTGATGACTTTACTAGATTTTGTTGGATATTGTTCTTGTCACACAAAGATGAATCCTTTAAATGTTTTAAGACCCTTTCTAGAAAGTTACAGATTGAAAAAGGAGTATCTATAGTCAGTATTAGGAGTGACCATGGTGGAGAGTTTGAGAATGAGAAGTTCAGAATATTCTGTGAGGAGAATGGAATTTTCCACAATTTCTCAGCCCCTAGAACCCCACAACAGAATGAAGTTGTTGAAAGGAAGAACAGGACGATTCAAGAGATGGCAATGACTATGCTGTGTAAGATGAATCTTCCTAAGTACTTCTGGGCAGAAGCTGTGAATACAGCGTGCTATATTCAAAATAGAATACTGTTGCGACCTGTGTTAAAGAAGACTCCTTATGAGTTATGGAATGGAAGGAGACCAAACATATCTTATTTTTATCCATTCGGGTGCAAGTGTTCTATTCTGAATACAAAGGAGCTGTTGGATAAATTCGACTCAAAGACCTACTCAGGAATATTTCTAGGCTACTCATCATCGTCTAAGGCCTTTCGGGTATATAACTCTATCTCAAAGACAGTTGAGGAAACCATCCATGTCAAGTTTGATGATCGTTCTCAAACCCGTAAGGAAGATGACATGGAGAGTGAAGGACCTTCGAAGAATTTAGATGATACAACAGAAACTCCATCATCAGGAACTCAAGTAGAAAAGACTGAGGATATTCCAGAAATTATAGGTTTTAAGAGAGATTAGAAATATAGAAGTTCTCATCCAGAAGAGCTAATTATCGGAGAGACCTCAGAAGGAGTAAGGACAAGGTCCAAATTCAGAAGAGAAGCTAATGTGGCTTTCATTTCTGAAATAGAGCCTAAGAAGATTGAGGAAGCTCTTCAGGATGAAGCATGGATTTTAGCCATGCAAGAGGAGCTGAATCAGTTTACTAGGAATAAGGTTTGGTCCTTAGTTAAAAACCCTCGAAGAAATCCATTATCGGACCAGATGGGTCTTTAAGAATAAGTTAGACGAATTAGGGAGAGTAAGTCGGAATAAAGCTAAATTAGTAGCGCAAGGCTATAATCAGCAAGAAGGGATAGACTACAATGAGACGTATGCTCCAGTAGCAAGACTTGAAGCTATTCGGATATTGCTAGCATATGATGTTTGTCATAACATAAAGCTTTTTCAGATGGACGTGAAGAGCGCCTTTCTGAATGGTTTTATAGACGAAGAGGTGTATGTGAAGCAACCTCCTGGCTTCGAGGATGTTAAGAATCCAGAACATGTCTATAGACTTCATAAAGCTTTATACGGCTTAAAGCAAGCTCCTAGAGCTTGGTATGATCGTCTAAGTAATTTTCTCTTAGAGAATGGGTTTACTAGAGGTCAAGTGGATAAAACGTTTTTCAGAAAGAATTATGAGAATGATTTTATCTTAGTGCAAATCTATGTCGATGATATCATATTTGGTGCTACTTCAAAGAAGTTGTGTATGAGTTTTGAGAGTCTGATAAAAAATGAATTTGAAATGAGTATGATGGGTGAGTTAAAGTTCTTTCTTGGGTTGCAAGTTAAGCAAACCGAAGAGAAAATCTTTATCCATCAACAAAAGTATGTGAAAGAATTGTTGTGTAAATTTGATATGAATAATGTGAAGCCTATGGCAACTCCGATGCATCCTTCAAACCTGTTGTCAAAAATGAACTTGGTAAGAAAGTGGATCAAACCCTGTATAGAGGGATGATCGGTTCTTTCTTGTATCTTCATGACAAGTAGACCGATATTACGCTCAAGTATGCTTTTGTGCAAGGTTTCAGGCCAATCCTAGAGAGTCTCATTTTATTGTTGTTAAAAGAATTATGAGATATCTCGCAGGTACTACTGATCTTTTCTTAATGTTTGAGAAAGGTAAATATTTCAGGTTAATCGGATATTGCGATGCGGACTATGCCGGAGATATAATTTAGAGGAAGAGCACTAGTAGAGGATGTCACTTTTTTGGCGCAAACCTAGTGTCCTGGTCAAGCAAGAGACAAAGCTCGATCGCTCTATCAATAGCCGAAGCCGAGTATATGTCTGCCACAAGTTGTTGTTCACAAACATTATGGATCAAATATCAACTAGAAGATTATTCAGTTCAAGAAGAAGAGATCCCAATCTATTGTGACAACACCAGTGCCATCAATCTGTCAAAGAATCTGATACAACATTTGAGAGTAAAGCATATCGAAGTTAGATATCATTTCTTGAGAGACTACGTTCAGAGGAAGGCGGTGTCACTACAGTTCGTTGAAATAGAGTATCAATAGGCAGATATCTTCACTAAACCATTGAGTGAAGATCGGTTTAAGGAAATCAGACGAAACCTCAACATGGTTATGTTAAATGACCAGTCAGGCTAGAAGACCGTCAAATTTAATGGCGTCAGAAACAGTAGTTTACAGCTGTAACTTCTCTCACAAGAAAGTTTTGGGGGGAAAAGTTTGATAACCTTGAGGATCCCAATGATTCTAGAACCCATCGGATAAGACCCTTCGAGTAGTCTGAAACTATAATCACTTCGATTACTTTTACTCCCAGACGTTTCAACTCTCTCCCGAGAAAAACTCTCGCAAACAACTTTACTTTTGAAGAATATCCTACCAGAAGTAGTTTCAAATCAGAAGCAATGGAGCCAGCTATGATGTTCGGAACGCATGTGGACTTCGAATCTCTGAAGAGAGATGCTATGGATGTTGAACCAGAAATTGTAGAAGCTGGGTGGAGAAATTTCTTCCAGGTATGGGAACCAGTGTATATAGACGAGGTATATGACTTCTGGAAGCATGCGCAACTGGTTGATAACACCATCATCTCCACAGTAGATGTAATAACTGTTATTGTGACAAAGGAGTTAGTAGAGAAGGTGATTGAATGCTCTTCGGTTGGAGAAACCCTATCAACCAAAGCCGGATGGATGTCCAAGGTTAGTATGAAGGAAGAAGATGTCAGAAAACAGTTATATGGAGCTAATGACCCATGGGAGAGGAATACTTCAAGTCTAGTCCCGAAGGCTAGGGTTCTTCATGCGATTTTGTTTAATTGCATCTTACCAAGAGCCGGGTTAAGACATCTTGTGACTACCTTGGATGAGCAATGTCTGTTCTATCTACTGAATCGCCGACCAATAGACCTACCATTTTTTATCTTTCATTATATGGTTAAGGGGATGAAGGATACCAACAATTATCCTTACGACATGCTACTCACCAGAATTTTTAAGGAATCCGGAGTCCTTCTTCACAGAGGAATAAGAAGGATGGTATCTGTCAAGAGTACCATTAACTCAGATACTATCAGAAGAATGGGCTTGAAGACTGTGGTGAAAGTAGAAGCAAAGTCTACAAAGAAAGCTAGAACGGAGGGGGAGCGGTTACAGAAGAAGTCTCCCGCCAGAAGCTCTAAATCTCAAGTAAGTATGAGATTACCGATAGATGAAAGAAGAAAACTATCAGGTAGACCATTGATAAAACAGGCAAGTCCTCAAAGGAAGTGAGCCCGGTTGGAGGACGTAAGAAGGTCTTGTGAAAAGAAAAGGAGAGAATCTTTGGGTGAGATCTCTAAAAGGCAAAGAGATCACCTAGATTCGCACTCATGACAACAGGAAGACAAGAGAGCCAGAGAGCAGAGTCAAGCAGAAGTATCTGGATCTCTCGAGTACCGAAAGGAACAAGATCTCTAGTCTCAATTTTAGAAGAAGACTCAGCCAAACAGGCTAAAGAGACTGAGAAGAAAAGAAAGTCGGAGTCTGAGAAGGAAAAATCTCAAGTGCAGAAATCTTCGAGACTGACTGAAGCAGAAGAAAAGACTAAGAAAATTAGTCGGAAGAAGAGTGTGTCCACAGCTGGGGAAGTTAGTCGAAAGAAAGATACCCTCAATGTTGCTCAAAAGGAAAAGGAAATTGAGCATAGCATTGTTTAGGATATTCCCACTGCTCAACAAGAGGAACCAGAGGAGCTAAGCCTGGTTCAGGAGAATCCTATTGAAGCTCAACCAGAGGCAACAGCAAAACCAAACTTGGTTCAGGTACCACAGGAGAAAAATGATGAACCTGGTCTGATTGTATTCAACTATTCCAAAATTTTGAGAAAACACAAGTTGAAGATCAGAATGGTTGAAGTTGTTACCAAGAGGAGGACTGCAATCACCATCTGTAATCAACCAAAGAAGAAGATAATGGCTGTAGTATAACCTATTTCAATAAATAGTGACACATGGCATTTATTGAATGAAGATGAAAAGACTTTCTATGATGTCTTGAGGGATGTTGCTACAAAGCCATACCCTACAAAAATGTCTAGCAAACCGTGTAATATTTATCCAATCACAGAGAAGACAGAAATAAAGGTTGTACCGGATATTCAGCTAAGATATCCTTTGGATTTCAATAAGGGGAAGTCAAAGCTATATCCTGAAGAAATCAGTGATGATCTGTCCGCAGATCAAATTGAAGAAGAAGTGCGTAAAATTGATGAAGCATGCGCTTATAAGGAGAATAAAGATGGAGCTAGTTGTAGCTACACTAAGAATGAAAACTGTCCAGTAGGGGGAAGAATAATAACAGGGACGTTTATTGAACTCCTTGTCCAGATGGTTTTGCATATTAGGCCCTTATCTAATACAATGTCTATTGAAGCTGAAGCTATACCCCTGCAAAGAAGACAATTGCTAATGCTACCTGCTCCTTTCGATTTAGATCTTCCTGAATCTAATGTATTCGTTCATCCACCAAGTTTTGAGGTTGTTGATGACTACATTCCCTCCTCGGACGCATATGCTACAACAATTGCGTTCACTGCTCCCTCAGCAGATAATGATCAATCCTCCTCACCGTTAGACTCACAAGCTGAAATAAGCAAATTACGCGAAGAAGTCAACGAGATAAAGGAGACAATGAATGATTTGAAGAAGATGATGACAGAACTGCTGAAGAGTCATCGTCGTTGATCATTTTTTATTATAACAAATAGGGGGAGAAGAGAATGAGCAGAGGAGAAGAGAATGAGCAGAGGAGAAGAGAATGAGCAGAAAATAACTTCAAAGGGTGTGACTGAAGGAGACGAAGAAAAGAAAGGAAGAAGAGAAAGAAGAATTTTTGAAGATAATTTTTTTATGTGTTAAACATTGTATTTTGTTTTCTTTTTATGTGTATAATTTGTTATCATCAAAAAGGGGGAGATTGTTAAGTCAAAATGACTTTACAGATATATGATTTTGATGAATAACAAAGAAGTAGAAAAGCAGAAACAAAATAGAGAATGCACGAGGGAGAATAAAACATGATGCGCATTTAAGTTAAAAGATGTATTTAAAAAAGACAAACGAAGATTAAAAAAAAGACGGAGAAGTATAGACACAGACATAAGACGAGACGCAGACGCAGACGCAAAATAAAATACAGACGCAGACGCAGACGCAAAATAAAATACAGACGCAGACGCAGACGCAAAGTAAAACACAGGCATAGACGCAGACGCAAAGTGAAAAGCAGACGCAGACTCAAAGAGAAAAGCAGACGCAGAATTCAAAAGAAGACGCAAGAGTCAGTTCGAGTTAGTTACAGAACTCAACTGATTAACCGTTTCTTTCAAGATTCAAGAAACAAGATTCAAGAATCAAGAAGCAGTTGCAGACGAAGACTATAAATACGAGTCGAAGTCTAAGATTGCAAAGTTAGAAAAATTAGCAAAAGTTAGCCAAAATTAGCGAAAGCAAACATTGTGCAAATTAGCTGAGAGCTAGTGTTTACTGTAACAAGTCTCAAATACTTTTGTAAGAAAGTAGCACAGATAGCCTGCAGAGGCTAAGAGTGTAAGAATACTGAGTGTAGAGACCTGAAGAGGCTCGGAAAGAATACTTGTATACATTGAAGAGATAGTGAAATCTCAGAAAGAACTCTGAAGACTGGACGTAGCCCACGGTTTGAGATGAACCAGGATAAAATCACTGTGTCAACTTCTCTCTACCTTATATCTCTTAAAGTTCAAAGTTTTGTTATTACTTAATTTTTCGAAACAAGTTTTCAAAGTTTTGATTGACTGGAACTTACTAAAGTTTCTGTAAAAGAACTAGTTTTTAATGAAACAGTTTTGAAAGAGTCATCAAAAAGGGGAATACACAATTCAACCCCCCCTTCTCGTGTATTCACTATCGTATTATAAACATTGTACTAACGTGTGATTTACTTCAAAGGGTACTATTGGCAAGACATTGAAGTATAAAAGACATAAGGCTTAAATGGAAGGGCAAATGGGACAATTCTCAGTCATTAAGGGCATAATTGGAAGAAGAAGTGTTGTCTTGCTTATAAATGAAGAAGAAAAAAGTGAATGGAAGGATAAGCAGAAGATAAGAATGAAAATTTAAGAGAAAAGAGAGAGAGAAATACAAAGAGAAGGAGAGAAGGAGAGAAAGAAGAGAAAACAAGATAGGGTTTCAATTTCTCTAGCCTATAAGAGAGATTTTGAGATTGTTTAAGAAAGGAAAAAGGAAGAGGAAGAGAAAAACTTCCCTTTGAGTTAAGGATCCCTTCATTTTGTGAAGAATGAAGGTAAGATCATTTTAAATCTTTTGGATTTTTGGAGGGATTTTAGTTCATGGAGTCTAAAAAAGGTTTGGGTTTAAGTATTCTAGAACCAATTTTAGTGATTGTGCTTTGAGGAATTTTCAATTAAAAACCCTATTGAGTGGGATTTTTGTTATTGAACATAGGGATCAAAGAGACAAGAGGAACAAGAGAAGAGGCTTTTTGAGCAAGTCTATAAGCAGGGAAATCAAGGTGGGTACATGTTTATAATAGAGTAAATAAGCCACTACTATTTTCTTTAAATCAAAGAAAGTTTAATGGTTCCAATTGCATCATAAGTGTTGCATTCATTGCCCATGAATGATTTATGAAATTTGTTATGTGTTTTGCTACATGAGTTTTGTGATGACTTATAAAAGTGATTTCTTTTGAAATGATCGAATTTATATGAAATCATGTTTTCGAGAATGGTTTTCAAGATATATATCAAGTATATGAAGAAGCAAGTTTACAAGAAGTGCCATTTTGGGCAACAAGCTTACAAGATTTTGAAATATATGTGTTATGTGGGTTTGTGGTGGTCTGTTATGTCTATCAAATGCACTTGATTAGAAAGGCCTCTCCTGCCTGCTCGCTAGCGGCATGGAGCTCCTTCACAGACTCTCATAAGTTTACGGCTACGCAAGACCATTTTGTAGGATTGCGATAGTACATTCTGTTTACGGTTACACAGGACCTGTATGGGAAACGTGTAGTACGTTCCGTTATGGATCCACCCAAACCATTTCTGATGTGCTTATGTGCTTTTGATCTATTGAAAAGTTTAATGCATACATGATTTATAACTGCTCGTGAATTGTTTGATAAATTGAAAATTTTAAGAAACAAGTGTTTGAGGATTTTGAGGAATTTTATTGCGAAATTAGTATAGTTTCAAAAATGTACAATGGCAATGAGTTTTGAAAATGATTTTTGCTTATCTTTTTATTATAAAATGTTACCTATGAGCTTTCGAGCTCACCCCCTCTCTGTCCCCTCCTCAGGTGATAGTTAAGAAGTCAAGTGAGCAAGAGTGTAAAGGAAATTCTTCAAATTCGCTATTTTGTATTTCAAGCTAGATTTTGTAACCAGGAGGGTTTAGTTACATTTATGAAAATTAGTAGTTCTTGTAACTTTTGTAATTTGAGATTTCGGATTATGTTGTAAAATGGCTTAAAAAGCCATTATAGCTTAGTAAAATCCTTTTGTTTTGAGGGTATTGAAATGTAAATGAGGAAAATTGTTGTATGAAATCTATTAAAGAGTATGATGAAGTAAAGATAAGAGAATCTTATGACTTTTTAACAAGAGTTGGACTTCAAATTCAGAGATAGGGTCCAACATTAAGGTAATAAATTTGTTTCGATATTCGATTGTCATGGGCACGCCACCCTTGTGGGATGATGCCTAATAAGGGTTCTTTTGGAAATAACCCTACAGGATCATACGCTCAAGTATTATGATATTCGCAATAGGTTGGGTTCTGGAAATGGGTCCCAACACAACTAATGTCCAGCTCACCCACACCCCCACTACCCTTTTGCTTTGCCATTGTCACTACTGGTACCTGACCCCGTCGGCTCAACATTGTAAAGTATAGAACTCTTAGTACTAAGTTTCAATCCCGTAGAGACTATGACTATTGGTAGCAACTCTTTTCTTATTATCTATCTGACACTTAAAATGATGTTGATTAATTATATTTAAAATAATAAAATAAACTAAGGATAAATGAACACAATCAAGTAAACTAAAACAGAAAAGGAATGAAAAATCAACAAATAAATAACAATAAGTAGAATTTGAATCTCCTTAGGACTTCTCATGCACTCATGATTTAATTAATCAATTTAAACTGAAGTTTGTTGGACTGTGGAAATTCCTCAATGATGTTTGTAAGATCCCATTACCTGTGGGAAGGTTAGAATGGTAAATGTGAGTGATTAATGAGAGCTTAGAGATGTATTTGCATACTCATGCACAATGTGTCATACACATACATGAGAATAGTGAAAATTTTGCACATGAACATAATTGTACATGTATTCATGAATAATTCCAGGTATAATTAGATTGAGTTCTGATTTCTAGGAGTTTTGAGAATTCTAAATTTTATGTAGATGGAAAATTGTGGTAATATATGTTGAAAAATTGGTTTTTGGAGGCTGTAATTGTTGATGCAAAATTTCTTGGGGAATTTTGGAAATTTTAGTGAAATTAGGAATAAGTTTTTGGAATATTATGGAAAATAGGAAAAAGAAATCAAAAAAAAATTTGGAGATAGTTGAATTGTAAAGATGAAAGTTAAGGGAGTTAACTTCAAAAGAAACTAAGTTAGAGCTTGATGTGAGGGAAGTGAAAAATATCTCTTAGGTTATGTACTTGTGCTAGAAGTAGGCTACTGTTCTCTGAGAGTTGATAGGTTGAGTAATATTTCTAAGTTCATTCTTCATCATCATCTTCTTCAAGTTTTCTTTCCATACACAGTGTTTTCCATCAAGCACCTCCTAAGAGATTCTTCTGTTTTTCCTTCCTACACCAAGCCACTTTGCTATTTGTGTCTTCCACCCTAAGAAAAACCTATCCTTACCTCCTTCAAGTTGATGAACAAGTGATGCTTGGGAGTTAGAGCTAGCGTTGTTTTTGAAGAATTTGAAGTGAAACCAAGTAAGTTATGCTTTAAATGTTATGGGTATTGTTAAAATGAAACTCGAATGATGAGAAATGTAGGATTGAGGACTTGATTTTTTGTGTGGGTGTGTGTGTGTGTCGTGGATGATGAAATATCTTTGTAAATGTCATGTTGTATCATTGTGAATGATCATTAATGATGTATAATGTGTTATAGAGATGTTTTGGAAGTTAGATGTTGCATTATGGAGTGAGGGTAAGTGCAGAAAATTAAGATAAATGGGTACATGTTTGATACCCTATTTTTGGGTTAAGGATCAATTATAGACCATGATTTTTTGTGATGGTTATATTGAGTTAATTGGGTAAATAATGATGAGGAAATGAAATGGAAGAGATAATTTAGGTAGAATATGTTCACTGAATATGTTTCAGTCTTTTAGCCATAACGTTATCTCTAATTGTCCAAACGAGATGATTCTTAATTTGGATTAACCTAGAGATATATGACTATATTTAATATGAGATATCGAATTTCAATTCTGTCTCTAAAAGTCTCAAAATTTGTCATGAAGTGAGAACTGGGTCCAGTGCATTGGGAGCTGAATTAAATTTCATGTTCTAACTTTGGGAGAAAATTTGGATTAATCTAGATAGATTTAGGTAAAGTTGCCTTTTGAAGTTGTAGATCTTTCTTTTATCTTTCCAATGGTATATAGTATGGAATTTTTAGATATCTTAGTCGAAAGTTATGATCGATATATGTGGAGATGCAAAAGTAAGATGTAAAAAGTAAGACGCAAAAAGTAAGACACAAAATATAAGACGCAAAAAGTAAGACGAAAAAAGTAAGACGCAAGAAAGTAAGATGCAAGAAAGTAAGATGTAAGAAAGTAAGACAAGTTATTGTACAAAGTAAGATGAAGTTACTGTACAAAGTAAGACGAAGTTACTCTACAAAGACGATGGAGGTCATAAACGTAGTTGCTTCTTTTGGTCATAACTTTCTCTCTAGACATCCAAATGACTTGATTCTTGAACCATTAGATTCGTAAGACATTGCTATACATCTCTACCAAAAATCACCCTATAAATCAAATTGAGAAGATTGAGTGAAAAAGTAGAACGGGTACAGTGGATGTACCCTTAGATAGTATGAATTGGTGTTATTCTACTGAACATACTTCAGTATTTTGATAATATATTGATATGTAGAGTTCCAAATGAGATGATTTTTGTTTTGAGTAAACTAGAAATGTAGGGCTACAAATTGTATGAAGAAATCAGATTTTGAATTGGACTCTAAGAGTTTCAATTTTTGGATGGAAGTTGAGTATAGGGTACTATCTCGAAATAAAAGCAGTCCAGAGATATTTGGAGTATAACTTCTACACTATTGAAAGAAATTGAATGATTTTGGTGTCATTGTAAAGATAAGACATAGATGTATACTTTTATATAAGAGAGTTTGACCAAATTACTTCATTTTCACCTTCTGATTGTACATGAACAGTAGACCCGAATGGGGTGCCTTAGAAAAATCTGAAGTGATTCAATGAGAAATGAATTGTGAGTTCAATGGGTTTTGTGAGGCATAAACCTAAGTATTGTTAGAGTAGTGCCCTAAAGGCAATCGCCTTTAGCGCATTTTGTACAAATTTGTGTACAGTCTTTATAAATAAATAAAGAAAGGCATATTTCATTAATTTGTTGTTCATTATTTATGAACTGATATAGATCTGTAATCAAATTAATGAAGTCCATGATATATGACATAGCATGAAGGAAATTATGATGTGATCATACTCATGATTCCTATCATGTGCAATTATATCAAGATCTAAATTATCCCTAGTCATAGGATTATCGAGCTGGACATCGTGTCCGGAAAGACTAGCACATCTCATGCTCCTTGATTTGATCAGCGGTGGATCTCGAAACCGTAAATATGAGATATTTAGGGTTGAGATGTGTATGCTTACTAGAGGTAGTAAGTACATTGGATGACCTGCCATGAGATCATCACATGGATGTCCTATTCTAATGTCGGTGATAATCTCATCATAGCAATGGTGCAAGTATCCTTAGACTTGAGGTGCTCAAGGATATCTTGATACTTGATTACGTGCTTTGACTCCATTCCTTGTTGCCTTACAGAGGTCGCTCATAGGGTGGTGCTTGGAGTGCAGTTTGAGGTATTCAAGGTAATTGAGTAGCCAATAGAGGATTCACCACTTCGTGATAGCGAAAGATGATACCCATGGCCTCTTGTCGGGGTCATTACTTAGAAATCTCTGGTAGAGTACGTATGTCGTGAAGAGTGTCTTCATGACATATAAAGTAATGAGTCCCGTGACAAGAACTGAAATCACTGGACTAGATTTGGCGTAGTCGATCTAGTGAGAGTTGACACATTGCCCATACTCATAACTAAGTGGGGTATAGGATGGTGAAAGGACGAATTGCACGGTAATTGTCTATGGAAAGGTTAAGTGATATGGTCCATAATGAATATATATTCATTCGTCAAACCAATTACTTTCCGGTCAATTGGGGTCATGATGTGTTGCTAGATACCGCTCATGACTTGCTTAGATTAAGTGTTAATCTAAGTGGCCAACATAACCGGAACCTAATGGGTCACACGATAAGAGTGTCTCGGAGAACTCAGAAAATAGTTTTGGACAGAGTTCCAATATATGGAGAGCAACAGATTAATTGGATCTCGATGAGATCGAGATATGTCGATGAGATCGCGACATCGATATTCTTTGAAAAAAGGTTTTGGGGTTTTTCCCATACGGGACCGGGTAGGCCGGTAGGACCGACCCCAGTGTGACTGGACCACTTCAGTAATATATATACATATATATATATATGATTAATTAATTATATAATTAATATATATATATATGTTATGTACGTGGAAAGGAGGAAAGGAAGAAGCATTAGAAGCTTCTCCTTTCATGCCTTGTCACCAAAGTCATTAAATGACTAAATGACAAAAGATAAAGTAAGAAAGGTGATGCTCGTTGGTGTAGGAAGAGAGAGCATACGATGCTCATTTTTCTTCATCTTTGAGAAAGATAAATGGAGAAATGAAAGTGAAGATCATCGTGGATTTTGAGAAAGAGTTTTTAAAATCCTAAGGCTTTGATCTCTTCTTCATCTTTTATCAAGACCATCTTCTCCAATCTCCTCTCCATCATCGTTGATTCAAGCTCTCCATAGAACAAAGGTAAGATCTAGCAGTCTTTAACTTGTTCTAACTATTCCCGGGTCAAAGGGTTTGTCCCGGTTAGGTTCTCTGATCTCTGCGTGGATACCGTTAGAGACGGTCTCCTTTGGTCGTTCGGTTTGAGTTTGTTATATATACACTTGGATCCTGGCCTTCGGAAGGTGCCGAAATAAAAAAATTTTGTTTTTCGCACCGTGGGCATGTGATGCTCACACCGGGATTTTCCTACAGTGGTATCAGAGCCACTTGTGTCGTATATAACAACGAAACCATGACTAGGTCGAAGTTGCTATAGCTTGTGATGATGATGCATGTTGTATGTGTTGAATTTCGAATTCAGTATGAGATATAGTTTTCGAAATTTTCTTGCCCAGATATGTTCACAAGATGTTTTTGCATATGTCTGTGAAAGCCCGGAATTTATCAATGTGATTTGATATGGTTTTGCTAATTTATTCCCTAATGTGCTGGGTGCTGTCTTTGTGCACATTCACTGAACAGGCATGCCTATAAATTCGAGAATAAATTGTAGAAAAATGTTTTTTCGGATTTTCTTTCACCTACATGTCCCTACGATGTTTATGAATGTTTATGTAGATGGAAAAATGTTTTCGAGGTGATTTACTATTTATTTGAGAATTTATTGTGTGCTGCTGGGAATAGCTATGTTAAGGAACACAGATTTTGTATTGGCTTTGTTTCTGAGGTTGAATGATTTTTTGATGGAAATAAATCCTGAAAAAATTCATGGAGCATTTTGGGAATATTTAGTGACCTCTGTAATTTTATCAGAATTTATTGAAATTGTTTCAATGGGTTTTTCAAGCAAAACATAGAAATTGGCAGTTTTGAGAAAATTGCTGGAGTTGTTTTGTTTGAACTAAGAAATTGTGTAATTTTCAGTTCCAATGCCTTGGATCATTTTTAATGTGATTAAAAATGTGTTACATTGATGTTGTATTCTTGCTTAAATGAATTCTTTGAAATTAGGTTTCCAAATAATTTTCGGATGTCAAATGTGTCTCATTAGCGTCTCGATAGTATATTCCCTTATCTTGATTGTTTTGACCGTCACAAATTTTGTGACTAGTGCCGAAGTAGTCTTGATAAAGTGTAGACTACCTAGAGATACTTAGGTTGATAATTTTATATTCTCGAATTATTTGGAGATCCAAGTGAATAACAGTATATTCACCGATTTCAAATTCTTCATATATAGTTTGACTATATATGGTAAGCAACAATGAAAGTGTTTCATTGGCACATCATTATAATGTGTATTACACTTGGTATTGTGAATTTGAACTACAAGGATTGAGAAATTAGCCGATTAGATAGCAATTTCGCTTGGATAAGTCGACTTACACAATGTACAAGTCGACTTTCCGTCTGCAGCATCAGACGATAAGTCGACTTGCACAATGGTACAAGTCGACTTGTTAGGTACATTGATTGCACAAGTCGACTTACACATGCATAAGTCGACTTACACAGAGGCATAAGTCGACTTATACATACACAAGTCGACTTATAACATGCAAAGGAGGGATGATGGATGATTTTAGGTATAAACTCAATGTGATTGATCATATGCCCTAAATCATTCCATATAGTCATAGTGACTATAATCCTACGGCTTGGAGAAGAAGAAGATGAGAACTGAAAACCCTCAAATCATATGAAAGCTAATGCCTTCCATTAATATGGGGAGAACCAGAGTTCTTATAGAGTTGGGTTGTTGGGTAAACCCAAGCTCGCTCTATACGGATATGTTCGAACCATGAAAATAAGATTTTCAGATTAATGGATCGGTTTTCACTAGAAGCGTTGATTTGTTGAGTAAACTCAAGGTCAACGTGGACAGAGGCGAAATTGGGTAGTGTACATCAGATGCACACGCATCAAGAGTTGATAACCCAATGTGTGTGCATACATCAAAAGTTGATAGCACTAGTCGATAGTTGCACCTAAGATGGAAATGATATGATTGATACCTGCCGATTGAACTAAGGTGGCTTGTTGGGCAAACCCAAGGTCATTTTAGGAATGTCGGATATCTATCTATGATGCAATTGGTATGACCGATACCTACCGATTGAACTAAGGTGGCTTGTTGGGCAAACCCAAGGTCATTTTTAGGAATGTCGGATATCGACCCACTAGGACATTGTGTCATAATGTTTCTTGGATTCGTACTGAGGGTTATGGATTCTATGAAACTAGTGGGAGCCATATGCATATCATGCAAGTCCTTATGATTATGCATCTATTCCTATTCTAACATTCTTTCTCTCTTTCCCTTTAGGTTATTGAAGATGACTTCAAGTGTGAACTTGCGCTCGCTTATGGAATCCAACAAATTAACTGGACCAAATTTTCTAGATTGGCTGAGAAATCTGAGAATTGTTTTCAGATCTGAGGAACTGGGATATATCCTAGATGTTCCACTTCCTGATCCACCTATTGTTGATGCTTCTGATGAGGATCAGAAAGCATATCGAAAGCATCTTAAAGACAGTGACATGGCTACCTGCATCATGCTTGCCTCGATGTCACCAGAGTGCGAAGCGGCGTGAGTCTATGGATGCTCATACCATAGTGTTTCATCTTAGGGAGTTGTTTGATGAGCAAGCTCGGTCTGAAAGGTTCGAGACCTCGAGGCTACTTTTCACTACTAAGATGACTCCAGGTTCATCTGCAGTGCAGTATGCACTGAAGATGGATGGGTATATTGAGAGATTGGCCGTCTTAGGTTTTGTCATGGATTATGAATTAAGTATTGACTTAATGCTGGTTGGATTGTCTGATAGTTATTCACAGTTTGTGTTAAACTATCGGATGAACCAAGTATCCACAACAATCCCTGAGTTGATCAATCTGCTCAAGACAGCAGAGCAAGCTATCAAGAAAGATAACAAGCAAGTGCTAATGGTGGACTCTTCTTCTGGTTCAAAGAAAAAGAAACAGAAGAAGAAAAGGTCTAAGAAACCAAAAGGAAGTATAGCCAAGAAGAAAACCAAAGAGATCGCTCCAAAGGGACTTGCTTCCATTGTGGCAAGGCCGGTCCTTTGGAAGCGGGCTGTAAAAGTCTATCTGGAGGAATCTGAAGCGAAAGAAGGCATCGATGCCTCGACTTCTTCGTATGTTTGTCATTGAGGTTAATCTTGCTTCGATCATAACATATGGTTATTAGATACGGTTGTGGCTCACACATATGCAATGATATCACAGGGCCTCGGGGACGATGATACTCATGAAGGAGAGGTAGACCTGCGTGTGGGAAATGGAGCAAGAGTTGCTGCATTAGCCGTGAGGCACTTACTTTTGTCACTCCCGAGTGGGCTTGTAATTAAATTGGATGATTGTTATTTTGTACCTGTATTAACAAAGAACATATTGTCTGTTTCTTGTTTAAATAGAGCTGGTTTCCATTTGACTTTTAGTAACAATGATTGTCAGCACCCGATCCCGAGACCGGATCCCAACTCCAACTATTTATATCTTAACATTAACGCTCATGCTCTTGCTTACATTCCACACCTATTGGACCCGTTTCCAGAGCCCAAAATTTCGGAGCCCTAAAGCTTGCGTTCCCTACCTTGCAGCGTTTGATGCTGTGGTTCCATAAGGGTGATGAGCGTACACTACCTAATCATCAAACTCACATTTGGACTTGTTCATATCAATGTAGCTTAAGGCCTCACGTTCACACAGAGGCAAGAATCACCTTAATCGGAGTCATATAACTCAAGATACACTCCAAAAATCTAAGAGAGTTCATACCCGAAACATGCCCTCTTAACTGATCTTTCACTTGTTTTAGGAAAAATTTTCTCAATTTAACTCCAATTGATACCGAATTTTATGGAGTGAAAGATATGTGTCTTATAAATCCAATGGTTCAAGCCTCACCTCATTTGGAGGTCGTATGAGAGAATTATGCCCGAAACATTGGACCATGCTCACTTCTGAAATCGAATCAAAACTCTTTTGGTACGATTGCTATAACTTTTAATCTATAGCTCCAAATGTTTTCGTTCTTTCACCATATGAAAGTAGACATCTAGATCTACAACTCTTATGAAGACTACAAAGGCTGATTATATCTCCTACATTCTACAGCGTCCTATTTTGTTTCCATCGTCTGATTTCTATCATCTGGTTTTCTATCGTCTGATTTCTATCATCTGGTTTTCTATCTTCTGCTTTCCTTCCTTCTGCTTTTCTATCTTCTGATTTCTATCTTCTGCTTTCCTTCCTTCTGCTTTTCTATCTTCTGATTTCTATCTTCTGCTTTCCTTCCTTCTGCTTTTCTATCTTCTGATTTCTATCTTCGCTTTCCTTCCTTCCTTTTCTATCTTCTCTTTCCTTCCTTCCTTTTCTATCTTGATTTCTATCTTCGCTTTCCTTCCTTCCTTTTCTATCTTCTGATTTCTATCTTCGCTTTCCTTCCTTCGCTTTTCTATCTTCTGATTTCTATCTTCCGCTTTCCTTCCTACCTTTTCTATCTTCCGATTTCTATCTTACGCTTTCCTTCCTTCCTTTTCTATCTTCTCTTTCCTTCCTACCTTTTCTATCTTCCGATTTCTATCTTCGCTTTCCTTCCTTCGCTTTCTATCTTCGCTTTCTATCTTCTACTTTCCTTCCTTCTTTTTCTATCTTCGCTTTCCTTCCTTCGCTTTTCTATCTTGATTTCCTTCCTTCCGATTTCTATCTTCCGATTTCCTTCATACCTTTTCTATCTTCCGATTTCCTTCCTTCGCTTTTATCTTCGATTTCCTTCCTTCGATTTCTACCTTCGATTTCCTTCCTTCGCTTTTCTATCTTGATTTCCTTCCTTCGCTTTTATCTTCTGATTTCCTTCCTTCGCTTTTTATCTTCCGATTTCCTTCCTTGATTTCTACCTTCCGATTTCCTTCCTTCGATTTCTACCTTCCGATTTCCTTCCTTCCTTTTCTATCTTGATTTCCTTCCTACCTTTTTATCTTCTCGATTTCCTTCCTTCGCTTTTTATTTTCTGATTTCCTTCCTTCGATTTCTATCTTCGATTTCCTTCCTTCGATTTCTATCTTCCGATTTCCTTCCTTCTACTTTTTATCTTCCGATTTCCTTCCTTCCTTTTATCTTGATTTCCTTGTAAGGCTCATATCTTTTAACTCCTAACTCCAAATTTAGCAAACGATATACCTTGGAAAGCTCTAACCTTCTACTACAATATTCATGAAGGCTCATTTATCTAATTCAAGTTTTACTGAAGGTCAAAATCTGAGGCTAAGTTCTGTCAAATTTTGGGAAAATTTGACAGCTCTTCCTGAAAGTACATCTATCAATTTTTCAATCCTAATACTTCCACTGCGTAAGACTCATCATACAACCTCATATAACATGATTAAACCCTAAGGTATCTTCAAACACCATTTGAAGCAACAGCCACACTCTTAATCATCTATCATATCCAAACTATAATAATGATGCAATTGGCTTAAACATGCATGGATTTCTCAAAATACATTTGAACTTAGCGTTCTTGCATTTCATTTACGTTCAAAGTAAGTAGCTTACAATGCTTTAGTGGGCATTTCAAGCCCTTTTTACAACATAGTTCGAAATACACTTCCAAAATACTTCACTTTTCTTAAAATGCATCTAAAGCATTGTTTACAACAATTTGCTTGAAATACATCAAAACATAATTCTTGGGTATGCCTTGAGCTCATTCTTCATGATCCCGATCTTTACCTGGAGATGGGGCGGGAAGGTGGGGTGAGCTTTAATCGTGGGTGATACATTTATATTTAGGCTAATAAGCTACATTGCTTCATTAATCATACTTTTAGCAACTTGCATAGAAATCATGCAATCATGCAATTCATGAAATTTATCAATCTCCAAACATAATGTTCATGCTTCATATCATTCTCATTCTTGCAAAATATACGCTAACATGTAAACACATAGCTGATGGTTCGAAAAGTCCACGGGTTACTGATGAGCTACATAAATGTAGTCATATGCTGAGGAGTCCTAAAAGGAACATCCTATGCCACAATCGGGCAGCCGGGTGAAGATTATACTGGTCGACGTGCACGTGACTCTGCTGGTGGACTTAACTAACCCACATAACACTTAATTTCATGCATAAAAGCGGGACTTGTCTTGTCCGCTGACTAATTTTCTGAAAATGGATATTCAAGCATCCATAAAGCTGATCATGCTTAAAGCACATTTCATGCTTAACTCACATTTCATGCTCTCATTCATGCTCATCCAATTTATGACAATTTCAAGCAATGTCATGCACTAATCAATTTCTCATCTTATGGCAATCATCCATCAATTTATACACAATCAAAAGTCAATCAATGCTCATTCTAAATTAGTTGGAAAACATTAATTTTCCTTAGTTAAAATAATATTTAAGCATTACTAACATAAAGATAAAAGTGAAACCCACCTTATATCCTTGCTTAAGCTTGCCTAAGGAAGTTCCTCTTCTTGTTCTCCTCTTCTTTCTTGTCCTCCTTCATTCATGGCAAGGAAAGAACCTCACATCATTTAGGGTTTCTAATATTGAAAACCTAATGAACCTTAATCATGAAATCAACATCTTCTTTCTAAGCTTTCTAAACCATAAAATCAAGCCAAACTCAAACTACATTTCATAACTTACCTTGAATCTTTACTCAACCCAAGGGTTTCTTGTATCAAAATAAAGCTTAGACTCTCCTCTTCACTTTTTCTTCTTGCTCTTTCTTCAAAAACTCACTCACTTTCATGGAAATGCCAAAACCCTAGCAAGCTCCTTTCTTCTTCTCCTTTCTTTCCTCTTCTACGTAAACTTCTCCCTCTTCTCCTTTAAATTTCGTAAATCTCACTTCTTCCTACACTAACTCACTTAAACTCCTCCTTTTATACTTCTTCTCTAATCCATTTAAGCCCAAAAGGCCCAAGCCTTCATTTAATTCCTTCTTCTTTCATTTTTCCTACATCCTCCTTACTTCCTCTTTATCCTACAACTTACTTAGGCCCAATTATCTTTAAGCCCATTTTATCTTTCTTTTCTTTCCTACCTCATTAAAACCTAACTAATTCATTTAATTCCATTAACTCATTACCTAACATCTTTAATGCCAACTCATATTACTCAATGTCAAGTTAATTAATGTTAACATAATTTACTTAATTACTCTAATCATGCTTAATTACATAAAAATTTTGGGGCTAACAATGGTTGTTCTATTAGTTTGAATGGAATGCTTTATGGTCCTGGTACTTTATGCAATGGAATTTACATATTAGATATGTCACATCCAATTTTGAATGTCAATGACACGAAAAGACATAAACGAGATAATTTAAAATCAACTTACTTATGGCATTGTCGCCTTGGCCATATAAATGAGAGACGCATAGCTAAGCTCCATAAGAGTAGTAGTTTAGGGTCATTTGATTATGAATCATATGACACATGCGAATCTTGTTTATTAGGCAAGATGACTAAGTTACCCTTTAAGGGAAAGGGTGAACGAGCGACTGGAGTATTAGACCTAATACATTCAGATGTATGTGGTCCGATGTCCATCCATGTTAGAAGTGGTTATCTTTACTTCATTACCTTTATCGATGACTATTCTCGATATGGGTACCTGTATCTGATGAGATACAAATCTGAAGCATTTGAAAAGTTCAAACAATTCAGAAATGAAGTAGAAAACCAACTTGGCAAAAGTATCAAGACATTACGATCAGATCGTGGTGGTGAATACTTAGACCAAGAATTTTTGGATTATCTCAGAGATAATAGGATTTTATCTCAATGGACTCCTCCTTACACACCGCAGCATAATGGTGTGGCAGAAAGGAGAAATCGAACCTTGTTAGACATGGTACGATCGATGATGGGCTTTGCAAAGTTACCAAAATCCTTTTGGGGGTATGCAATCGAGACAACTGTTTACTTGCTAAACAGAGTTCCATCAAAGACAGTTGATGTTACTCCATATGAGATGTGGACTAACAAAAGACCCTATCTTACTCATTTGAAAGTTTGGGGCTGTCCTGCTTATGTGAAGCGGACACAGTCAGATAAACTTGATGCAAAGTCTGACAAGTGTTTGCTCGTAGGATATCCTAAAGAAACAATGGGATATCAATTCTACCTTGCTGAGGAACTATCATGAATGTTCATTGTACATAATTCATTTCATATATGTGAATTTTTTATACACCTATGATTGTGCAAATTGTGATATATGTGTATGTTATTTGTTATAGAGGAGCAATTAGAATGTCAACCCATAGACGTTGCCATAATTTCCAGGCATTAGCTTCGGGAGTAACTTGTGAGTAACCTAGACGGTTTCTCTCAATTGTTGTTTGCTTATAATTATGTTTTGAATAAGGAATGAATGGGAATGTGAGACCTATGTGTTTTATCAAGTGATTGATTGTGGTACATACATTCCATTCATGAATGCATAATCAAATAATGGAAGTTATGACTTAAGTAGCCAACGATCAGAGCTTAAAGCTCAACGAGTGAAATTGAGCCTCTAGCTCAAAAGTGTTTTAGAGCCTCAAGCTCAACGTGTAATAAGCCCGGTATCCAAAAACAGATACGAGATAGTTCAGGCACTCAATCACAACAACGCAACAGTTGGAAAGTGTCTCTTGAGCATTTCATATGTATCTTGTTAATTATGTTTGATAGAGCAAAATGCAAAAAAAATTGCTTATGCTTAATGTAGGAAAATCCCGGGGTGTCCATCACATGGACACAATGTGGAAAACAAAACTTTTTTGTTCCGGGAAGTTCCCGAAAGTCAGGATCCAAGTGTATGTATAAATAGTCAAACCATAACGACCAAAGGAGACCGTCTCTAACGGTATCCACGCAGAGGTCGGAAACCTAACCGGGACAAACTCCTTTGACCCGGGAATAGCTAGACTAAAGAAAAGACTGATAGATCTCACCTTAGCCTTGGAGAGCTTAGGATTCAACCTTGGAGAAGTAGCTTGAAGAAGAGTGAGATGAGAAAAGCCTTTAGAAAATCCAATTTTCATAAGCTTAAACCATCAAGTTTCGAATCTCATGCTCACCATCGACGACCTCCATGCTTCCTTAACCCTTAAGACTTCTCATTAGCCTTTTAACATAAGTAAAAGACTAACTAATGGCTTGGTGGAGGGTCTCCCACGTGGGAGACCCTTAAGCCATTTGAAAAAGCAAGTTAATCATTAAGTTTTGACAAAGTCAAACTTTACTTCTCCTTAAATCTTTAGCCAACGACACTTTCACCTTCCTTAAGTGTTAAAGCATATTTCTCATGCCCCTTAGCTAATTAAAGGGACACTTAAGGCTTGGTGAAGCCTTAGCCACGTTGGTGGCCTTTGGTAGCTAAAGAAATTGATTAATAATCAATTAATGATGAAGTTTGACTTTCAAACTTCATCTCCTCCTTTAGGTTAATGACATGTGTCCATATATATATATATTAATTAATCTCATTAATTAATGATATATTTATGGTTGCTGAAGTGGTCCAGACATACTAGGGTCGGTCCTACAAGCTTTCTTGGACCCATGCCGTGAAAAATCACCGAAACGCGTTTTTAAGAATGTCAATGTCGCAATCTCATCGGGACATATCTCAATCTCATCGGGATCCATTTAATCCTATTGCTCTCCAAATATTGGATCACTATCCAAAATTATTTCTGATTTCGATCCACTCTTATCGTGTGACCCATTAGGTTCCGGTTATGTTGGCCACTTAGATTAACACTTAATATAAGCAAGTCATGAGCGGCGTCTAGCAACACATCATGACCCCCAATTGACCGGAAAGTAATTGGTTTGACTAATGAACCCGAGCTCATCAGAACGGATCACGAACCTTTCCATGACAATTACTGTGCAATTAGTCCTATCACCATCCTATACCCCACTTGGTTATGAGTATGGTCAAAGTGTCAACTCTCACTAGATCGAGTCTAGCCCAGTGATATCGGGTCTCGTCCGGACTCATTACTTTATATGTCCATGAAGACCCTCTTCATGACACGGTGTGCTCGGCGCGAGAGACTTCAAGTAATGATCCCGACAAGAAGCTATGGGTATCTATTATGCTATTCCAGAAGTGGTGAATCCTTTATTGGCTACTCAATTACCTCCGAATACCTCAAACTGTACCCAAGCACCACCCTATGAGCGACCTCTGGAAGGCAACAAGGAATGGAGTCAAAGCACGAATCAAGATTCAAGATATCCTTGAGTACCTCAAGTCTAAGGATACTTGCATCATTCTATGATGAGATTATCACTGACATTATAATAGAATACCCATGTGATGATCTCATGGCAGGTCATCCAATGTACTTACTACCTCTAGTAAGCATCCACATGTCAAATCTAAATATCTCAATATTTACAGTTTCTAAGATCCACTGCTTGATCCAATCAAGGAATATGACATGTGCTAGTCTATCCGGATTAACAATGTCCAGTCTCGTTAATCTTATGACTAGGGATAATTTGAATCTTGACATAATTGCACATGATAGGAATCTCAGTAGTATGATCACATCATAATTTCCTTCATGCTATGTCATATATCATGGACTTCATTAATTTGATTAAAGATCAACATCAATTCATAACAAAATGAACATAAAATAAATGAAATATGCCTTGCTTTATTTATTCATAAAGTCTGTACATGACTATGAACAAAATGTGCTAAAGGGGATTGCCTTTAGGGCACTACTTTAACAATCTTATAGTACTGGACATACATAAGTCGACTTACACTGGTGAACAAGGCGACTTATCAGTACCGAGCAAGCATAAGTCGACTTACAGATGGTACAAGTCGACTTACACCTACAAATCTCCCACTTGACCTAAAGCCAATCGCCTTGGTATCTAATACCATAAGCGAGTACATGAGAATCAAAATTCTTCTATGACAATGGCTTTGTCAACGGATCAGCAATGTTTTGCTCTGTGGGAATTTTCTCTATCAGGACATCACCCCGCGCAATGATCTCCCGAATTAGATGGTATCGGCGGAGTACATGTTTGGATCGTTGATGAGACCTTGGTTCTTTCCCCTGCGCAATAGCTCCATTGTTGTCACAATACAACTGTATGGGCCCATCACAGCTGGGAACTACACCAAGTTCAGTAATGAACTTCTTGATCCAAACAGCTTCCTTTGCTTTGCATCCGATCTTTGCAATGTACTCTGCCTCGATCGTTGAATCGTGATCGTCTCTTGCTTGGAACTCTTCCAACTGACTGCTCCTCCATTCAGTGTGAAAACGTAACCTGATTGGGACTTGGAGTCGTCCTTATCAGATTGAAAACTGGCATCTGTATGCCCGCTCACTTGGAGATTTCCATCTCCATATATCAAGAAAGCATCCTTAGTTCTTCGCAAGTACTTTAGGATATTCTTGACAGCCACCCAGTGACCTTCACCAGGATCCGATTGGTATCTGCTCGTAACACTTAGAGCAAATGACACATCGGGTCTCGTACATAGCATAGCATACATGATAGATCCTACTGCAGATGCATACGGGATCATATTCATGCGCATCCTCTCATCCTGTGTCTTAGGACACATAGACTTCGAGAGTGTTATCCCATGAGACATGGGAAGATACCCTCTCTTGGATTGCTCCATGCTAAACCTCTTTAGCATCTTGTCTATGTCGTTATTTGTGAAAGACCAAGCAACCTCTTCGATCTATCTCTATAAATCTTTATTCCAAGGATATAAGTTACTTCTCCAAGGTCTTTCATGGCAAATTGTTTGGACAACCAAATTTTTACTGATTGCAGCATTGAGACATCGTTTCCTAGTAACAATATGTCATCTACATATAACACAAGGAATACGATTGCAGTTCCATTAACCTTCTTATACACACAATGTTCATCCGGATTTTGTGAGAAACCAAACTCTTTGATTGTCTCATCAAAACGGATATTCCAACTCCTGGATGCTTGCTTTAATCCATAAATGGATTTCTGAAGCTTGCATACCTTTTCGCCATCATAGGAGATGAAGCCCTCAGGTTGTGTCATATACATCCTCGATCGATTTCCATTCATGAAAGTCGTCTTCACATCCATTGCCATATCTCATAATCATAATGGCGCAATGGCTAGGAGTATCATAATGGATTTAAGTATTGCTCTTTGGTGAAGGTCTCGTCATAGTCAACTCCTTGTCTTTGACGAAAACCTTTAGCCACAAGCCTTGCTTTATAGGTAATCACATTACCATCCATGTCGGTTTTCTTCTTGAAAACCCATTTGCACCCTATAGGTTTTATCCCTTCAGGTGCATCAACCAAACTTCATACTTGGTTTTCGTACATGGAATCCATTTCAGATTTCATGGCACAAAGCCATTTTTCAGACTCTGAACTCTTCAGAACCTCTTCATAGATAGTAGGCTCATCATCCTCTATGAGCAATACGTCATTCTGTTCACCCACGAAATCCATATCTCTTGGGAGCAGGCGTATCCTACTTGACCTCACAATTACGTGTGTAGTAGAAGGTTGAGCTATTACCTCATCTGTATGAGTTCTGATTTGAGTTCGAGCGATTGATCTGCGTCGTCAGAGCATCTTGAACTTCATCAGCTCAATTTTTCTCCCACTGTCTTCTTGTAAAGAAACTCTTTCTCTAAAAAGACAGCATGCATCAAACAAACACCTTTTGTTCCTCAAGAGTAGAATTGATATCCTCTTGTTTCTTTAGGATATCCTACGAGCAGACACTGTCGGACTTTGCTTGAAGCTTATCGACTTTGTCCGCTTCACATAAGCGGGACAACCCCAAACTTTCAAATAAGAAAGATAAGGTTTCTTGTTAGTCCACATCTCATATGGAGTAACATCAAGCTGTCTTTGATGGAACTCTGTTTAACAAGTAAGCAATTTGTCTCGGCGCATACCCCAAAAGGATTTTGGTAGCGTAAAGCCCATCATCGATCGTACCATGTCCAACAAGGTTCGATTTCTCCTTTCTGCCACACCATTGTCTTTGTGGTGTGTAAGGTGGAGTCCATGAGATAAAATCCATTATCTCGAGATAATCCAAAACTCTTGGTCTAAGTATTTGCCACCACGATCGGATCGTAATGTCTTAATACTTTTCCCAAGTTGTTTTCTACTTCATTTGAATTGTTTGAACTTTTCAAACGCTTGATTTGTATCTCATCGAATCTGAGATACCCATATCGAGAATAATCATCGATAAAGGTAATGAAATAACGACAACCACTTCTGGCATGGATGGACATCGGACCACATACATCTGAATGTATTAGGTCTAATAATCCAGTCGCTCGTTCACCCTTTCCTTTAAAGGGTAACTTAGTCATCTTGCCTAACAAACAAGATTCACATGTGTCATATGATTCATAATCAAATGACCCTAAACATCCACTCTTATGGAGCTTAGCGATGCGTCTCTCATTTATGTGGCCAAGGCGACAATGCCATAAGTAAGTTGATTTTAAATTATCTCTTTTATTTCTTTTCTTGTCATTGACATTCAAAATTGGATGTGACATATCTAATATGTAAATTCCATTGCATAATGTACCAGTACCATAGAGCATTCCATTTAAACTAATAAAACAACCATTGCTCCCAAAGTTACATGGAAACCAAATTTATTTAAACAAGAAATGCATAATATGTTCTTTGTTAAAATAGGTACAAAATAACAATCATCCAAATTGAATACAAGCCCACTGGGGAGTGTCAAAACATAAGTCCCTACGGCTAATGCAGCAACTTTTGCTCCATTACCAACACGTAGGTCCATATCTCCCTTAATGAGCTGCCTACTGTCCCTGAGGCCCTGCATATCATTACATATGTGTGAGCCACAACCGGTATCTAATACCCATATGTTGTGATCAGAAACAGTATTAACCTCAATGACAAACATATCTGAAGAAGTCGAGGCATCTGATGCCTTCTTCTGCTTCAGGGACTCCAGATAGACTTTACAGTTTCGCCTCCAGTGGCGAGTCTTGGCACAATGGAAGCAGGTTCCTTTTTGGGGCAGTACCTTTGGTTTTCTTTTGGCTGTACTTCCTACTTTCTGATCGCTATCAGAAACATCAACAGCAAGTGTATCAGGAAGTGGAACATCAAGGACATAGCCCAGTTCCTTAGATCTGAGAACATTTCTCAGATTTCTCAGGCAATTAAGAAAATTAAGTCCAGATAATTTGTTCGAGTCCATTAGTGAGCGCAAGTTCACACTGGAAGACATCTTCAAACAACCTAACCATAGAGAGAGAAAGATGTTAGAATAGACTTAAATGCAGATTTAAGTTAAATGCATGATCATAAGGACTTAAATGACATGCATCGACTCCCACTAGTTTCATAGAATCCATAACCCTCATTATGAATCCAAGAAACAAAGTGAAAAAATGTCCTAGTGGGTCGATATCCGACATTGCTAAGAATGACCTTGGGTTTGCCCAACAAGCCACTTCTTAGGTCAATCGGTAGTATCACCATACCAATTGCATCATCGATAACCGACATTAAGAATGACCTCGAGGTTAACTCAACAAGCTACCTTATGTCTCGGAGGTATCGGACATACCGGTTACATCTTAGACACAACTATCAATCGTGCTATCAACGGTTGATGTGTGCACAAACATTGGGTTATCAACACTTAATGCGCGTACATCGATATACACTACCCAACTTCTCCGTCCACGTTGACGCTTGAGGTTAGCTCAACAAATCAACGCTTCTAGGAAAACCGACCCATTAATCGAAAATCTTATTTTCATGGTTCAACATATTCAGTATAGAGTGAGCTTGAGGTTAGCTCAACAACTCAACCCTAGAAGAACTCTGGTTCTTACCATATTAATGGAAGCGTTAGTTTTCATATTACGAGGAGGATTTCCAATTCGAGTCTCATCCAAGCTATGGGATTATAGTCACCATGACTATATGGAGTAATTTAGGGCATTGCATCAATCACATTGAATTTATACCGAAAATCATCCATCATCCCACCAAGGCATGATATAAGTCGACTTATCCAATGCAAGTCGACTTATGCTTTCTTACTGCGTCATAAGTCGCCTTGTATCAATATACAAGTCGACTTATGCGACTCTTGCACATGTAAGTCGACTTATCCAACTGAACAAGTCGACTTACACAAGAAAAATTGCTATCTAGTCGGCTAATTCTCAATCCAAGCATTCCCAATTCACAACACCAATATAACAAGTATATAAACCTTTATATTAATGTGCTAATGAAACATTTTCATCAAATCATGCATGCCATATAGTCAAACTATATAGGAAAAACGTGAAACCGATTAATCACTATTAATCATTAGATTTCCACATAATTTTAAGAATATCAAATGATCATGCTAAGTATCTCTAGGTAGGCTACACGTTATCAAGATTACTCCGGCACTTGTCACAAAAATTGCGACGGCCAAAATAACCAAGATAACGGAATAATCTAACGAGTCGCTAAAGTGACCTATTCGACATCCAAAAATTATTGGAAACCAAACTTCAAGAATCTCATTTTGGCATGCATACCAGATCAATATAACACATTTTTAATCACATTAAAAATGATTCAAGGCATTGGAATTCAGAAATACACAACCAATCATTTCAAACAAAACAACCCCAGCAACTTTCTCAAAACTGCCAAGCTCTGCCTTTTGCTCTAAATAATCATTGAAACAATTTCAATAAATGCTGAGAAAATTACAGAGGTTATAACATGTTCCCAAAATGTTCCATGAATTTTTCCAGGATTTATTTCCCACAAAAACTCATCAAACCTCAGCAATCTAGCAGAAACAAAATCTGTGTTTTTTCAACACAGACATTCCCAGCAGCATACAATAAATTCGGAAATAAATAGTAAATCACCTTGAAAACATTTTTCCATCCACAGAGACATTCAAAAACATCTTAGGGACGTTTCAGTGAAAACCCATCCGAAAATTTGTTTTTCTAGAATTTATTCTCGAATTTACAAGTATACCTGTTTCAGAAATGTTCAACAGGACAGCATCCGAAACTTAGGGAATTAAATTAGCAAAACCATATCAAACGACATTGATAATTTTTTTCCTTTTGTAGACACATTCAGCAACATCTCATGAGAAGGTCTATGAAAGAAAATTTCGAAAACCCTAATTCTTGACAGAATTCGAAATATACATAGGCAGCATGCTACACAGCTCAATTCACAAAGGAACTCCGACCTAGTTATCATTTTAACTGTTTATACAACACAAGTGGCTCTGATACCACTGTAGGAAAATCCCGGGGTGTCCATCACATGGACATAATGCGGAAAACAAAACTTTTTTGTTCCGGGAAGTTCCCGAAAGCCAGGATCCAAGTGTATGTATAAATAGTCAAACCATAACGACCAAAGGAGACCGTCTCTAACGGTATCCACGCAGAGGTCGGAAACCTAACCGGGACAAACTCCTTTGACCCGGGAATAGCTAGACTAAAGAAAAGACTGCTAGATCTCACCTTAGCCTTGGAGAGCTTAGGATTCAACCTTGGAGAAGTAGCTTGAAGAAGAGTGAGATGAGAAAAGCCTTTAGAAAATCCAATTTTCATAAGCTTAAACCATCAAGTTTCGAATCTCATGCTCACCATCGACGACCTCCATGCTTCCTTAACCCTTAAGACTTCTCATTAGCCTTTTAACATAAGTAAAGACTAACTAATGGGTGGAGGGTCTCCCACGTGGGAGACCCTTAAGCCATTTGAAAAAGCAAGTTAATCATTAAGTTTTGACAAAGTCAAACTTTACTTCTCCTTAAATCTTTAGCCAACGACACTTTCACCTTCCTTAAGTGTTAAAGCATATTTCTCATGCCCCTTAGCTAATTAAAGGGACACTTAAGGCTTGGTGAAGCCTTAGCCACGTTGGTGGCCTTTGGTGGCTAAAGAAATTGATTAATAAATCAATTAATGATGAAGTTTGACTTTTCAAACTTCATCTCCTCCTTTAGGTTAATGACATGTGTCCATATATATATATTAATTAATCTCATTAATTAATGATATATTTATGGTTGCTGAAGTGGTCCGACATCTTACCGGGTCGGTCCTACCGCTGCCAGCCCCCCCATGTAAAAATCACCGAAACGTTTTTCAAAGAATGTCGATGTCGCGATCTCATCGGGACATATCCCAATCTCATCGGAATCCATTTAATCCTATTGCTCTCCAAATATTGGATCACTATCCAAAACTATTTTACAGATTTCCGATCCACTCTTATGCGTGTGACCCATTAGGTTCCCGGTTATGTTGGCCACTTAGATTAACACTTAATCTAAGCAAGTCATGAGCGGCGTCTAGCAACACATCATGACCCCCAATTGACCGGAAAGTAATTGGTTTGACTAATGAACCCGAGCTCATCAGAACCGGATCACGAACCTTTCCATGAGACAATTACCGTGCAATTAGTCCTATCACCATCCTATACCCCACTTGGTTATGAGTATGGTCAAAGTGTCAACTCTCACTCATTGAGTCTAGCCAAGTGATATCGGGTCTCGTCCGGACTCATTACTTTATATGTCCATGAAGACCCTCTTCATGACACGGTGTGCTCGGCGAGAGACTTCAAGTAATGATCCCGACGAAGCTATGGGTATCTATTCTCGCTATTCCGAAGTGGTGAATCCTTTATTGGCTACTCAATTACCTTGAATACCTCAAACGCACCCAAGCACCACCCTATGAGCGACCTCTCGAAGGCAACAAGGAATGGAGTCAAAGCACGTAATCAAGATCCAAGATATCTTTGAGTACCTCAAGTCTAAGGATACTTGCACCATTGCTATGATGAGATTATCACCGACATTATAATAGAATACCCATGTGATGATCTCATGGCAGTCATCCAATGTACTTACTACCTCTAGTAAGCATCCACATGTCAA
This sequence comes from Erythroxylum novogranatense, assembly GCA_029891385.1. Lineage (NCBI taxonomy): Eukaryota > Viridiplantae > Streptophyta > Magnoliopsida > Malpighiales > Erythroxylaceae > Erythroxylum > Erythroxylum novogranatense. Next base: position 23,400,774 of record CM057235.1, read on the forward strand.
ATCTAAATATCTCAATATTTACGCTTTACGAGATCCACCGCTGATCCAATCAAGGAATATGACATGTGCTAGTCTATCCGGATTAACAATGTCGGTCTCGTTAATCCTATGACTAGGATAATTTAAATAATGACATAATTGCACATGATAGGAATCTCGATGGTATGATCACATCATAATTTCCTTCATGCTATGTCATATATCATGGACTTCATTAATTTGATTAAAGATCAACATCAATTCATAACAAAATGAACATAAAATAAATGAAATATGCCTTGCTTTATTTATTCATAAAGTCTGTACATGACTATGAACAAAATGTGCTAAAGGGGATTGCCTTTAGGGCACTACTCTAACAATCTTATGGTACTGGACATACATAAGTCAACTTACACTGGTGAACAAGGCGACTTGTCAGTACCGAGCAAGCATAAGTCGACTTACAGATGGTACAAGTTGACTTACACCTACACTTAAGTGAAAATGTGTTACTTATGTGAAATGCATAATTGTGAAATAATTGTGATATGAATTGATGTGTTGTATATTGAGTGAACCATCGATGATGGTTACCTCATTGAGTTCGCAAAACTTATCAAAATTGCAACTTTGTCTTTTTCAGGACCGAGGGACGACTCTAGCTTTTGAGAGGCTCTAGTGCTGTGTAGATTGTAATTGGCAAGAGAATTCATGGCTCAAAGGTCGATCAGCTGGGATTTTTGGACAGATGAGTTAGATTGTACATAGTTTCCTCATTCATGTAGTACTATTGTATTAGGTTTTGATGATGTACATATGGAGATTGTTGAAAGTCGCAATGTAGACAATCGGGTTCTTATGAAATGAATTGAGGAAAAAGTTAGCTTTTAACATATTGTGATTTTCTTATGATACTTTATAAGTGAACTTTGATACCATGCCATATAAAGTAATTGTAGTGATTGAACATAGCGTGCCCTTATCGTATGATATGTGCCGGATGACCTTCGGACGTTCCGGTGTGTGCCATGTGGTAAGGGGACGCTACAATGTTAATTTCTTTCTCAATACTATTAACACCTAATTCTATGTCTATTAATTGAAACCTCTATCTAATTAAAACACTTAGAATCATATGGATTGATACTATTAGGTTTTACCCTAATACAAAAAATTTATGTCGACCTATCTCTAGTTTTGTATTTAACTCCTTTCAAGTATACTAGATCTATTCATACAAAGGATTTCTTAATTTTAATTGCATGAAATCATATATGAATCAACATACCGATATATTAATTCAAGAATAATTAAGAACATTAAATATAATATCAATTAATCTAAAGAATGAATTAAATTAAAATAAAATCACTACAACATCATCAATTCCAAGGTTCATATAATCTTGATACCAAGAGGAATTTAGTTTATAATCATATCTATTGAAATAACGAAACTAAAGAGAAAATTGGAAATAAAGGATAACATGATGAAATCCCTATAAACATCTTCAATCTTCACTCTAGATTGACAGAAGTCCATTTAAAGGTATTCCCTCAGTTTTTTAAGCCTCTTTCTCACTTTCGCTACTCAATCTTAGCTTTTAAAATCTAAAATTTAGATTCTAGGAAATACATGGGCTTCAATACGGGGACTTTAATGGCTCTTTTCTTCAAATAGATGTGCGACACTTTTTGGAGCTAACATATGCACAGATACAACGTGTACCCTTAACATATCGTTTTCGCTACTCAATATAAGCTTATTCCTAGCCAACATAGGCATGCTCTGTAGAAAAACACTCAATAAGCATCTAAAATCTTCAACAAGGTCATATATAATGTCATGAACTCCATAACTCAATCAAAACAACTCCGGATTACTCTAAACTTATCCGAATTCATTCCTTGGGCTTCGAATGAATAAATTAGATCCTAAAACAAAGTATTAATAACTAAGTGCCAGAAACAATAAAAATACTCAAATAAACAAGCAAAAATTATTAAGCATTTCTTTGTCCTCAAGCAAATAATAATTTAAATTTATCACATCTCCTCTATCTCAAGTTATATATTCACACTTCAAATGTCATGCCTTTAAAAATCAAACCAAAATACAATTAAAATCCAACAATCATATATAGATTTTCACCAGCAAACACCAAATGATATTTTGGTAACCTCTCTTAATCAAGTGCCATAGGATCTAACACCCTCATACGAAAGATCTACTCAATTCACTCGTGTTTAGGCTGATCATCAATGGAACTCTCATATCACTATAAGATAGGAATTTTAACCACAAGTTTGATAATACATCACATTTCCACAACTATAAAATAAACTAAAGGAAAAAGTTAAAAGATCTTTAAGTCAAGGTATGATGATATTTTAGTAGGGTATGGCAAAAGATATATTTTAGGTCGATCAACACGAAGGAAATTGAAAAAGCGAGATTATAAAAAATCTTAAGTAATGTAGCCAAATCACTAATTATAATGTAAGTAAAGTGTAAATCAAATCTTGAATAACACAAGTATCTTCTCTTTCTCCTTCTTATAACTACAAAAATTAAAAACTTTTTATTTTTCTCTTTATATTTGATTAAAATTTTAAAGATATTTTTAAATTTATTTCCTACGAGCTTACACAGAAAATGTATGAAATATTGATAATAACAAATAAAATATATAACCTCAAATATATAAACTCACAGTTTCTTTGTCAGAGCACTTATCAAAGATCATTGGTGACTAGACAAAAGGTGGGTTGAAATATAAAAATGTAGGAGGAAATGACAAAAATATGGTTAGGAGAAGTGACATATCTTTGTCACATCTTTCTTTTACTTTTTTTAAAATACATGTTTCTTTTAAATAAGTTACATAAACTACCCACTAAAATAGTATTTTATTATGATTGGAGATGTCAACAACCAATTAAATTAGTGATAAATACTTTAAATACGAGAAAATTGAAAAGATTAAGTTGAATGAACTGCTAATAAATTTAGGTACTTTCATATGCTCAAGAATTAGGCAAAAGTGATTCATAGCCGGTGTAATTCATATGTAAAAACTGCCAGAAATTTTTTCCCACAGCAACGATTTACCTAAAATCAGAATTTTTTTTGGCGTAATTAACACAAAAAGGATCATCTAGGCTTGTTCTTAATTAATTACCAAACCAAAAACCGGTAATCATGTATTACCGAATCCATCCCCTTCCATCTCTTCTACAAATTCCTCAACCGTGTGTTCCACTTCCTTTATCAGATCCACCAATCAATCCTTCTCTCCTCAGCTTCTCTTCCTTGGATTTTCTGCAGAAAATCACCCATGAATTCACCTCTAACGCTATACATCCCCCTACCAGTGTTGATATCGACAAGCAATACGCCAACTTGGCGTAGGACTTGCCCTCTCCCATTACTTCAAATCCTTGAAAAACGTTCACAACTCCCAACACAACACATGCGTAACCTACGAAATGGTGGTAAGACTTCCAGTACTTCCTGTACTTGTTTGTTGTCCTTGGTCTAAACAACAATGCCAGTGTTTGCAAAGCCCCCAAGCAGAATGCTCCAAAACCCAGCTTCCTGTGGAGGCTATAAACAAGTCCAGGTGATAGCTCACCAAGCCTAATACCGATAGCGAACCCCACAGTTCCAAGAAAAAACGCAGACAACTGTATCCCTGCATGAAAGTAAAACCATGCCGGCCCTAATGCTTGTATGTGTCGCAAATATCGTGCAGTAATAGCTCCGGTAGGTAGCAAAATGCCCCATGAAATGGCATTTATGACTCCATGTGCCATCTTCAATGTTCTAGTATGATCTTTGTGAGCAGCTGCGAAACCAGACAAGACGTTGATGGTGGCAATTGAAGATAGATCATTGGAAGTTGTGGGATGGATGGTAGGGGAATAACCTTGGACATAGAGACCACGGTTCCACACGAAGTGGATCTTGGTTCTATTAGGATCGAGTTTCAACGTGGCGTAAATTTGGATGGCCGCACCATTGTGTATGGTGGCCATTTTTCCACCGTAGAGAGTGGCGGAGGATGAGAGAAGGTGGAGGTCAAGAGGGCGAGAGAGGAGTGGCTGTTTTTGGAGCTTGACGGTTGCGTCTAAAATGAAAGGTAAAAGAACTAATTGGCCTGAATTCGGATCTGGAAAGGCAATTAAGGCACGAGTGCCTGTCATTTCAGCCGAGGATGGATTAACACCCCAGCCAACCCAACCGGAAGGTGAGATAAAAGTGCCAAAGAACACGAGGTCAAGAGTGGCATTGTTGGGGTGAAAGGTCCATGCCATTGACGCTTGTTGTGTAGGCAGTGTCATGCATTTTTCAAAGGTTTTGGTGGCTGTCACGGTGGTGCAGTGAGTGGAAAATGCTTTGTGGACATGGGAAAGGAAAATGGTGAAGAGAATGTGAAGAAGCATAGTTGTAGAAGAACAGAAAATAGCGATCAAAGAAGGGATGATCGAAGAGAATCGAAAGGGATGATAACATTTATGTGTTAAGAGTGGGGGTGCGGGTAATGATGTACTTGAGCAAAGAGAGTGAACTGGCCCTGATTGTGTGTCCAAATTCGTTAAAAGTAAAAGGAAAGGGCGCTGGTGGCATGCTTAACTTATAAGGGAAGGAAATGATAAGTGTTGCTGTTAGGTGGACATTAATATGAAGGTAATCTTTGCCCCCACCAGGCCCAGGAAAAACAAAAAGGAACAGAGATATTTCATTGATCCTCGGTTGGTTCAATTAACAAGCTAATAATTACATTCATGTGCTTGGTTAGCTTTAGATAGAAGTAACACTGGTAGGATCTGTAGTATGCTTATCTCTTACTTTTTTCTTGTTGGTCCCTTAGGAGTCATTAGGACATAATTTGGCTTCGGAGATTGGCTTTGACGTTAAGTAATAGTAACTAGTAAGAGACTCAACTTGGCCTCTTGTGGTTCTCTTATGAGTTCCTTGCTATTGCTTGCGCATCATCGCCTTTTGTAACTGGGATTATTGATATGGCTGTTATTTGATTGCTTTTATTATTTGTTATTATTAAATTTATAATTTTTTGAAAAGTAATATTTTATTTTATAAACATTTTTAATAATGTTTAATAGTTCTCAATACTTGTCAATCATTGAATATAACTAACTTTATCTATATATTTCTTTTTGATATGAGATGACTTGTGGATTTCCAACAACCACTTGCTATGGAGTTGTCTCTCTACCACTAAATCTTCTCTATGTAGGAGCTCAATCTTGGTCCTCCACACTGGAGGGTGACTTTTTGGATAAATGCTCATCCTTCTCCCAGGTTAATGTATGGGCTATCTCCAGATGGGGTAAATAAGAGCTAAAGAAAACTCTTCTTTAAGTTTGCCAAAGTCGCAAACCTAAACTACATCATGGAGCAAGGCTCTAGCCACATTGCAAGTAAGCCTGTATTCCTTCAAAAATAGCATCTAGGAATAAGTTTGGACAAAAACAAGATTGACACATTTCCAATATGGATTAATTATCATAACCTACCTATAGAATACTGCACTATAGAGGGACTGAGCATTTTGGCTAATGATGTTGAAAAATCAATCAATCTTGACTCCCAAATTGCCAAGATGGATAGAATGTTTATGTATGGGTTCGTGTAAAAGTTAGCAGAGAAACTGAGCTCCCATTTTCTATGATTATAAAGCGACTCTCTTATAAGGGTAAGCTAGAGAATTATGTCATTAAACTAACTTATCCTTGGAAGCCATTAAGGCCAAAGTTATGGAAACCAACTAACAATAAATTCAAAACTAGAACTTATGTTAAGCTCATAGGTACGCAGGAGGATGAAACAATTGTTGAGTAACGAAGTAATCTTCTCTTAGCTCCTAACAATGTCGTTGAGGATGTTTCAACAAAAATCAACTTTCTTAAGAACAATGACATAGAGTTGGTGAGCCCTGCATTTTCCACTCCATCAATATCTACTATGGAAAGGAAGAAGGAATTGCACTAAGTTCCTTTGTCTTAGGACACTTCAAGAATAGCTAAGTATCTTGAGTGTTTTAAGAATATGAATGTCAACCTAGTGAAATCACCCATATAAATTAAACCATAAAGGAAATCTAGTAGAAAGAAAAAAGGAGGGGGTCCTGCCTTCACCTAATAACATTTCATTCTTAAATTGGAATACTAGAGGACTTAATTGTTCTAAAAGATGTAAGGTGTTAAGGGCATCATTTTGAAGAATAAGTCGATTCTATTTGGACTTCTGGAAATTAAAAAAAATGCATGTAGATTAAAGGAAAAGATTTTTTAGGAACTTGTTAGAGTTTTGTAACCAATCATTCCCATCATTATAATGGCAGGATTATGATTGATTTTAATCCTACTTTATTCTAAGTTATTGAGATTTTTATCATAGACTAGGTGATTAACATAAAATTACAATCCTATTTATTCTTTAGTGAGTTCTTAATGTCTATTATTTATAATGATAATCTGAACATTCAAAGAAGCATCATTTAAAGTAATTTATAGAAGATCCATTTGGGAATTCATAGCCTTTGGCTTTTTGAGGATCTAAATTGTATTCAAAATGTAAATGAGGCAGAAGGTTTGAATATTAATGAGAATATCTCTAGAAAAAAAAACTTAGCTCATTCATCAATCATACTGGCATAACTGATGTGAATTTAATAGGTTAATTTTTCACTTAGTCCAATAAACAAAGTGAAGTGTTCTTCACGAGGAAGAAAGTAGACATGTTTTAGTGAATAATGATTTTTCTTTCAAATTTCCTACTAGCTTTGCACAAATTACCCCTTTAAAGTGCTTGGACCATGCTATTATAAAGGTAAAAGGTATGGCTAATTCCAATAATCAAAACCCTTTTTGGATTTTATAACTTTATTCTTTGGATTGATGGTGTTCAAGAGCTAGTTAGAAAAGTGTTAAATAGCCATATTAGAGGCTGGAAGGCATTCTAACTTATAACTAAACTTAAAGCTTTAAAAGAGGAATTCCAATTGTTAAAGTTGAGGCACATTCTAGATACCAAAGCGTAAATAAAAGCTACTAAGGAAGCTCTCAAATTTTACCAAGAGGAAGTCTATAAGAATCTCAAGCTCTCCTTGCTTATAATTCACTATAATAGAAGGAACTTTTAGTAATGATTTATTTCATTGCTAAAAGTTACAATATCGTCAATAATAAGAATTAGCAACAAGTTGTATTTGTCACTAAAAACGTCACCAAATCTACGTAGTAGAAAACTATAGGTTACACTTTGAAACTTATCGTTGTTAATATTTTTTCCTTTGCTTTGTTTTGATAGTGAAAATGTATAAATGATGTTTTGAAAAATCATCGACAATACGCTTTTTCTATGATTAGACAAAGATAATTAGCTACGTTTTTGGAAACATAGTTAAAAAATTTTAGCAACATTTCCATAAACATAGCCAAAAGTTTTTAGCTACGTCTTTTAAAACATAGCCAAATGTTTTAGCTACGCTTTGTAAAATATACTCAAAATTTTAATATGCATTTTACCTAAATGTTATACCATGTTAATTATAATTGTTTGTGAGATTTTTAATCCATTTTTTTTAAAGAAAAGGAATTTAATTAATGCATGGCTCTATAAGAGTAGAGGTAGTGTAGTACAAAGGTCATGTAAATAAAAATGTAAGACTCATGGTTTATATCGTATGTATGGAACAAAATGTTGTTCCATTCGCAAGATTGTCCGGAGAGGAGGAGGCAGATCAAGTGCCGTAGCGAATATAGTCGAAGTACCAGCCGAAGCTAGCTTTGCTAAAGAATCCGCAAAGCTATTAACCTCTCGATAAACATGGATAATGGACGACGTCGAGACAGAGAGCATATGTAGAATATTTTCAAGTGCTGCGTCATAACGCCAAGGCCAACATTCCGAATTATGGCTCAATAGTTGCATAATGCTCTTATTGTCTGTTTGAACCTGTATTTTCCGGAACCCACGTTCAACACAAAACCGAAGGCCACAAACTATGGCCTCTATTTTCATGGCGAAGCTAACATTTGAATTACAGTATCGACACTCTGCAAACAAGAAAGAACCAGTGGCATATCGTACCACAAATCCCCAACCAGAAGGACCGGGACATCCAAGCGATGAGCCATCAGTGTTTAGAACAACGGTGCTTGAAAATTAATCCATATTATTGTATATAATATTTAGATTTTTTGTTGTTAATTTATTATACAAAAATAATTGAAAATTTGAAGCATTGTATATAAAAAATTAAAATATCATTAAATTTGATTGTATACATGATTTTAATTACAACTGAAAAAATAATTATATAAAAAAAGGTTAGTTTAATCTCTCAGACTCGCTTTCATCTTCACTGTTTATATAATCCAGGCCAAGTAATTTTCTTACGTACTTTTCATTCTTGGCTAACTTTTTTCTTTTTCATGACGTTGAATGTATGCTAGTCTTGATGAGGATGAAGTAGTTAGCTTAGGACCAAACCTAAGCCTCTTAATGTATCTAGATCATGTACCAAGCACCTTATTGCAAATGTCATTTGTATTGGCTTAATTACATTAGACATTAATTTTTACAACAACTCTTATATCTTATTCTAAAATTTTGTATTAAAATCAATATTCAATTCAAATATTATTAGTTATTACAACATAAATAAATAAACTTAAAATTTAAACAAAATTTTATACTCACATAGTTATTATATGCTTCTTTAAACACCCACCCTTCACCTTCCTTAATATATATGTAAATTTTGAAGAAAAAAGAGATATTTATGTGATATGATAGCTATAGTCCATATTCCTAATGAGGTAATGGAGTGAATGAAGAGGTTTTGAATATTTAAGATTCTTATTTTGCTTTCTTGGATTTTTAAACTTATTAGTAGATTCACGAAGTCTTTGTCCAAATAGGTTTGCATCAATTATTAATATATTTTAGTTCTAAATTAGGTGAGATTACTTTTCTTTCTTAGTTTTCATTCTATTTAAATTCCAATCAATTTTTAGTTTTAAAAAATATGTTCTTTGTAATTCCTTCTTATTGTATTACATCATATTCTTATTTCAAAAGTTCTAAAATGGATTGTTATTCAAATAATGCTAAACTACATAGATGCATAGATAAGCTCACACTAACTCATCAATTTGGGACCAATTTAGGATTTTTCCTTTGGAGATGTTTATAAGGAAATGAAATATAACATTATTGATTCATAAAGATTAAAAAAATCAATTTCCATTATCATCTTATTTACATTTTGTCTATTTTTCTTATTATGTTAATGATTCTCCTATTTAATCCCTTATTTCATGCCTTTCATAACAATATTTTTCTAATGCATCTTTTTCATTAATATTTTATGAAACGTAAAAGGAAAGGAAATGAAAGTTTGCTATTTTAGTAGCATCAAGAACTTATCCTTAATATAGTTTAATTTTTTCTATTCTTTCTTTCTTTTATATGAATTCCTTATTTCTTTTCTAACCCTTATTTTAATTTTCTTTTCTTGATTTTTATTTCATTAGGTAGGTTAGACTTTAATAGATTGAAGTCTTTGTTTGAGTTTGTTTAGTTCTTTAAAGAAATTGTATAAGAGATAAAGGGTAGAAAAAGTAAGAGAATGTGAGAATAGTATCTACAAAAGCTAAAGATAGTAAATGATAAATGGGTTGACCTCTTTGAGAGTAAACATATAAGGGACTATTGATGAAATTTTCCTTCACTAATTTTTCTTACAATTTTAAATTATGTCCTCTAAAAGCACTTCAACACTGAAGGATAAGAGAGACAACTCGTCCTTTATATAAGTCATGCAAAAACAATTTGAGGAATAATATGATGTATGTTAAGGTTGATAATATGCTATAAAAGTAACCATAATAGATTGTTAAATTTCAAGGGAGACAACATCCATATGCACCTAATGAGTTGAGGCATACTGAATAATTTAATAACTCTAATGGAGATTAATGAGAAGAAAGAAAATTCTGGTGTTAATGATGTTGAATTAGCATTTGAGGTTTTAGGGGACATGTTTAGGACTAATAAAAAAGTTAGGCATGATTGGTAGAAAAGGAGGAAGCTTGTAGCTTGAGAAGGGGTTGATAGAAATCCTACTAGGATAAAGATGATTATATCTTTATTTAAGGATAAGAATTATCTAAAAGCTTATGTGGTATAGGGGAGAAAATGGAATTGATGTTTGATTAACATAATTATTTTAAGGAAAAGCAGGTAAAGCTAAAGATAGTAGTGTTCATTAATTATAACATCATTTAATAGGATCAGTTGGTGAATAATAGGAGGAAGAATTATGAGCGACCCATAAAGACCTATAATGAATTGAAAGCTCTCATGAGAAGGAGATTTCTGCCAAGCCACTACTATAGATGTTTTTTGGAAGATTGCAAAGTCTTACCCAAAGATTAAAAAGTGTGAAAGACTATTGTAAGGAGATGGAAGTAGTCATAATCCAATGTAGTGGAGGGTAGAAAAGAAACTATGGTGAGGTTCTTAAATAGGCTGAATAGAGAGATATTCAATGTAGTAGAGTTATTATGTTATGTAAAATTGGAAGAACTTATGCATATATATTTGAAAGTTAGAGATATAAAAAGCATAAATGAGTGTCGAAGTACCAAACTAATCTTAGTAATTCTTGGATGCTTAATAGTGAAAAGGAATATAGGGTTATTTTAAAGAAAATTCTATCTAAAACTAAAAATGTCATATGCTATCTAAGAAAAGGTAAAATTTATTCTCATCTCTCTCAAAGTAGAGGTATTAAATTGTCTTGGTATTTGAAAATAGGGTCTATAGCATCCTATTTTCTATATAAGAAATTTATAATCATAAGGATTGATAGGTGAGTGGAGAATGGAAGAGATTTGAATGCAAATGAAATTTTACCACCATTTAAAGATTTTAGTGATAATGGTATTAAGTAAGTTATTACGGGCATAAGTCTTCAAATCAAAGAGGATGAGTTAGATCAAAATAGGAAAAATTTTCATGCTAGATTTCACATTTATTAAAGTAGTATGATTATAGAATGAGGAAGTTGGACTAATATGGCTAGCACTTACTTTGTAGAGAAGTTAGGTCTGCCTTCTATAAGGAATCCAAAGTCTTACAAGCTTCTAAGACTTAAACAAATATGGGAAGATTAAGGTTTATATAAAGGCTTTAAAAATAGATACATTTTTGTGAAGTATGATAGACACATTTTGTAACTTTTAACATATACGTAGGTCTATTATGACTAACTGAGATTGAAAAGGGAAAGTGAAGAAAAAAAGCCATTATTGAGAATGTCCATTATAGTGACTAACACATGATTTTACCTTTGTACAAAGTTTTTTTAACATAAGTGATGATTTGAGGATAAATTATTTTAAATAATGGGATATGATGCAAGCACAACTATCTAAATTAGGGGATCTATTGCTCATAAGCTTAGGTCATTTATAAGAGAAAGAGTTTGAGAAATTTAATAGGAAAAATACTCATCTTTGATTGATTAGGGGCTCACACATAGACATTACCTAACTCATGCTCTCTTTGGATGCAGAAGTTAGATTTTTAGTGAAGAAAATAGCCTAAAATATGATTATACATCAACCTATATAAAAAAATAAGTTATAAGACATGAGCGTGCCTCACATCATATCCACTTTCATAAAAGCCATAGAAAGATCCATAGTCTCTAATATTAATGTGTCCCAAACATTATCCAAATTTATAAATTTTTTAAATGATCTACAATCTCAACCAGAGTATGTCTTAGAATGTGTTCATTAGCATTAGAATTTTCTTAAACAATATGACTTGACATAATGTTATGTCCACTTTAAATACAAAATTTTAAACTAGTATATAAGGGATGTTTCTTTCCAGTTTTAGTAATTTTCACATCTTTTTTTATTAATAGTCATGTATGCTTCTTTTTCCTAATGTTCATTCAACTTCAAACTTATAAAATGACTATGATTTGTTGTACTCAATTACTTAATAAATTTCAATTGTTTAATAAATTCATAGTTCTCTATAATCAACGAGTCAATTCTCTTCATATAACTGATTTAGCTTTCTTGAGTTTGGTTAAAGCTTGTTTGTGCTCACTTTAAGGTTTTATGTATACAAGTTCACATCATATGACCCTATCCCTATATCAATTAGAGAACAAAGATTTTTTTTTATTCACATTAATTTTTTATTCTAATTAGTTGAGAATTAATGCAATAGCAAGCTGTGGTAGTACATTTTAATAAAAAAAACCTGTGTAAAACACTTGAACCACAAAATACTTGTGTTATTAGGGTAAATTTATGAGAAAACTTTACATGATTTTTCATTCAATTTTGAGTGATTTTTTTCAATTTTCTTATGAACCTTAACTATGAGATATTGTGATTACTTAAGTCTTGATTGGATATATATCTTAAAGTATGTTTGCTTTTTAACACATAAGGAATAAATTAGAGGAATGTTTTATTATCTTTTACTTTAGTATGTTTTTTTTCAGTATAAGTAAAAATTAAATGTAGGAGAATTAGGTAAGAACATAAAATTACATGTTTTCATCCTTTAGTATTAATCGTCTATATATATATTTTATGCTTAATTGTACTCATTACTCTTATATTTTGATTTAGGATGCAATTGGAGGTGTTAAGGGAAAAATAAAGGTATTTGGATCATTATGGACTATTTGATATTCTTATTGATGTCAATGAGATGATATTGGTTTGAGGATGATTTTGGTTAAGAGTTAAAGATTCTTACAGGGAAAATCAATGAGAAACCCCAAACTTGGCGAGATGTATCCTAACATATAGCCATAGGATAGCTCTTGTTCTTCTAAAAAATTTAATCTTGAAGATAAGAGTTATATACGTAAGTGGATGAGATGCCATGTTACTTGACTATGAAGAAGTAAAGAGACGCACTACCTAAGAGACATATAGGTTAGCGTCCATGACTTTCCTAAAATTTAGTTAGAAAAAAAGTAAGAAGTATACCTGGGACACAAGCATTTAGTACCCATGTCCATCTTTAAAAAGAAGCAATTAAGAACACACCTTAAAACACATGCTTGTTTGAGCTCTTATCCCTCCTACATAAGAAATAGTGAATTACATTCTTTTATTTTAATTTTAATTTATTTTAATTACATTTTCATACTTTTTATACTATAATTAAGTTCGCATTTACAAAACACAAATATAGGCTAGGTACTTTCTGTGGGATCAAACCTTTCTTAAACTATTGTATAAATATTCGTAAGAAAGGTATTATTTTTAGGTGCAAGAGATAACACACCACCATTTCATTTAGATAATGATGACTATGATGTGAAATTGACCATAAATTTCAAGTGTATATTTTATACGGCCATCATCAAGTTGAAATTGATTTTCCATTTATAATTTTTATTGGCTAACCAAGTGAAGAGGAGTCAAATGAACCATTACAAAAGACTAGATACAATTAATTAGTAAACAAAAGAAAATTAGATGTTTCAAACTGAAGACATATAAATCTAATCATAGTTATTTAATAACTAACAAATAAAAAATGGGTTTGGTCATGTTGTTGATGAAACATTTATGGAAACGTTTTGGAAAAGCCTAGTACACTTTAAGCTAATAGGGTTGAAGAATGTACAGATAAGTTTAATATGTTCATTAATTATAGTATTTATAATTAATATTTGGGAATGTATTCTTCTCTCTGTCTCTATACGCATAGTCACTAACAATTTAAAGGAGAGGTGTCACTTGTCATTCTTTACTTAGCGAAATGATCTCTTCTTCTTCTCTCTTGGATCATTATGATTCAGCTTAACTGGTGACGTCTGTATCGCTTGCATTTTGTGTTGGATGTTGTTTGATTACTGGGTCATTTAAATTTGTCTTCATTTCGTACCTACCAACTGAAACAAGGTTACATCTTTCCTCAACTTTTTCTGATTTCGACCGTTTAATGTCTGCTTCTTTGGTTGGAAACAAGTTCGGTTTCTGGGTATGTTTAGCTCTGTTGAGATTGTTGCTGGGTATGATTATACTTCCACCAACGGTAGACAAAATTAGGTCACACTTATCTGGACTCTCTTCCATTTGCTGTCTCTAGCTTCTTTATCTCTTTTTTATACTTATTTATTTGATTTTATTTTTGTCAAATTTTGATTCATCGGTTGCTACCTCGCCATCACTAGTTGTTGCCAATCGTTGTGCTCAACTGCCATCACCATCGTCACTTGTTGCTATCGCTCATCAACTTTGCCAGCACTTTAGAATAAATAAATTTCCAAACCCTAAGCACCAAGTGATCAGCAAAGCCCATTTTGGTTATTACCAACTCTTAATTTTTGTTAAGGTTTTTAAAATTCTGGTAAAGTTTTTACAAAATCATTTCAGTAAATCTATTTGCTCTCTCTCTCCAACCCTCTCTCTCTCGTTTGTTTTGCTTTGCTCATATTTAGATTATTAAAACACTAATTATAAGAATATAGAAATACGCGTTTGGCTTACTCTCCTGCATATAATTTGGCTTCTCGCTTATGGATTTGAATTTTACTGGCATATTACTGATTTTTTTTTAATTTCTTTTCTTGTGATTGGTACAGGCTTATCTTTCTCTCAGCTTAGAAAACTCACGTGATATCTCGTGAGAATAAGTGCTAGGAAAAGGTAATGTTGGATTCTCCTCTGCTTCCTCTCGCATGCTACCTTTCATGCACTTGCTTATGGTACAATAGACGATCCTCTGTTGCACCTTTCACTTAGCGTATTGATTTCTTCTGATTCTAGCTCACCCCTGTCAAGACCTTTCTTTGCTTGTTTCTTTCCTTTACTTCTGCACTAAGCACTGATCCTACATTCACACCAAATTTCTTATTTCCCTCTTCACTTAGTAATCAAATTTTCCTTCAATCTCTATCATTTTGCTTCTCAGCTTAATTGATCTACTATCTCTAACTTCGTGTGCATCTTCTTTTGTATCGTTTATTCGTCAGACTTCCTTTTAATCCATCAGTCTTATTTAGGATTTGGTTTCACCTCCTCTTATAAGACCTTATGGGGGGTTCAGTGGTATTAGAGTCACCAGATAACGCGGGTTTGCCCTTCGTCTCGAATTCAAATCCCAAAAAACTAATCTGGGAATGAGACTAGTAGGCCCTATGGACTCTATGGCTGGGTCGCGTTTCCAAAGGGGATATATTTAGGATTTGGTTTTACCTCCCCTTGTAAGGCCCTATGGGAGGCTCAATGACGACTATTGTTATAGAGTGGGAAGAGAAAGTTGTGAAGAGAGTAAGGTTCTTAAAACGAAAGATGAAAGTTGTGTGCCTGTGAGCCAGGAGTGCTATAGAGGGCTTTATTTTTTCATCCATCATATCTGAAACTTATCAATAGTTACAAAAGATCTCAAGTTGTTTCACAATAGTCTACCAGATATCTCAGTACTTCCAATCCGACTTTAGTTAGTCAATGGTCTTGTCCAGATGAGTTGTTTTAGACAAGTATTGTCTGTTGTTTTTCCCTATGTACCCCTCGGAGTCTCGTATTGGTTTCACCAACTGCACATCTTGGTATCAGAGTCAGAACATTCATTCTTGGCTGGGGTATATTTCCATATACTATCATACCAGTTTACTAGGTCTCCCACAAGACTTGGAGCTCTTGCAATTAGCATGACTAACTAGTCACTGGGTCACTAGAGGGAGCAACCAAATCTTTCGCATCCTGATCGATGGAAACATGACTCAAGAATATAGTCAAAGTGAGTAAGGAGAGAGCCTATATGAAAAAATGGAAACAATATCCAGCGACCTTGTTCATTTGTCTTCAACCTTATCTATGTCTTTTTTACCTTCTAGTTATCTAATTGTATTGAAAACCTTGTAGAAATTACTCATATACCTATAGAAAATCGTGTGTGTGAGCCTTCTTTACTTTTAATGAGTCCGTAAAGTATATATTCTTTTGATCATACTTAGACGAGAAGTATTTGTACTTTCTTGTCTACTTCCAGACCTCGTGTAAAAGAAATCATCCAGAGTTTCAAATTGGAACAGTGTGGCCTCAGATCTATCACTGTAGAACAATACGTGAAGCTTAAAATCTCTAAAGAACTTATGTCTTTAAGGAGGGAGCAAAATCATACACATCTTCTTATTGGAACTATACACCTTGTTCTTACAGTTCAGTAAAAAAAGGAATACCTGCTACAACCAGGACATCTCTTCTAGACACTACCTACACAATGTACCAAAATGCTCTTATTGGTACTCTACTGACAACATTTAACAATGAAGTGTCATTTTGACTGTAGCACTTGATTTCAACATTAGGTTGGATGATTTTACATTATTTAAATGTCTATAAGTTCATATCAAGATCATTGGAGTAGATCAAGATCCTGCAGTCATCATGGCTACATTATATCACTAGATGATTTATCATCTACGGAATCGTGCTTTGGACCTTAACTTCTCGAATTTCACTTCAAATGTTCTTTACATAGTTGCTGATCGTTCTAATGATCAGGCAACTATCATTTAGATCCCGAAGCACCTACCAGCACAGGAGCTTGAAAAGTGGATACCTACTGAATGGATCACCAACTACCAAAAGGTGTTCCACGCACCTCTTCGACATTCTTTTCATACTATCACTCCTTCAATTATGAAGACTTTGAGAGATGGAATTGTTAAGTCCATTTATGCTAGGCCCAATGAATATCCATTTGGACCTTCAACCTCTAGGGCAATCCTTATTATTTAGCTCGTATTTTCTTATATGAAAGGTATACCGTCGTACCAGTTTCCTAGGTCTCCCATAAGACCTGGAGGTCTTGCAACAACATGACTAGCTAGTGGCTGGGTCATTAGAGGGAGCAACAAATCTTTTGCATCCTAATTGATAGAAGCGAGTAGGGAGAGAGCCTATACAAAAAAGTAGAAACACTATCCAACGGCCCTGTTCATTTGTCTTCAACCTTATCTATGTCTTCTTTACCTTCTAGTGTAAAGTGTGTGTTATCTTATCGTATTGAAAACCTTGTATAAATTACCCATGTAATTGTAGAAAATTATGTTTGTGAGTCTTCTTTACCTTTATTGAGTATGTACAGTATATATTCTCATGATCATTCTTAGACGAGAAGTATCCATACTATCTTGTCTACTTTTAGACCTCATGTGAAAGAAATCATCCAGAGTTCCAGATTAGAATAGTGTGGTCTCAGATCTACCACTGTAGAGCAATATGTGCAGCTTGAAATCCCTAAAGAACTTATATCTTTATAGAGGGAGCAAAATTATACACATCTTCATGTTAGAGCTATATGTCTTGTTCTTACACTTTATGAAAGAAAGAGAATACCTGCTACAACCAGGATATCTCTTCTAGACACTGCCTACACAACGTACGAAAATGCTCTTATTAGTACTCTGCTGACAATGCTCAATAGTGGAAGTGTTATCTTGACCATAGCATTTGATTTCATTATCAGGTTGGATGATCCTACCTTATCTAAACATCTACAATCTCATATCTAGATCAATGGAGCAGATTATGATCCTACAACCATCATGGCTACATTATATCACCAAATGATCTATCATCTACAGAATTATGCTTTGGACCTTAACTTCCCGAATTCCACTTCGGATGCTCTTTACATGGTTGTTGATCATTTCAATTATCAGACTACTATCATTCTGATCCCAAAACAACTACCAGCACAGGAGCTTGAAAAGTTGATGCATACTGAATGGATTACCAACTACCAAAAGGAGTTTCACATGCTTCTTCGACATTCTTTTCATACTATCACTCTCTTGATTTTGAAGACTTTGAGAGATGGAATCATTAAGTCCATCTATGCTAGGCCCAATAAATATCTATCTTGACCTTCAATCTCTAGGGCAATCCTTATGATCCAGCCTATATTTTCTCA
Source organism: Erythroxylum novogranatense (assembly GCA_029891385.1). NCBI lineage: Eukaryota > Viridiplantae > Streptophyta > Magnoliopsida > Malpighiales > Erythroxylaceae > Erythroxylum > Erythroxylum novogranatense. The sequence goes on from CM057235.1 coordinate 23,418,762, forward strand.
TTCAGAAGGTATATCGTTGAACCAATTTCCCAGGTCTCCTATAAGACCTGGAGGTCTTGCAACAGTATGAATAGCTAGTGACTAGGTCACTAGAGGGAGCAACCAAATCTTTCGCATCCTGATCGATAGAAACATGACTCAAGAATATACTTAAAGTAAGTAGGGAGAGAACCTATATGAAAAATGGAAACACTATCTAATGACCCTATTCATTTGTCTTCAACCTTATCTATGTCTTCTTTACCTTCTAGTGTAAAACATGTGTTATCTAATTGTATTGAAAACTTTGTAGAAATTACCCATGTAACTATAGAAAATTGTGTTTGTAAGTCTTCTTTACCTTTGTTGAGTCTGTACAGTATATATTCTCGTGATCATTTTTAGACGAGAATTACCTGTACTATCTTGTCTACTTCTATACCTTGTGTGAAAGAAATCATCTAGAGTTCTAGATTGGAACACTGTAATCTCAGATCTAACATTGCAGAACAATACATGAAGCTTTAAATCCCTAAAGAATGCATTTCTTTATGGAGGGAGCAAAATCATACACATCTTCATGTTGAAGCTATATGCCTTGTTCTTACACTTCATAGAAGAAAGGGGAATACCTGCTACAGCCAGGATATCTCTTCTAGACACTACATACACAATGTACCAAAATGCTTATGTTGTTACTCTGTTGACAATGCTTAACATCAGAAGTGTCATCTTTACTATAACACCTGATTTCAACATCAGGTTAAATGATCTTAACTTTTCTGAACGGTTACAAGTTCAGATCCAAATCATTGGAGTTAGATGATCCTACCTTATCAAAACGACTACAAGTTTAGATCCAGATCACTAGAGCAGATCAAGATCTTACAGCCATCATGGCTACTTTATATCACCAGATGATCTGTCATCTATAAAATCATGCTTTGGACCTTAACTTTCCAAATTCCACTTCGGATGCTCTTTATATGGTCGCTGATCGTTCTAATGATCAGACTACTATCATTCAGATCCTGAAGCAACTATTAGCACAAGAGCTTAAAAAGTTGAAGCCTATTGAATGGATCACCAATAACTAAAAGGTGTTTCACGCGCCTTATCGATAATCTTTTCATACTACCAGTTATACCATTCTGAAGACTTTGGAAGATGGAACTGTTAAGTCCATAAGTCCATCTATGCTAGGCCTAATGAAGATCCACCTGGACCTTTTATATATGAGGCAACCCTCATGATCCAGCCCGTTTTCTCATACGAAAGGTAAATTTGGTCCTCCTGTTCATTACTTCAAATATAATGGAGATCCAGCTTATGTCAATCATCATTGTGAACATTTTATATGAGACATTAACCTATCTATGTGCGAACTAGACTATAAAGTTTGTCTCAATCTTGAGTCAGATTGTGATGATGAGGAACGATATGCAAGGAGGAGGAAGAAGAAAAAGCCAAAACCTTGTTGCATGCCTTTTCAAGAGTATCATCTACATAGAGATGATCCAGATCCAGATGATTCCAGCACTCTTAGATGTCTACAAATCTAAAGATCCAGACCTAGATCTCTTCGAGAGATGTTGATGTCATCTAAATGTCAAACAAAGCTAGTAGTTCCTATTATGACTCCTACTCCTATACCTTGTATGATGGTAAAGTCATACGAGGAAGAATTTTCTTCACTACCCAGGATTACTGATGAATCATTAAGGGTTGTCTATAACCCTTATATCCAAGCCACAGGAATCACTTCATAAGGTACACTAATATCTAATCTTTCGGATGAAGTTCTCAACTAACAAACATCAAACACAGTAGCATAGAACAAAGTTTTGAGAAGAATTGATTCTAAGTTGGATGGAATCAGCCAACAAAACATTGCTACTTATCACAAAGTCGATGCAATCTCTGAGCAAATTCAACAGATGTATCAGTCGTACAAAGCTCAGATTTAGCGCCTTGATGTTGAACTTAAATACTACATCTCTGCCTATTATTTAGGGTTTGACTTTGATGCTAAAGTTTGTGAGATACAAAAGATACAAGGAATTGTGCAACAACTGGAAGTTGACATGCATTTTGCATAGTCAGAGACAGTATATGGCTCATCCTCTTCATTGTTCCTAAATACTCAACCAAAATACCTATTGCCTATGTATCAGAAGTATCTAGAAGAAGTTGACTACTTAAAGGTGTTCATGTTCAATTATCCTTTGATTAAACAGTACATTCATCCTCAGACAACTCAAGAAAAACCTAATGTTCTGGATATGCAGTAAGGTCTGATGTTCCTTATGGGTCTTTGATAATAATAAGATATCATCAATGTAGTTTAGTGCACTATAGAGGATAGACTCATAAATCTTGGTCATGGATTTCTGAAACAATGATGGGGAGACTTTAAGCCCAAATGGCATACTAGTCCATTGGTACTATGTATTAGGAATGCATAATGCAGTTTTATATCTCTCAGTTGGGTGAATACTCATTTTCCAAAATCTTGCCTTAAGATCAAACTTTGAAAAGATAACAACTTTTTTAAGGAATAGTACCTGAGTACTTATCTTTGGAAGAGGAAACTTGTCATCCTTTGATTAGACAATACATACATCCTCAAACAACTAAAAAAAACCTAAAAAGTCAAAAATTGACAAAATTCCTTAGACAAGATTTTATAAGAAATCAAAGGTGTTCCTGAGCCATTGTCTTCTCATACACCATTTGAACCAGTCAATTAGTGAAATAAATTGTTATATATTTATACACCTCTATCATCTCCACCGAAAGTTCAACCTTCCACTTCTTCTCTTGGGAAGGACAAAGCATTAATGATGGAGTTCCTTGCAACTCTGAACTCTAACTCTCTTGCAGAAGATTTCACTTCTCAATCAGATAATGCAGATGCTCATTCTAAAGCCTCTGTTACAACATCTAAAGTTTCTGCAACACCATTTGTGTCATCTACTGAACAAATCTTTGAACTGTCCACTGTTCTATCAGAGTTATCCAATGTTCTGATGACAATGCCTTAAACTAATAAAGTTGAACCTGAAATTAATGAAGCAGAATCCATGGGTACTGAACCTTTTAGACCTGAACCAACACCACAGGCAACACTAGCTCAACCAACTGCATAGTCTCAAACCAAGCCTACTTTAGGACCTTTGTTTACTTTTGATGATATACCTTTAAAGAAATGGATAGAAAGAATACATGAATTTGGTGTATAAATTGATCTTCAAATGGCTAGAACAAATCATCCCTTGCTAGATATTTTATCTGAATTTACGTCTCGTTTTGTTGATACTTTGCGAGAATGATGAAAAAGTATAAATGAATACCAAAGAATTCAGTACATTTAAGTCACTACAACAGGGGAACTTCTTGGGGTAATCCATAAAGAATTTATTGGTGACTTTCAGCTTATTGACAAGCAAATTCGTTAAGAATACTTTGCAATGAAATGACGTTCACTTAAGAAATGTGATATCTAGAAGCATTACTAATGAATGACGGAAAGATATTCAATGGATGGAATGATGTTAACTTGCGATATACTTTTATCTTATCCCTTCCATGATCAACTGCAACTAGAACTACAAAGGATCATAGTTTCTCTACAGCGTGATATGTCAACAATATCTCTTAGAGAAATCTACCCGCTTGCTCAAGCTTCTCTTGATAAGTTATGTGACCAAGATACCTTGTTCAAGAATATTATGAAAAGTTGTCCAATTCTCAAACAGGCTTGCAAGAAGCCTTATCTCCAGATCAAGTGCAAAGATACAAAGACTTATGAGTGTTATAGTAAGAACAGAGCTCATCTTCGTCAAGTCTACCATCGAAGAAAGTTCCATAAACAAAAAGTAGGCTATAAGCCTTTAAGACAAACTTATGAAAGGAAGAATGACAGGAAAAAGAAAATATTTGTTTAGTTCTTCAAGAAATCTTCACATCGATAAAAGCCTACTCAATGTTTCCTCTGTGGACATCATAGACACTTTACACAAACATGTCCTCACACAACCAAGAAAGATGTTAAGTTGTTGAGGCAGATGCATTCCATTATGCCTATTCATTCCTCCAACGACTTTGAATAATTAATTGAGGAGCAATCTCAAGAAGATGAGGACACCAAGTTTGCTATTTCTATATCAACATCAAAAGGTGGACAATCCTCTAATTTCTTTGATTCTCAAGAGAATGATTCTCTCTATATACTGTAGCAGACTTGCATGAAAATAGATCGTACACTAGTTCAACAACCTTATGTCTAGGTCCAACTCTTTCAACAGGACATGTATGATAAGCCCATCAAAACTATCAGGTTTATAGATACTGGATCTATTCGTACAATCATGAAGTTCAATATCTTATCATCTGGCACATGGACTTATCATGAAAAATACTTTACTGTTGCTGATGGTAACTCTATCATGATTAGGTTAATAACTAAAAGAAGAATCAAAATTTGATTCTTTCCTTAGTGTACCATTTGGACTAAAGTTCTTGGAAACAATCTACCTGGCTTAGATATTTTGATTGGTATGGATATATACAGTAAAGCCTTACCTTTGCAGATCCTACCCATAGGTCTCAGGTATCGATCAGTATTCGGTTCATAAAATAAAATAAAAAATATTTTTAAACTTACCCAAGTTCCTACACATTATACTGCACTTCGAGATAAACTGTTGAAATATTGTCCTGAATCTCATGCACAGTTTTCTCACCCATATCCTCTACGAAAAAATGTTGACTTTTTCATAAATGTACCTTTACGAGAATGTCAATCCTACAAAAGTCACACATCTAGGGATGACCTTGATGATTTGAAGCTCACACTAGATAAGTGTGCTATCCTTTTGAAACAAGAACCTATTGAGCCCACAAAGTCGGAGCAAAAATGTGGCAAAAAAGAGATTAATCGTTGACTGTAAACCTCTAAATGTTTTCTTGCAAGATGACAAGTTTCCTCTTCCAAAGATTAGTACTCAGGTACTATTCCTTAAAGAAGTTGTTATCTTTTCCAAGCTTGACCTTAAGGTAGGATTTTGGCAACTAGGTATTCACCCAACTGAGAGATACAAAACTACATTCTGCATTCTGCATTACCAATGCACAGTACCAATGGACTGTTATGTCATTTGGGCTTAAAGTCGCCCCATCTCTGTTTCTGAAATCTATGATCAAGATTTATGAGGCTATCCTCTACAGTACACTGATCTACATTGATGATAATGAGGAACATAAGGTCTTATTGCAAAAATTCTTGGATATTACTAAATAGTATAGGATTATGCTTTCAGCCTTGAAAAGTATCATTGGCACTATAGAAATTGAGTTTCTGGGTATGCACTTCAACGAAGGATTCTACTAGCATAATCTACATATTGCAAAAGAGTTGTTACAATTTTCAGATGAATATCTCACTGTCAAGTAGATACAACCATTCCGTGAAATGTTAATTATATTCAAAATTTCATGCCACATGTGATAGCTTATACTGCAAACTTATCTAAACTTTTGAAAAAGAATCCCCCACCTTGGACTGAGGAACAAACCAAAGTTGTCTAGCACTTAAAGCAGATTTGTCAGATTCTTCCACCTTTAAAGATTCCTGACATTGGGCAAATTAATACCAATGGAGATCTCTCATCTCTATTCAATTTACTCCGACATCATCCAATATGGCCTCCAGACATTTTAGATACTTTTCCTCACTAAAAGAATCCTTTCTCTTCAAAGCATAGTCATAATGTCAAGGCAGTATGACTAGTCAACCTCTGTTTTCTTTTACAAAGAAGTCTTTTCCTTTTATAGCTAGTAGTTCTAATAGTGTGTTTCAAGTTGCCTCACTTGCTCGTGTGAGTTTGTTTTATTATTTGCATCATTTTCTAAGTGAATATAACTCTCTTGGAAGTCCCATAATGTTCAATCTCATAGCACCTACCTTAATATGACTTTTCTCTAGGATCCTCTATCTGAAAATACATTATGGTATCTTTAGGCACTCTCTACCCTTTATGCTTATGCTATCACCATATCTCCCCTACAGATCTATCATCATCTTTATGACATAAACAATGGAAGCTCTTTGTTATGGATATTCTTAAAAGCAATTGAAGCAATAATGTTCTTTAATAATATCACAACGTCATCACAACTCCTTTCGTTTCCTATTTCTTTTCAAAGCATAGTCACAACTCCTTTCGTTTCTCAACATTTTGTCAAGGTAATATGACTAGTCAGCCTCTCTTTGCTTTTACAAAGAAGTCTTTTCCTTTTATAGTTAGTAGTTCTATTAGTGTGTCTGAAGTTGCCTCACTTGCTCGTATGAGTTTGTTTTAATATCTGCATAAGTTTCTAAGTGAACATAACTCTCTTAGAAGTCCCACAATGCTCAATCTCATAACACCTACCTTAATATGACTTTTCTCTAGGATCCTCTATCTGAAAATACATTATGGTATCTTTGGGCACTCTCTACCCATTATGCTTGTGCTATCACCATATCTCCTCTACAGCTCTATCAACATGTTTATGACATAAAAAATGGAAGCTCTTTATTATGGATATTCATAGAAGCAATGGATGCAATAATGTTCTTTGATAATATCATAGCATCGTCTATGGAAAGCTTTTGCTAGATGACAATCTACTCTCATTGCTTCTTTATTCTCCATCGTCCATATCGAGAAACACATACTGGTGTTCTTTACACAGAACCTCGTGTCCAATTTTATTACACATCATTATACTGGCCATAACATCAAAATAATGTTCTTCGGTCTCTTAGATATTTTCTCAATATTTAAGTAAGTTGGTTCTACCCTACCTTCAACTCGAGTTTTAGGTAGCAAAGTGGTATCAGAGCTTAAATATGGGCCTGAGGCTTAGTCCAAGTTGCAAGTTCAATTCCCAGTGCAATGAACTGGGTCACAAAGCAGAAGTGTAGTGGATTTAAGTAATTTGGTTCCGCCCTACCTTCAACTCTAGTTTTGGGTAGCAAAGTGGTAGAATATAGACGACATCACTTAATTAGTAACTAAATTAACTCTTTCACCATCATAAAATCCAAACAAATTCTATCCTATTACCGATAAGGATGAAATTATCTATAGTTATGAATCAGATCAAGAAATTTATGTAGACCAAGATCAATGAGGAAAAAACGAAGAACAACTTGAATCTAGTCAAAGTGGAGAGAAAGGAAAAAAGAGAAACAAAAGATAAGTATCAATGGACCTCTAAACCTATCGAAGAACTAGAAGACTTACAAAGATTCGGATATTATAGAAAGGATAATAAAATCTGAAAATTTCCTTTCGAATATACACCTAAACATGTTACATAAGGACCAAATGGAATACTAAATCTAGATTGTGTAATATCACCTGAAAAATTACTACTCGAATGGTCAAACAAATTAGCTTTAGTTATCCAACTAGAAAAACCATTTGAAGGAATCAATAATAAAACACTTTCTAAAATTTTATTACATATAAAACTACTGGAATTGTATTCAATTTCCTTTTAGATAATGAAATACGATTAAAAATACAAATGCATTTTAAATGCAATTAAACTAATTCACGATTTCAATTAGTCACTAATGAAATTTACGAGGAATTAATTAGAAAGGATATAATTTCATACAAACAAGTCAGAGAAAATGAAGAACGAAAAAGCACTTTATGTCATTTAAATAATATGAGAATTTGTGATATTTGTTAATTTGAAGAATATACATGTGAATTTTAAAAATATTATTATAAACTATCTTAAGCGAACAAGAAATATATATATATATATATTTATTCAAAACTCCTTATTCTATTAATAAAACAATAGAAGACAGATTTTAATCAATCAAAGTCAAAATCTAGTAGTTTATAATTTAGGAGGAGCTATTTCAATCACTAAAGACATATTAGCTGAAAAATGTCTCGAAGAAAAATTACAAAAAACACTAAAACATAGAGACATTCAATTATGTTGTTCTAAATACTCTGAAGTACCTCAACAATATGGTTGCAACTCTTTCATTAGGCAAAAACCCCAAAACAAAAAATACACAAAATATAGATGGAAAAGATATCCAAAAAAATTATAAAAACGACCTTTTCAACCTTATAAAAAATTCTTTAGATGAAAAAACTATAGACAATTTAAACCTAAAAGACAATATTGCCCTCAAAATGAAAAAAAAAACTATCAATGTTAGCTATGTAAGGAAGAAGGACATTGTGCTAATAATTGTCCAAAGAAAAATAAAAAAAATACAAAGAAAAATTAAATATATTAAATTCTACATTTGAAGAAAATCTAGAACGATCGAATTAGATTATGAAACTAATTCAACAATTTCATCTATCTATCAATATGAATCCCCAAGGTCAGAATCATAAACTAAATCCGAATACAACTTTTATTCAATTGATCATTCAAAATAAAAAGTAAATGCATATATAGATACAGGAGCTACTATATGTATAGCTTCAAGACAATTATTAACTAAGTGGAAAAATTAGATAAACCTCTTCAAATTGAATAGCCGATGGAAGCATAAAATCAATTTGGTATGTAAGTTATTACAATAATATAATAATTGAAAATATACATTTACAATACCATCTATTTATCAACAAGAATCAAGATTACCTTTGATACTAGGAAATAATTTCCTAAAATTATACAATCCCTTTTGTTAATATCTACTTTATATAACAATAAAAACACCAATAATAAAATTGTTAAATCAAAAGCAATTATTCTTAAAATCCATATATATCATACCACTTAGTACCAAAATTACAATCATAATGTAAAAACTCGATTATTTACGCTCTATCTTCTCAACAATATGTCTATTCAAACAGAGATTGAAACATTATTAGAAGATATTTGTAGTGAAAATCCATTAGACCCTTTAAAATGTAAATAATCAATTAATCGAAATTAAATTAAAAGATCCCACTCAAGAAATAAGCATTCGAAATAATATTCCTTATACTCAACAAGATGTTCAAGAATTTATTAATGAATGTACTAAACTTTTAGAAAAAGAATTAATTTCTCCAAGCACTAATAAACATTTAGCTCCTGCTTTTTATGTAAACATTCACTCCAAACAAAAAAGAGGAAAGCGAAGAATGGTTATTAACTACAAAAAATCGAATGAAGCAACAATTGTAGATGCATACAAATTACCTAGAAAAGATTATTTATTAATAAACTTAAAGGACAAAATTGTTTTACAACCTTAGATGCAAAATTAGGATATTAGCAATTACGATTACATGAAAACACTAAACCACTCATTGTTTTTACATGTCCCCTTTAGAAACATTTTCAATGGAATGTATTACCTTTTGGATTAAAACAAACACCTAGCATTTATCAATGCTTTATAGATAATAATCTTGAAGGCTTAGAAGAATTCACTTAAGCTTATATAGACAATATATAATATTTTCTAATACGATAAAGAAAACTATTTAAAAAGGTTAAAATCGTACTTCACAGATGTAAAGAAAAAGGATTAATCCTAAGTAAAAAGAAAATAAAATTAGCCCAACAAAATATTGAATATTTAGGGATCGAATTTCATAATGAATTCTTAAGATTACAACCAAAAATCCTTTCTAAAATACAAAAATTCTCAGATATATTAAAAATTAGAACTCATGTTCAACAATTTTTAGGCATTACTTAATTAGATATCAGATCAAGGATTTTTTAAAATTATAGCTAAAGAGCGAAAAAGGTTACAATTGAAATGTAGCATCAAAAATTAATGGAGCTGAAAATTTGACGACATAGAAACAGTACGTACATTTACCCACTTTATATAACTATCTTCCAAAAGATACACTTTTGGTACAAATTGATGCCAGTATGGATATATGGGTAGGTTGTCTTCTAGCAAAACCACCTAATCAAAAGCTTTATTTATTATTCAAGTATATAAATGAGACATTTAATTCTACTAAATTAAAGTATCCAATACACAACTGTCTCAAAACTTTGAGAAAATGGTGAATTGATTTATTACCTACTGGATTCACAATTCAAACAAATTCTAAGTATTTATGCAGGTTTATAAAATATCATATCAAAACTAACAATAATCAAGGAAGATGAATTCGATGACAATTGGAATTAAATCAATACAATTTTCATATTCATTATATAAAATCTTATGACAATAGTCTTACAGATATTTTAACAAGAGAATGAAAACACCGATAATGAGCCGGAAGGAGTCATTAAACAAGAAGGAAGCAAAATTGTTCGAACTATAACAACAGGTGGGGACTATAGCAAAGGAAATTAATCAGTTAAGGACTACAATTACCCTCCTTGAAAAGCAAATATCTTCAGAGCAACCATCAACAACTAGTTCAACACCTACTATTCAACCAATTACCCCGTAATAAATTACTCAACTCTCTTTATGAAAATCTCCAACACCATCATCCATTCCTCAATGCAAAGAAGAATTCAAAGAAGAAAAATTGTATGTCATTTTCAATGGACAAATGGTAGGAATTTATGACAAATGGCATAAGGTAGTAGTCAATATCATAGGAAAATTAACTATCTTGCATTGAAAACTTTTCAAGTAAACAAGAGGCAGAAAAGGCTTTATCAGAATTCAGAGGCCCAGTACTCAAACACTAGTATAAACAAGCCTTAGAAAAACCAGCCTTAGAACCTCACATGAAATCTTTAGGTAGACCAATCAGTATGAATCGAATCAACTCAATACCTACTAAAGCTTTCAAAGAAGAAATGTGAAAAATCACTTTAGAGATGTTTTGTGATTGTTCCAAGCACTAAATGAGTGGAAAGAAGAGCAAAAATTATTTTAGTATTATCCACAGAATAAAGACGCTATAGACTAAAAACAATTATTTTTCCAAAAGCAGATCCTATGATAACCTATCTCTTTTTTCATAATGGACTCATCGATACCATTTATTTAACCAGTTTAAATATTTTGTCAAAATTTCCATCTAGATTCAATCAAGTAGTAAAAAATTATAAGGACAGATTTGCTACGGAAAGAGAAATCTTTATCAAGGTTTTTAGTAGCTACCGCATTTTCAAAGAAACAGACACAGTCAAGGATGCAGAAATAAAAGCATCCAGAATTGAATTTCTTAAAATTAGAATCAGCAACAGAATGTATCCTCCTATTGATGAACCACCAAGACAACCATTTAATTGGGAACTTATTAACTAGTTTAATCTCCATTGTTTAGAAGGAGTCTATCTACAATGCCTTTGAATTAATCCTGATTCCACAATCAAGGTTAACTATAGAGGAACCAATATCATCATGGTCTCCACTTACAAAGCACCAATATCCACTGATGCTCTTCAAATAGTTAGAAATTTTGATCAACCATTTTCCACAATCTTAGGCATTTTCAAAGATATATTAGAACAATGGAAATATGCATTATGTCAACAATTGTGAAATTATTCACAACGTCATTGTCATTGCTACCTTTCAGCATTAGAAGAAGATAAAGAAGAAAACAGTTCCATCGAAGCAATAATCAAGGAATAAAGGAAGGCAACATTTTGCACGTCATTTTAAAAGTATGTGAGGCCCTGCATTGACCTAATAATTGGGCCCTGTCAACCAATAACAAAAGCATACCACTGCTTTTTGTGCTTTACTTTTACTAGCAGGTTAACACTACGTAAATGCGCAGTGAAAGTGCCCAGTGAATTTATACGGAGGGCAAAATTTAACATGACAGTTAAATAAAAAATAATATGAAAATGTAATGAAATAATCATCGGTTGGGAGAAGAACTTAGATGAAATGACTTTCTTTCAGATAAAATAAAAATAGTTTACATGTCTACTACTGACATCTACAGTATAAAGATACCTTAATCTATAAGTTTTTTAATGTGTGCTTCATAAAATTTCCTATTCTGGAAGTTTACTTCTTTGAGATCGTTGGCCATCTTTATCATTTGACTAGTTTCATACATCTCGCCGTAGCGAAGTCCATCTAAATTACTATGTGTTTTTTTATTCCGCGCATGGTATTGGATAAGTAACTCATCTAGCTGATTTTGACGATCATATGTCTTCTTTATGGCATTTTTCAAATATCTTTTGCGCTCGAAATAGCTGGAATTCATATCTGGCATTAAAATAACGAAATTAGTGTATAAATGTGATAATTATTTCACAACTTTATTGAGAAGGAAGAATAAGACGAAGGTTGGAGTGGCAAAATGCAGAATAGAATAAGGAGGGAACCTATAAAAAATGTTGCGTAAAGATAAAGAAAGGGTTTTGTTGACATTATAAATTGAAAAAATTAGGATGAAAAAAGTAATCGAGAAAAGAATCGGTTACTAACCTGAACGGTCGTTCTTTGTTTGTTGAAATAGAAGAAGTAACCTTGACTATTGTTATCTTTTTGGAATGGAGAACGGGATGTATTTAGGTTAAACAAGAAGAAGGCAAAAGAAGAGTGTAGGAATTGTTTGACTGAAGTTAGAGGACAAACGATATAAATTTTAAATATAGAGTTGTTAGGGGACCATATGGAAGGTGAGACTTGAAGAGTTACGTGGTATTAAATAAGGGGCAGTACTCGAAATGATTTTCCTAGAGATAGGCAAAAACATAGCTCAGCTATCAATTGAAACGTCAATCTATGTTTTGATCTTATGTTTGTTTACTTCTGCAATATGTTATTGGTAGTATTTGACATTATTATAGCAGTTAGAAGATTATTCGATATAACGAAAAGACGTCTCCATATCTGCTTTGTAGATTTTGGGGGTTACATGTTTTCGGAGAAGGATTAGTCAATTCGTATACTCCAAAAATGAGTGTGTCAACTTCTCTCAAGCTTTATCTCTCTAATAAAAACAGACGGAAGTTGAAAAGCAGAGGAAAGAAGAAAAACATACGGAAGTTGAATAGTAGACGAAAGAAAAAGCATTTAAGGTGAAAAGATGAAAGAAGAAAAATGATTTGAGTTGAAAAGCGCATGAAGCAAAAGCAGAGGGAAGAAAAGCGATTTGATGCAAAAGTGGAGGAGAGCAAAACATTTTATAACTTTTATATGAAGTTGAATAATAATAATGAATTTAATAATCATGATAAAATATTTAGAAACCGATATTGCAAATGAGAATAAATATATGAATGAAGTTGAAAAATAATCATGATAAAAATCAAAAGAAACTGATATTGCAAATAACAATAACATTAGAAGGTGATTTACCATCTGTTAAGTCAAAATGACTTCACATTTATGACTTTGATTAAGAACAAATACTCAGTAGAAAAACAGACAGAGAAAGAAAGACAGACGGAGAAAGAAAAACAGACTAAGTAGAAAAAAAGACGGATAATGAAAAATGACGGAGAATAAAAAATGCATTTAAGTAGAAAAAGCAGACGGAGAAAGAAAAAAATGTATTAAGTAGAAAGCGACGGAAGCCAAAAATGACGATATGTTACTCCAATCTATTATGACAACACCAAAGGTAATCAATCATTAAAGAATCCTATTCAGCATTCAAGAGTGAAGCACATAGAAGTCAGACATCACTTTCTGAGAGACTATGTTCAGAGGAAGGTGGTGCGTCTACAGTTCATCGAAATAGAGTATCAGTAGGCAGAGATCTTCACAAAACCATTAAGTGAAGAACGGTTTCAGAAGATCAGACTCAATCTCAACATGGTTATGTTAAGTGAACAGTCGAGCTAAAGTAACGAAAAAACTAACGGCGTTAGAAACAGTGAGGTACAGCTGGTAACTTCTCTCACAAGAAAGTTGTGGAGGGAAAGTCTGATAATCTCGAGGATTTTAATGACTCTAGAACACACCGGACTATATCTCTACAAGTAGCCTAAAAGCAAAATCATTATGGTTATTCTCATCTTCAGACGGTTCATTTTGCTTTCCCAATTCTCTCAAACATCCAACCCTAAAAAGCTTACCAGAGTCAGTTTTTCGTTCTGAAACAATGGAGGCAGCCATGATCTTCGGAAGACATGTGAATTTCGAGTCATTGAGGAATGATGGTATGGATGTGGAACCAGAGATTGTAAGAGCTGGTTGGAGGAACTTCTTTGAGGTACGAGAACCAATATACACAAATGAGGTTTTCGATTTTTGGAAGAATGCTCAGCTAGTAGACAACACTGTAGTATCATCAGTAGATGGTATATCCGTTGTTGTGACTAAGGAGTTAATAAAAAAGGTGACCGATTGTCCGTCAGTTGGTGATGTAACATCCCATCCCCGATGGGAAGGGTAAATTGGTAAATTGGGACAGGCTAGTGAGTCACATTGCATATACTGATATGAACATTCATTTGGCCTCTAACTTTAGAGGAACGAGTCGTTTGGCACATGCACATATAGGAACATGCGTTTATGACAAGTCCCGGCATTTAATTATGATTTTGATGTGTTTTGTGACTTGGTTGAGATTTATGGAATAATTGGGCTTAAATAGTTAAACTGGAAATGTTTTAGAGTGATGGTTAGTGGATAATAACTATTCGAAATTTTTCTGGAAATTTGGGAGAAAGAGTCCGGACTGGAAATTTTTCGAGTGGTGAACTGAATGATTTTATAGGACTGAAATGACTGTCTAATGGCTATGGAAAAATTAGATTTATGATTTTAGGAATTAATATGACGAGCCATTGAAAATTTGGAGATGAATTGGATTGGGAACGAAACTGAAAAGAGAAGGAGATTTAAACGTACTATGAGGGAAAAGCCAAGAGGCTTAATTGAGTTACCTTTAAATGCCTTAGGTTTTCAAAACTTGAGGAAAAGAAATCTTTTCACGATTGCTTCTTCTTCCTCTTGGTGATTCTCGATCCCCTTCTCCACCCTTGCTTGATCTTTGGTTTGGTCTTTGCTTGCTCCTTCCTGGCTGTTAAGATCAACCCATATCTCTGAGAAGATAAAGATTTGTGAGATTTTGCAGGTGGCCGTGCGTGTTGGAGAAAGGTTAAAGGAATTGGGGGATTTTACAGGAGTTGAGGATTTGTGGCTCGATTGGTAAGTAAAATGGTTTTAATGTTGTATGATGCATTTATGACATTTATATGGTGATTGGGGTAGTTATGGGTGAGTTAAGGAAGTTTTCAGAGAGAGAGAAATGGCGGAAAATCGATTGGAGAAGACGAACCAGAGCCGCATGTCGCGACGAAGGAATTATTAGACGTCGCGACGAGCGTACGCTGCGACGTGCGTAGACGTCGCGACGAGCGTGCGTAGACGTCGCAACGAGCGTGCGCCGCGACGAGTGGTTCACCGCGACGAGCAGGATGTCGCGAAGAGGGATTAAATAGACGTCGCGACGAGCGTGGGTTGACGCCACGACGAGCGGTTAAACGCCGCGGCGAGGATGGTTTTTCTGAATTGATTGGGCTTAGTTTTTAAGGCATAACTTATGGTGTAGACCTCCAATTGAGGTGATTCTTGATTCATTATGAACTAGGAAAAGAGGTCTACAATTGAGGAAAAGGAAGAAAGTATTGAATGAAATTTGAGAATAGGTTATATTGCAACCTAGGGGTTGTTTATGGATAATTGAGATATAATTGTGCGATTCTGAATTTAAGGAAATGCTATTGAGAGTTTTGGAAACTGAGTATAAAGCGTGAATTTTGATATAGAGAATAGTGGCACTGAAATTGAGGTTTTCGTGAGAATATCCAAATGAGTATGACTTGGTTAATTGACTGAAAGTTAAAATTGGAATTGGTGGAATTCTGTAATAGGTCATTGAAATGATATGAGTCGTTATTGCTCCATTGAGTGGAAAGGTAGAATTTGACAAAAGAAAGTGGAAATTGGAAAATAGTGCCGGGAGGGTCATGAATAGGCATCGTACATCTTTTATTTTCGGCATGTCCATCATTAAATTATTTTGACTGTGCATTTAATGAATGACTATTTGATTGTTTTAGAGGCACCGTTGGATCGTTATTCCACGAACAATGCTGGAGCTTCCAGGCAACAGCTAGGAAGTTCAGGTGAGTAACCTAGTTGGTTTCTCAACCTGTATGTGTTTAATATTTTGCAATTATGCCATGTGGAGATAATGGAGGGATATATGTGTTTGCTTTGATTGATTTCGGACCACGGGTGTCTGAAGTATTTGAATGTGATATTGAAGAGCAAATTGTGTATACTGTATGTGAATGCTGCTATGAAATGAATTGTGAATATGAAATTTGTTAATGACTGAATTATCGGACCAAAGGTCCGAAGGAATGGGAATTGGTCTTTGAAATGTAAAATGATTGTGAATGTGAATTGAGACATGTGCATTCATGCATAAAGGCATGATCAGATAAAGACAGTTGTGGCCGGAGCAGCCAATAATGCCTTGGTATCACTTGCGTCCTGAGGTGGTGCATACCCTGAGGGCTCTCCCACGCAGTGCTCGGATACCATATTAAGGCTCACTGTATCAGGGCTTCAAGCCCACCGAAACACGGTTACTGAACCGAGCCTCGAGCTTGAGGAGAGTTAGTGCATACCCTGAGGGCTCTCCTACTCCCTAGACGCATCTGATTACTGATCACTGATAGGCGCTCGGTCACAACACCGTAATGAAAATGGATAGTGTCACATGTGCATTACATATGTAAATGATTAAATGTGGATAGTGTGATATGTCTGCAAGTGATATATGTGATACTATGAATCGTGTGAATATGTATGAGTTGAGTGAACCATCGATGATGGTTTCTTACTGAGTTCGCAAACTCACCCAACATTGCAAATATTTTTCAGGGATTGAAGAGTACCCCGTTGGGCACGGGAGTATGTCTACCGCTTACAAGTCAGAGTTCGAGTCGGGATCAGTTCATGTCTGCATTAGTATCGTTCTGTTTTTGTATAAGATTTGTATTTCTGCAATTTTTGCATAATAGCTCGGTTTCGTAAAGGGCCCAATGAGTAATTGTTGTTTTGAAATGTAATTATTGAAAATGTTCAGAAATGACATTGGCCTATTTTGGCTATGGATTGTTGTGCATAAAGTGATTGATTACTGTTGAAAGTTTTTATGACCGATATTATATTATGATCGAAACTGATTTTTGTATTAAAGCGGGTTCAAATTGTTTACTGATATCTGTGCATTTGATTGTTTTCAAAAAGAAAAATGTATTACCGAGTTTCTAAACTGTTGTGACTGCTCTAGCATATCACCCTCGTGAGACACGAGCTCGGATATCATCATCAGTATCAGGTTCGGGTCTTGCGGGAGTGGAATGCTACAGGTGAGACCCTCTCTACCAAGGCCGGATGGATGTCCCAAGTCGGTATGAGAGAGGAAGATGTCAGAAGACAATTATATGGAGCCAATGATCCATGGGAGAGGAAGACCTATAGTTTGGTTCCGAAGGCGAGGATTCTCCATGCAATTCTGTTTAATTGCATTTTACCCAAAGCAGGTTCAAGGCATTTAGTGACTACGTTGGATGAACAATGCTTGTTTTACCTGCTAAATCGCAATCCCATCGACTTACCCTTCTTAATCTTTCACTACATGATTAAGGGGATGAAGGATACAAATAGCTATCCTTACGGTATGTTGCTTACAAGGATTTTTAAGGAATCCGGAGTCGTCCTACATCAAGGACATAGAAGGATTGTACCTGTGAAGAGTAAGATTGATTCAATCACAATACGGCGAATGGGTCTAAAGACTGTATTGAGAGAAGAAGCTGACTCTTGAAGGAGAACTAGGACTGAGGGGGAGCATGTTTTGAAGATGACTCCCGCTTCAAGTTCTGGACCTCAAGTGAGTACGAGATCGCCTGCGGATGAATTAAGAAGAATGATTGGAAGACCGCTAATAAAACAAGCAAGTCCTCGAATTGAAGCAAGTCAATCCCGGAGGACAGAAGAAGGTGTGCCAAAAAGACAAGGAGAAAGTCTTTTAAGTGAAATTACAAAGAAAGCAAAGAGATCACCGAGGATTTGGAAGAAGACCGTATGAACTGCTGGGGAAGTTATTCGAGAGAAAGAAAACGTTGATGCTGCTCAAATAGAAAAAAAAACTGAGCAGAGCACAGTTCAGGAAACCCTCATTGCTCAACAGGAGGAACCAGTGGAGCAAAGCCTGGTTCAAGAGAATCCTAGTGAAGCACAACCAGAGGCAACGACAGAATCAGACTCGGATAGTGATGAACCTTGTCTGATGGTATACAACTATCACAAGTTTTTGAGAAAACAAAAGCTGAAGATCAGAATGGTGGAAGTTGTTACCAGAAGGAGAACTGCTATTGCATTCTGTAGTCAACCAGTAAAGAAGATAGTGGCTGTGGTACGACCTATGTTGATTAATAGTAACACATGAGAATTACTAAAAGAAGATGAAAAGATCTTCTACGATGCTTTGAGGGATGCTGCTACTAAGCCATACCCTTCAAAACGTCCCTGCAAACCGTGTACTATTTTTTCGATCACTGAAAACTCAAAAATAAAGATTGCACCAGATATCCAGCCAAGATATCCTCTGGATTTGACTAAGGGGAAGTCAAAATTATTTCCTGAGGAAGAAGCTAGTGATGATCTGTTTGCAGATCAAATAGCAGAAGAAGTGTGAAAAATTGATGAGGCATGCACTTCTACACATAATAAAGATGAAGCGAGCTGCAGCTATACTGACAAGAAGGAAGACTGTCCAGTGGGGGGAAGAGTAATAACAAGGACATTTATTGAGTTCCTTGTTCAGACAGTTCTGCGTATTAGACCTCTGTCTAATACACTCTCTATTCCAGCACATGCATTACCCCTGCAAGGAAGACAGTTGTTGATGCTGCCTGCTCCATTTGACTTAGATCTTCCTAAAGCTGAAACGTTTATTCGTCCACCAATGATTGAGATAAATGAAGAATACATTATGACCTCAGATGCTTATACTACTTCAATCCCATTCACTCATCAAGCCTCCTCGTCGATTGACCCACCAGATGAACTCAGCAGATTACGTGGTGAAGTCAATGAGATGAAGGAGACGATGAATGATCTGAAGAAGATGATGACAGAACTGCTAAAGAGCCACCATCGTTAATCATTTTTTATTATAACAAATAGGGGGAGAATAAGAGCAGAAAAGAAGAGAATGAACAAGGGGAGAAGAGAATGAGCAGAAAAGAAGAGGGTGTTCAGAAAAGAAGGTGTGACTGAAGCATACGAAGAAAGGAAGAAGTCAAAGAAGAAAATCTGAAGATAAGTTTTTTTTCTTCAAAACTTTGTAATTTGTTTTTCTTTGTATATAATTTGTTATCATCAAAAAGGGGGAGATTGTTAAGTACAAATGACTTTACTTAGATATGATTTTGATGGATAACAAAAAAAACAAACAAAAAAGAACACAGACGAAGTCAAGCAGACGCAGACATAAAAAAAAGCATACGCAAACACAAAGCAGACGCAGACGCTAAGCAAAGCAGACGCAGACACAAAGCAGACGCAGACGCGAGTAGTAAAGCAGATGCAGATGGAAATAGTAAAACAGACGAAGACGCGTATAGCAGACGCAGAAGAAGAATCAAGAAGCAGACGCAAGAGTCAGTTCGAGTTAGTTATAGAACTCAACTGATTAACCGTTTCTTTAAAGATTCAAGAAACAAAAGTCAAGAAGCAGTTGGAGACGAAGGCTATAAATATAAGTCGAAGTCGAAGATTGCAAAGTTAGACAACGTGAGAAAAAGTGATCATAAAAACATTAACTACAAATTTAGCGGAGAGCTATTTTAGCTCGCAAAAGAATACTTTTAACGTTGAAGAGATACTGAAATCTCAGAAGAAATTCTGAGGACTGGACGTAGCCCACGGTTTGGGGTGAACCAGGATAAATCTCTGTGTCAACCACTCTCACTCTCTATCTCTGTTTTAGATTCAAGTTTTATTACTATCTAGTTCGTAAACAAAGTATTCAAAAGTTTTGATCAATCAGAATCTAACAAAAATTCTGTAAAGAATTTTACTTCTAACAAACAGTTTCAAAAGAATCATAAAAAAAGGGGAATACACAATTCAACCCCCCATTCTCCTGCATTCTAATATCGTTTTCTAAGTATTGTATTAACGTGTGATTCACTTCATAGCTTATTGAACTGAAAGGTTGTTCTTTGCTGGTTGAAATAGAAGACGTAAGTTTGATTGTTGTTATCTTCTTGCAATGAAGGATGTGATGTATTTAGGTTAAAGAAGAAGAAGACAAAAGAAGAGGGTAGGAATTGTTTGATCGAAGTTAAGAGGAGAAAGGTTTCAAAGTTTAGATATAGAGGTATCAGCAGTGTTGGACCCCGTCTCCGAGGCCCAACATTCGGAAACACACAAGCATAACAAGCCTAGAAGACCCATAACCGACAACACGCTGGCCATAAAAGGAGGAAAAACTTGCATTAGAAAACTTAGATTGGATTTTTAAGAAAATTGTTCCTTGTGATCTAACGGTTCCAACGGCACTGAAAACACTCAATTTGGATTAGAAATGAAGAAGTTATGGCTAAAATGCTATTTCAAAGAAAACAGCCAAAATTGAGCACTACCGCCTTCAGATCAGAATTTGAAAATCCTAAAGGCTTAATTTGCTGATCGATTCCTTCATAAAACTTGTAGGTTTATGTCTCTAGTTTAATTTAAAATAAGAATCGCTTTGATCGGAGCTCTATAGCTCAAGATATCTTAAAATTAGTAAAGTATATTCGGACTTGATCAGTCGACCTCCACACTTTGTTTCAAACCAACTTTTTCAAATTAAAATAAATACTGGTAAATCAAGTGTAAAAAAATAGAAAAATTTCTTAGAAATCCATCGCTTCGAAAATCAGCTCAATCGGAGGTCTACACAAAAAGTTATGGCCAAAAGAAAGGAGAGGGGTCGGTCGGCCAAAACCGACCCCCAAACCCCAACGCTCGGCACAATGTCAAGCGCTGGGCGAGCGCTAGCGCTCGGCATAATGTCGAGTGCTGGGCGCTCGCCCGCTCTGGGCGAGCGCTGGGACGCTCGGCAGCGTGCCGAGCGACCTGCCCAGCGATCCGACCTATCAGACTTCTAACCTTAATAACTTTTGACTCCGAACTCCAAATTAGACACGGTTGGAAGCGTTGGAAAGCTAGAAGAAAAATCTATAT
Organism: Erythroxylum novogranatense; assembly: GCA_029891385.1. NCBI lineage: Eukaryota > Viridiplantae > Streptophyta > Magnoliopsida > Malpighiales > Erythroxylaceae > Erythroxylum > Erythroxylum novogranatense. The sequence continues at coordinate 23,439,931 of CM057235.1, forward strand.
TTTTCAAGAAGGAGTCCATGGCAAGCTCGGATTCTAAGGGAATCAAAAATTTACACTAAGACTGATCGACTAGCTCTTCCTAAACAGTACCAGAACTTGCGACCTCCATAACTTTTGACCCAGAACTCCAAATTTAGTAAACTTAGTGTCTATGGAAAGGTAAAAGAATTATCTACAACTTTCATGAAGATCACCGACCTATATTCCAACTCCAAGAGGGTCAAAAGTGGACTCAAAGATCTGCCTAACAATCAGCCATTTAGACAGCACCTACATTTAATTCCAACGACTCACACCTACCAATCAACACATCAAAATAACTCATAAAACCTCCTGGGAGAGCTATACAGCTCACCTATCACTCACAAGGAGTCTCAATAATCCCAGTTGACCCATAACAACACAGAAATTGCAGAAAACACAACCTACCCAGAATTTGCGGAAACTTCCACAACTCATAAATCCTTGGCACATTTCCAGCGAGCTCTCTCTAGGCAACCTCATCAGCAACTCAACAATTAATAACACTCATACACATTATTTCAAGGCCATACACATGCCACAATTCAACAAGTTCACATGAAGAGAGTACTAGAGCTCTCATCTCATTTCAAATCATAACAAAGATTCATGCATAGCTTTGGTTACATATTGGCATATTCATCAAGATCAAGTACAAAATACAAAAGATGAGATGCTCAACGATCAATATGCTTACAAAGCTATTCCAAAAGCTAGTTACTAACTTAATACAAAAGTAGCTAAATTTCTTGGAGTGATGCCCGAATCTTTTTGCAAGGTTCCGAGTTCAACTGAAACTGCACCTGAGGAGGGAGATTGGGGTGAGCTAACACAGCTCGATGGCTAACATGTTTATAGCCATCAGGCAATGAGCCACACAACACATCATTAATAATCCAAAGCATTAGCAATTTACATAATATGCTGAAATACTCAACTTTATCACATAAATCACAATTTACTCAACTCATCACATAAGGCATAACATGAAATCCTCTTGCAATTAAAACACATATTATGCATCATAAACACAAATAAATGATGGAATGCACACATTTGGCTCGAGAGTTTCACAAACACGATTTAATAAACAGAAGTTTATCGAAACACGACGAAAACCGAAGTTTATCAGAAACACATCGAGTCCACTTTCGGATCTCGAGGCCACAAGCGGCAGCCGAGAAGGCTAGGGGGTCCACGTGCACGTGTTCATCGATATTGGTTCTCTCTGCCCAATCACAACCAATTTATGCTCACATATTCAAACACAAAATAGCATTTTATGCTTCTTTCATTGTATCAACCCATCATAGTTTCGTACTTTTCTTTCAAACCAATAGAAATACACTTTCAATATACACACAATATAACAAAGATAGCACACATAGGGCATTTGCCCATTACACAACAACTATAAAAATGTTACCCACCTTTCGTCGGTATCCGAATTCAAGATTTCCCTTCCTCCTCGTCTTGAGTGGGATTTTCTTGAGTTCCTTCAATTAAATCATACTTCATTCAATAAATACATTTTGAAAGAAAATCATAATATTCATAAATCAAGCAAAGATGATAATAAACTTTAAACCTAACCTACCCATAGGACATTTAAGCTAGAATAACCATAATCTTAGCTTAAAAGTCCCTAAAACTCATAGATCTCACCTTCTCTTCCATCTTCCTACAAACCCTACACAAACCCTAACTTCCATTTCCTCCCATTTTCAAACCTATCATAAACAAAGATGAGACTTACCTCTAGTAAGTAGATTCTCTTCTTTTTCTTCTTCTTTCTTCCTCCCTACGACTCTCTCCCTTTTGGCCAAAAGCCTCCTTCTCCTTTGGCTCACGATTTTACTCTTCTCTTCTTTTCTTTTTAGCCTTCTACGACAACTTGCTACTCTTCCTTCCAACATAACTCTTTTATTCTCACTTAAAGCCTTCCTCCCCAAAACTACATAGTTTTGGAGCTCTCCTCTAACTTTCAAAGCTTTTGGGCTCTCCTCCTCCTCACAAGCCCACTCTACCCTAATCCACTCATCCCTATTCCATTTATTCCTAAAGCCCATACTTTCCAACATTAAGTCCAAGCGTTCATTTTAATTCCCAATCACACATGCTAAATCCAAGACTCAATAAAAATATCTATATAAACACATAATTAAATCAATTAAGGCAAAATAAAAAATAATTAAAGTGTTTAATAATTAAACAAATCCATAAATAAATAATAAAAAATTAAGGCCCAACAAGGTATGCCCGCAGGAAGATATATAATCGCAGAATAAAAATTAAAGTTGAAGAGTTCCATCAGATAAATGAGGGCAAGATCGCAAGATGATAAAGTGAAACAGAAACGATTTGCCTTCAGATACGTTAAAAATAGTTTACATGTGTAGAGAAAAAGAGGAAGAAAGAGTCGAACTAAGAGCGATTGCAAATCGCATGTTTTCCAAGAAGGATTAGTTAACTCGTATACTCCAAGAAGGATTATGGAATTGGTAACTGAAATTTAATGCGGGTTGGAAATGACATCAAGTGAACTGCTTTAAATAAAGAAGAACAAGAGGAAGCGCGAAGAAAAAAGTGAGAAGAAACGGAGAAGCAAAGATAAGAGGAAGTGTTGAGAGAAAAATAAGACAAAGCGGGAGACAAAAGTAAGAGGAAGCGCTGGTAACATGAAGGACGAACAAAGTAAGAAGTTGAAAAGCAGACGATCAACGCATCATTTCGATTTTGCATATTTTTGTATTCAAAGTTAGTTTATGTCAAAACAGGTTTTTGTTAAATGATGACAAGAGTAAGACGAAGTGAAAGTCAGATGTTGAAAAGTAGACGAAAGAAAAAAAAACAGACGGAAGGTTAAAAAGTAGACGAAAGCAAAAGCAGACGGTAGCTGAATTGTTAGTCCATATTACGATGAAGAATGCTGTTATAGTGGAAAGTCTTCAACACCTTGGTTGTTTGTCATTTTTTTGCCAAGGTGTTGAAGACTTTCCACTAGATTATCTGTCGAAATGTTTGCGTGCTACTCATCTTCATCTAAGGCTTTTCGAGTTTACAATCTTATTTCAAGACAGTTGAGAAACCATCCATGTCAAGTTTGATGATAGTTCCCAACCCCATAAGGAACATGACATGGGGAGTGGAAGCGCTTCAAAGAAATTAGATGATATAATAGAAACTCCATCATCAGGAACTAAGATAGATAAGGTTGAGGATATTCCACAAACCAGTGGATTGAAAAAAGATTGGAAGTATAGGAGTTCTCATCCAGAAGAGCTAATTATTGGAGAGACCTCTGAAGGAGGACGAAGCTTGGATTTTAGCCATGCAAGAGAAAAATAGAAGGAGTTGAAAAATAGACGAAGTTGAAAAAATAGACGAAGTCAGAAAAACAGACGAAGTTGAAAAGTAGACGAAGTCAGAAAAGCGGACGAAGTATGCGAAGAGATACAAACACAGAAGAACTTGACAACACAGACGAAGTTGACAACACAGACGAAGTTGACAACACAGATGAAGTTAACAACACAGACGAAGTTAACAAAGCAGACGGAAGCACATGCAAGAATCAGTTTGAGTTAGCTACAGACGTCAACTGAATAACCGTTTCTTTCAAGATTCAAGAAGAAAGAATCAAGCAGTTAGAGACGAAAGTTATAAATACAAGTCGAAAGTTATGAGAATCTGGGTTTTTTCCTATTACGACGAGTATCTGTAGTAGATTGTGCGTCTGATTGTGGCGTACATTCGCTGCTGCTGATCGGCTTATCCATTTGTGATGACAAGTGGTATTCAACATCGGAGAATCTTTTTTCGAGACATTGTTTAGCTGATGAAGAAGATTCAGGATTTTTTTTCTGAAAATATCAGAAATCAATATATATTAAGCAAGCGATATAAGGGGAGATGAATTCAAACTAAATGGCACATACAGAAATAATTAAAGATGATGTTATAGATAAAATCAAGATGAAGTAAGAATAAAAAGAACTTGAGAGGGGTGAAAGTGAAGTCTGTTGTAGTTCATGAGCATCAATTTTTTGGCAGTAAACAACAGTAAATCATTGCACCCATCTGAAGACCGAGTGTTTGCTTGCTTCACGTGGAGAAGAAAGGCATCGCTTTTTAATTGTGCGTACAGTTTCTCCAAGGGGAGATCAATGTTCTTATAACGGAAAACAAAAAATGTACATTGTCAGTGGAATAAGTAGATGAAGATATTTAGGGCTGATTAAACTGGAAATGTAGATGAAAGAACGAAAGGAAAATATAACCTCATTGTAATATTTCATAGCTTCAACGGCGGTTAAGTTTAATAGTTTCTCAGCGAGGTCGCCAAAAATGGAAGCCGTTATAGTTTCGGTTTCGTCGGTCAAATCTATGTCATATCGGCATCTGTTCAATAAAGTCAGAATAGTAAAAAAGGAGTAGCGTGGGCAAAAAAGTAGTGCAGGTGACATGGAAGTAAAAAAGTGATGCGAAAATTATAGAATGGAGACGGAAGGAATAAGTAAGAAATGGAAGATTGCAAATAGAAGGCAGAAACCTTGGCTCTGTTGTCCGTTTTCTCTACAGTAATTACAAGTGAAGAGAACTCCAGATGCAGCAGCTGTAGACCGGAAGCATTTGTTGTATGCCATATACCAAAATTTTTGTAAAATGTGTTGAAAGGAAATTTTGGCTTCAATCCATGATATCTAAGGAAAAGTCGATAACAATGTTCAGAGGAAGAAGTTTCAAATTCAATATCTCACTGGAATATGCAGATGCGATTACCTTGGGGGTAGAATCTAGAGACATGATCTTGGTGATATTCTGGTGAGATCTAGAAGATATACGAGGATTATATCTAAAGTAAGATTTTCCACTGACGAGGTTTTTGATGTGGCTGTTATTTCGTTGTGCCCTGTAACATAATAATTATATAGCTGACAAAATAAAGAAATTTTAAAATTCGTATGTAATTTGTAACAAAATGTTAGAAAGGTTGTACGTAACATAATGGATTACCAATTTTTGAGATCGGAAACTTCTAGTATAGGTGGGTCAAAGAGGATGGCTGAGTCGAACCACGTTGACAATGCAACAGCTAACATTTCAAAATCATTTTTTGAGATAGAATGAAAAGGGACAGAGTAAGATGTGTTATTATGAGGAAGGAAAAAATACCATTAAAGAAATTGACTTTGAGCTTTGTGCAAACAATAACTGGATGAGAGTGAAGTGATTCCATAATCTTCTGGCCCTCGTTCTCAACAAAACAATTCCAAAGCGATAGTATGACTGTTTGTTGCCTAAAAAAAACAATAGATTACGAGAAGATGTTAAATTTGTTTATCTCTGTCGCAAAATAGTAACAAAGATACAGAGTGAGAATTACTCTTTACTCATGATAACAAATTTTTGGACAGTTGAAGCTTTTCCGTCTCTCATGACATCTTTTTTTTCCAACACTACAACGACGACGGCTAAAATATCTATCATGTGTTAAAAATTAATAATGTAATCACTAACGGAAAAGATTTTGTAAGATTGTATGAACAAATGTATTAAGCATTTAACCAACAAATTTTTGCTTGTCATCCACATAATCCATAAGACTTTGGAAAGGTGTGAAGTTGAAAATCAGAGGGATGATTGCATCGTCTTGTGTGACAGGTTTGATGACCGTGCGACTTGTGAGAATTCGCTGTATCTTCAATTTTTTAGTTTGATACTGAGGGGGAATTGATTTGACAATTGCATTAGAAATGATATATTCCTGACACGGCTGTAAAATGTCCCCAATTCTTTGGATATCATTGTTGAATATGATACCTCAACTTATGCGATCCTCGTTAATTATGAAGGAATTATCGATAGTAAGTTGATAAAATGTAAAAGGAAGAAAGTGTAATTGATACCCTCGTAATCGCAGAAGACAAACTTTTGTCTTTTAGTCGGTGAATTAACCAAGCAACGACTGTTGTTTTCTTGGACCATCACTGACAAGACCATGATTGCGCTCAGGAAAATATTCTTCATCAATAAACGATTATCCATGCTGAAAGAAAATGTTGGATGGTCAAGCCAAGACAAATAATTATGCGTATAAAATCGAATTATGTGAACTGAGAAAACAAACAAATAATATACCTCAGAGGAAATTTGATGTTTTATAATTTGACAAATTGAAAAATTTCACGGAAAACAATATTCCTTGTCTTTTTTTCAAAGTCTGAAGAATGAAAAGTTCCAAGAATAATAAGAACTTTAACTGATTCAGGAGTTCGCGCTTTGACAGAGCTACATATAATCGTCTGTGTGAGAATACAGTTGACGGAGATAAATTCCAACATGATCAAGTGTTTGACCTTGGGATTTGTTTATAGTCATTGCAAAACATGCATTTAATTGGAAATTGTGTTCTGATGAAAGGAATTCCATTTTTTTCGTTCTCCAGAGATTGCAAGGGAATCTTAGGTATAAAAATGAATTTTCCTTTGTGAGGTCCAAAAACAATTTCAACTAAAATTGTATGATCTTTTAGTTGTCTGCATATCAACCTTGTTCCATTGCATAATCCTTCCGTTGGATTTAAATTTCTCAGAAGCATAATTGGAGAGCCTTCTTTCAGCAAAAGCTTATGAGGAGGTAGGACTTTAGGGTTCAAAGAATTGAGAAAATCTTGATAATCAACTTGATGTCTGCGATCAACCATCTTGTCAAAACTCACATATGAATGCAAATCTCCTGTTAATTTTTGAATCATGATGTCATTAATTTCATAAACAAAACTATTTTTTGGACATAGCACGCATCTGTTTATCATCTGATATGGGTCGGATGAATATAAGCTTAGGTCAGGGAAGATGTTTTCCAATAACCTAGTGAGGATAATTGTATATTAGGAAAGTATAATCGTAATGGGAAAAAAGGTTAGTATGTCGTTTAATGAAAAAAGAAGGGACCTATTAACAGATTGATCCTTGTTGTCGTAAGGAATAATGAGTTCATGCGGTAAACATATTTGATCTTGTTCATCCATTGATTCAAATACTTTCTCCAACCCGCAATAAGAAATCACAAAAATTTGGATTTGAGATAGCTCTCATATTTTTCGTTAAACAGAATTTAGAGATGTGGCGCCAGAGATGTGAATTTAGAAGACTTGAATCAATGAGTTGTTGTTTCGTTGCTTGGTGAATAACTGGCAATGTTTGGCGAAAGTTGCCACCAAATACAACAATTTTACCTCCAAAACGTTGACCAGAGTTCATTATATCTTGAAGTAAGCTGTGAAATGCTTCGATGGCTTCTCGTTTTGCCATGGAAGCCTCGTCCCATAAAATAAGGCTGGATTCAAATATCAATTTTGCAACACTGCTCTGTTTGCTCAACTGACAAACTTTTTATTTTGATAAATCAAGTGGGATTTTAAATCTTGAGTGAGCTGTCCTACCGCCTGGAAGAATTGACGCAGCAACGCCTGATGTCGCGACTGCGATTGCAATATGTCCTTGTGATCGTAAATTTGCAAGAAGAGCTCGATATAAGAAAGTTTTACCTGTTCCCCCGGGACCATCGATAAAATAACTTGCAGTCGTTGAAGTGAGAACTGAATTCATTATTAAATCAAATATGTGCTTTTGCTGGCTGTTTAGTTTTGATTGTAATAAGAGGTCTTGTTCATCAATCTCTATATTCATCTCACTTTCTACCTCCTTAGTCTGCTGCTGGCGGTAATCAGTACGAAATTCATGTTCAGTGAAATGATAATCAACTAAGCTTTTTCCCATTTGTTCCAGAGATTTATTGATATCTTGAAGAGCCATTTTTGTAATATCATCAGATGTATACGTATTAGAGGAAGAATAAGCATATAGGTAGTAAGAGCAGAGGTGGCCTCTGAAAGTTTCCCATAGTTTCCTAAGATTTGCCGGTGAACAATAGAACAAAAGTGTAGCAAATAACAATCTGAGGGATGTTGGCATTTGAAATATGACAGCTTCGTCAAGTGTTTGTTGTATGTAAGAGTCAGATGCTAGCAATCCTAATTGCAGTGCAGCATCCTTGAAACAGTTCAGCTTTTCACCATCAACAGTTAACAAGTTGTCAAACGATGTTGGTCCTCTAACATTTGCGAGCAATAATCTCAAGTAATACCTTTCTCCTTGTCGAGGGTCAACAGTAACTAATCGTCCTATGACTTTTCTCCGCTTTCTTTCTGACCACGTCCTTGTTTTTTTATTCCAAACAAAATGTTGGGGAAATCCATCTGAGACATTTCATTTTACAGCCTTTTGATTTGTTGAATTGGTCCAAAAAATTCACAAGATTGTTTTGGAGAAGTCAATATTCCTCAATAAATAAGACAAATTAGCATCTTTTATGAAGGAAGCAGATTGTTGATCCGGAAGGTGAACTTGGAGTATATAGATGGATGGATGGATCTCTGGGCGGAATTCATATATGCCATAAAGCTTGGGGTGAAATCCAACGACCTTCTTGAAATTAGTGATTTCGTCAATATCGCACTGGTTTCTTGGTCGTTGACGCTGAAGTTCACAAGGTCGTGGCCCTTAAATACATATTTGTATAAATATTTAACAAGCTTCACAGTGGAACATATTTCAACATTAATGTGGCAGTCAACCAACATCAGAAGGTACGGGTTATGAGGAACCACCCATCTATTATCAACCTCGTGTCTGGAAATTTTAACTTTTCTTCCATTATCTCTACGTCTATAGCACGGATAACTGTCTTCGCCATGGACAGTGAAAGGAGTGAAATCTTTGGGGTAATGACTTTTGTATACACCATTTCTCATGCAAGGGCACTGTTTGTTCATAAAATCACAAGGATCGTGGATCATATGCTTAATGACAAGAGAATATAATCTAGAATTGTGATCAGGATTAGGTATTTCAGCTGATATGATTTGATCATAGGAATCTGGATTCAACAACTTAAATTGTGGTTGAAGTATTAGAAGCAAGTGAGCATGAGGGAATCCACGCTTTTGAAATTCAATTACATAAACAAATGGGGCAACATCTCCGAATATTCCTTTTTTGATCAACTCATTTTTCATAATTTCAAATTTCGCCCTGAACACTCTGGACAATAAATCTGGTCTGTCTTGTGCTTTTTCGTGGAATTTAAGATTCTCTTGTATTTCCTTCCACATAGGGTTGCAAGTTATAGTGAGAAAAATATCTGGTTTGCAATATTTTTGCACTAGAGCCATTGCATCCAGATAATGCCGTTTCATGTCCCTTGGGCCGTCGATAAATGAAGCTGGAGGACAACTCGCCGGTCAATTGTAGAAGCTTCACTTTGACCAATATTAACGCTATTTAAAACACCCTGCAAAATTTATGATCGTATTTCGTTCTGTTTTTTCCTATGGAAGTCAAGCCGTGATGTTTCAATCTTTATATAAGAACCAAAAACAAATTGTTGTAGTAGTCTTAAACTGTGGATAAGCATGGATTCATCATAACTTCTCATTTGAAGTCGATAGCAGTAATACTCTCTGGCAGATACTACGTCATGTTTGGAGTTCGCTTCTTGAGTAATTAGTAATAGTAAGAAAAAAATGATAAATTAATTTTGCCCAATTACAAAATATTTGGGAACCAAGGGAATAAGCACACAACTAACCTATGTTTTCGAGAGCAAATAATTCAGCTGCTTCAGTAAAAGTGCATAAAGGAGCACCGCTTGTTTGATCAGAACCATTGGTGCTGTTTGTTTGTGAATTTAACCGCTTAATGCGAGGATGCCATCCTGATTCACCCCGTGAAAACAGAAGCGGGTATTGAAGCGGGTCGTAGCATGCATAATAAGATTGAATTCTAAAGCCCAGACCTGAGTGATTGTAGACTTGGATATGAGGAGATTTATCATGCTGTTCATCATCAGTTTCAGTCCATATAGTAGCTACTTGTGATGCAGTAGGAAGATTGTAAACGTGCTGATCAAGACCCGGATAACATCTCAGAACAATTTCGTGATTTTTAAGGGAAGGAATATCTTTAAGACGGTGAAAGAACCTAGCATAAAGGTTATCTTCAAGAATTATCATAATCAGCTTCAATGTACTTTCACGAAGTTTATCAGAACTGCTCACCCTTTGTTGTAGTTCTTCATCGGTATCAAAGAAATAAAGTTGGATTCCAGATACTTTATTGCTTGTCGGCACTAAACTGTCAAGGAAATGGTAAACTTGTCCTTGAACACGGAATGTATAAACTCCCATTGTGTTTTTTGTCAGGTCACGATCATATCTGGCTCCATAGGAAGTGAAAGCTACATTGTTATTGTATGTACGAACATTCTTTCTGAAATGTTCGGATTCTTCGTCGCTATTTAGAAATAAAGACTTTAAAGCATAAGGCATCTGAGGAGCAACAATAGAAATTTTTTCGGACGAACAACAAAACGATGGTGGTTCAAGGTAAAATCGTTTTGCGTTACAATATTGACAATCTGGAACAGAAGGGAGTTGTTCAGGTTCAACTAGTAAATTTTGCAAGGATGTTAATGTTGAAGGAAATGTGCGATGATTTATCCCTTGAAACGTATAAAAAGGACATTATCATTATGTGGACTAGTTAGGTTGGAAATAGTTTCAATATAGTGAAAAAAGGTACCTTCATTTATGTGATCAGCATGGATATCAATACATCGGTCACGTATTTGATGATAAGAGGGTTCATGACTCGGAAGTTGACTGGTGGAAGGTTCGATATTAATGAAAGAATCCTTCTGTTGATGAGTAATTCTTTGCTAAAGTGTAGATGAAGTGGAAGTTGTATTTTTTGCAGCTCGATTTTCTCTACGTCGTCGCAACAATTCTTGTTTTTTTTCATTTGGCATTTCAGCATATTTTTCACGTCTTTTAGCATTTCTATCCATATGTAAAAACCTGAGGAATCGACATAATATGAACGCCTTTGATCTATCCATTCATGATGTTCGGTAAAAATGAATTGTCAGATATATATATACAGGCCTACATACATTGATATATATATGTATATATACATATATATATAAATATATATCTATATAGCTATATCGATATATATATAGAAACAATAAAATTGAATATATATTATAAATCGTATCACAAGAAACATGTAAAAAAACATTTTGTTTATGATCTAACAAACAATATGTCGAACAAACATGATTATAAACCATTTAAATAACTATAGCAGAATTTATTAAAAAATTATTTCATTTAACTACACATACCTTACTACACTAAGAATGCAAAGAGAATATACATGCAATGTAACGTAGAAAGGAGAATTTGCTTTATTCAGTTAATAAATAACAATAGCTGAATTTTTACAATAAATTTATTTAACCTAAGCATATATACCTTAGTACTCAAGAATGCAAAGAGAGAATAAGCACTGGCCTTACAAAAATGGAGTATTAATGCAGTCAGAATCTAGAACGGAGAATTTGATAACTATAAGAAGAGGGTAGTTGAGAGAAGTAAAGTTTGGGTGGAGAAAATGTTTCAGCGATTGGGGTAGATTTGCTTTAAGGGTTAAGACAGGAGAACAGTAAGAAGTTAGAATATAAAGGTGTCGATTAGTGCGTGCGAGAGATCAAATTTTGTTGTAAGTTATTTTGATGCCAAAAAAATGGCCCTTGAATGATTGATTGATAAACAGATGCAAAAAGGCAAGCTTCGGAAGAAGAGGAAATGATTGTAGAAGGTGAACCTGTCGGAAGAAGAGTAAAGGCAAACAATGATAGTAATTTCGAAGAAGAAAATAATTATAGAAGGTCAACTGTCCGAGTAGTAGACGTGTATAATAATTTTATCACCTATGAATTGAAACGTCGATCTCTACTCCGTGCTCTTCTTCTCTAATTACATTCATGTTTACTTACTTCTTCAATACGTTTTGGCTAGAATCAACATTATTATACCGGTTAGAAGATTATTCCATACAAGAAAACAGTGCCGAATGTCTGGTTCATACATTTTGGGGGTTAGCGTGTCTTTCCTTGCCACAAGTTAAAAATTATGACGGTCTCACCTATGAATTAAAATGTCAATCTCTGTTCTGGTGTTTACTTCTGCAATACGCTATTGGCAGTGTTTGACATTATACCTATTAATTGAACGTCAATCTACCCGATGAAGAAATCATGCGGTTAAAAGGAGGAGATTGTTAAGTCAAAACGACTTTACATAAATGATTTTGATGAAGTACAAATAATGATGAAAAAGGAGACGATGAAAAGAAGATAGAAGTTGAAAAGCAGATGGAAGTAAAAGTAGACGGAAGCAAAAGCAGACGAAAGTTGTGCAAAAGTAGACGGGAGTAAAAGCAGACGATGGAAAGCAGACGAAAGCAAACCACGTGTGAATTAAGAATCAGTTTAGTTACAAAACTCAATTGAATAACGGGTTCTTTCAAGATTCAAGCCATCTCTGTTCTGGTCGTCTTCTTCTTGCGAAAAACAGAAAATGATTGTAGAAGGTCAACCAGTCAGGAAGAAAAGTAAAGGGAAGCAATGACACTAATTTCCAAAGAAGAGAAAATAATTGTAGAAGGTCAACCTGTCAGGAGTAGCATGTGAGAAATCTATCACCTATGAATTGAAACGTCAATCTACTTACGGTCCTCTTCTTCTCTTTGCACTCCTGATGTTTGCTTACTTCTGGAATACGTTCACGTATGAATTGAAACGTTAATCTCTATTCTGGTCTACTTCTGCAATATGCTATTGGCAGTGTTTGACATTATTATAGCGGCTAGAAGATTGTACCTATTAATTGAAAACTCAATCTACGTGACAGAAAAAATCTGTGCAGTTAAAAAGGACGAGATTGTTAAGTCAAAACGACTCGACATCAATGATTTTGATGAAGTACAAATAATGATGAAAAAGCAGACGATGAAAAACAGATGAAGAAAAATAGACAGAACCTATTGAAAAGCATGTTAAGTCAAAATTACTTGAGATATATGATTTTAATGAATAACAGACGAACAGAAACAGACGAAGCACAAAAATAGACGAAGTAGAAAAACAGATGGAGAATGCGAAAGCATAAATAATATGTTGACTTCGACTCTTATTTATAACCTTCGTGTTCAACTGTTTCTTCAATCTTGCTTCTTGAACCTTGAAATAAGCAGTTATTTAGTTAAGTTCTGTCTTTTGCTTTTGCTTCCGTCTGCTTTTGCTTTCGTCTGCTTTTCAACTTGCGTCTGTTTTTCTTCTTTCGTCTACTTGTCACATTTCGTCTGCTTTTCAAGTTCACGTAAATATGAATTTATCGTCCTAAAAATATTGGCCTTTGATGTTGATTTTATGATATATTTAACCATGTTGAGATTTCGTTTGATTTCCCTGAACCGTTCTTCACTTAATGGTTTAGCGAAGATGTCCGCCGATTGATACTCTGTTTCAACGAACTGTCGATTTCTGAAAACACATTAGAAATGCATGACTTAATGGAAGAGATGGGAAAGAAAGTTGTACGTCAACAATCTAGATATCCCAATACACGTAGTAGATTATGGGATCCAAAAGATTTCTTTAAAGTACTTGTAGAGGACAAGGTAAAATTAGTCACTTACTTTCTATATGAGATTTTTAAGTTGTGTATTGATATTATCTTAAGAAAAATATATATTGCAAAACTTTGAACTTATGGTTTTCAAATAAGGATATTTTAAACATACCTTCAATTATTGAACATGGAAGTACAGAAATCCTGAAGTGCGGCGTCACTCCATTATATTCCTAATATCAGGATCAATTCTATTAAGCATTCGAGTTTCCTACTCCAGTGTCCATTATGTTTTATAGCAAATTTGATGTAGTTCGTCACAGCTCGTAACTTCTCTCACAAGGAAATTGAACTTCCGTCTGCTTTTCTGATTCGTTTGCTTTTGTGCTTAAATACTGTTTTTGTTCAGACGATTTTAAATGCATCTTTATGTCTTCGTCTGACTTTTGCATTCTCCGTCTGTTTTGTTAACTTCGTCTACTTTTTCAACTCCGTTTATATTTTTAACTTCGTCTACTTTTTCAACTCCGTCTATATTTATAACTTCGTCAACTTTTTCAACTCCATCTATTTTTAACTTCGTCTACTTTCTCAACTTCGTCTGTTTTTCTCTTCTTCGTCTGTCTTTTCAACTTCGTCTGTTATTCATCAAAATCATATATGTAAAGTCATTTGACTTAAACAAGTAAGACGATCAAAATAAGACACTTAAAAATAGCACGAAGCGATATGTGCAGTAACCATATTATGCTATCTAATATTACTATTCTTGAAATCGCAAGATGATAAATCTCCTCATATCCAAATCTGCACTATGTTTTCAAAAACTTTACAAAGTTGTAGGCCATCTGTATACAACCTAAAGAGGTATCTTATAGACAAAGAGACTTCAAAGTGTTACCCAAAAACTTATTAACGCTATAATCTCTCGACATCAACAACAGCTACGACAACCACAGCTGGAATGGAAAAAATAGAGGAAGGCAATGGCGGAGAGGAAAAACAACGACAGAGAAAGGAGACAACATGGATCTATTCCGTGATCGTCCATCACATTCGCTCTTTAAGTAGTCACAAGGACGGCCGCCTGACAAATTTATGATAAATCTCCTCATATCCAAGTCTGCACTACGCCTTCTTTGTTTGAGTCACTCTTTTTCAGAAGTCTCCACTACGTCTTCTTTATTCGAGCCATCCTTTTTCAGGATGGCAACATGATAAATCTGCTCATATCCAAGTCTGCTGTAGGCCAACAGTTGGTCAACATTGTAACAACAGTGGACAACAACAACAGTCGACAGCAACAACAACGAAACTCGGAAAACATCTGTACACACCAAAACAAAAAAAAGCTTAAAGAAGATTTACAAGTAAAGAACAACTGGAAACCAAGACGATGCGGTTACAACATCTGACGTCCAGTTGGTGAACAACCTTATGCTAGGTTCACGTGCTAGATTCACGTCGAAACCACTGATACTCTCTTGACACCAACAACAGCTACGACAACTACAGCTGGAATGGAAAAAGCAGAGGAAGGCAATGTCGGAGAGGAAAAACAAAGATAGAGAAAGGAGACAACATGGATCTATTACGTGATCGTCCATCCCATTCGCTCTTTAAGTAGTCACAAGCGCGGCCGCCTGACAAACTATTGCATCAAAAGATTGGGTCAGAAGATTGCGTGCATATCGCGCGAAGACACAACATTCAACAAACAGAAAAAGAGGAAGACAAGGGCGGAGAGGAAAAACAAAGAGAGAGAGCGCACCTGACAAAATGACAAAATATTTGGGTTAGAAGATTGCGTGTGTAACACCCCACTCTCGAGTGACCCGAACCCGATATCGTTGGTGATATCCGAGTCCGTGCCCCGCGAGGGTGGCGTACTACATCAGTCGATTAAAACCCAGTATACATTTTTTTTCTTGAAGCCATTGATTCCACGTTAGCGGCAAAAAAAAGTAAGTAACTAACACCCATGTTCATAATAAACCGCCAGATTATTACAACATCCAAGAATAATTTACAATCACCAATGAGTAAAACATTAAAACCACAATGGGCTCAAGAGAAATACAAAGCATTGTTATACGATGATTGCGAACACAATTTGATAAGACACTAATGCGATATGGGTGATCCCAACCTCTATCCTTCACTAGCCTCGATGACATACTCCGTTTCAACGTGGTATTCTTCAGACTGAAAAATAGATGCAAATTTTGGGTGAGTTTTGCGAACTCAGTGAGAAACCATCATCGATGGTTCACTCAAATCATGCATATACACAGTATAACACAGATACACACAGTTATTTCACCAAAACACATTCAGAAGTACCACGTGATTACTATACCAGTCAAAGGAACCAATTCAAATGCACATGAAATGCGTATGTGACACTTTTCCAATTTATTACGTTGTTGTGACCGAGTGCCTAAAACTGTCCCATTAAGGGCGCATTAAACGGTGAGCTTTAGGCTCTGAATCACTGTGGGCTCAAGGCCCAATCACGTTGAGTATTAAGCTCTCGTTGGCTGCTCTGGTCACAACTGCCAATTATTGATCATACAATTATGCATGAAATGCATATGTCCAAATAAAACAAAACCAACATCATAACTGATCCCAATTCAACATATTCACACAAGTCACTCACAAGTAACCAAATGAAAATCACATATAGCACTTCTATGTCAGAATCTCCCAATCCATCGGACCTCTGGTCTGCAATCCAAGCATAAAAAAACACAATCGTCCCACCATTATTCTCCACAGAGTTATAAGTGCAGAATTATAAACACTTACTAATCGAGGAACCATCTAGGTTACTCACCTAATAACTTCCGAGCTAATGCCTGGAAGTCTCTGCAACGTCCGTGGGATGACGTTCCAACTGTGCCTCTATAACAATTAAAATAAAGACACGTTACCAACTGGATAGTTAGAAATATCAACCAATGCACATGAGATAATTAAAACGTGTATAATGCATGTTCATGGCATTCCCGGCCCTAATCCAAAATTTTCCCATAATAAAAATTCCATCTAAAATTAGAAAGCTATACCACGACAAGACACCAATTTGGACCTCAATCGGTCCAAAAATAAATAAAACAGTGATCACAGAACAATTACCCGGACCCACGTCAATTTCCCGTCTAAAAATTCCCAATTTCCTACTAAATGAAATTCAATATGTTTCAAATCCGATGCCTCAAGAATCAGGTCAATCGGACGTCGGACGGAAAGGAAATTGACAAAAGAAACAATTAGGTCACTTAATGCCAAATAATAAAAAATATATATATATATATGCGCCTGCCTCGCGGGGACGAAACGTCGCCCTCGTGAGGCCGACTAACCTCGCTTCGTCGCGAGGGCGAGGCGTCGCCCTCGCGATCCGGCGAGGTTCTACCTCACTTCCTCCCTTTTTTTTCCTATTTCAAATCCGAATTTCCAACAACAATAATTCTTAGCACACAAATCGGAAAAACACAACCCATAGCTTGTTGGAAAGATCATGAAAAGCTCTACCATTCTCGTGAAGACCATAAAAATCAATTTCATCCCTAAGGGTGTCAAATATCCCATCAAAGCTACTGTCTACTCAAAACCTCTCAAACAGTGCAATACTTTGCAAATTCAGTAACTACTCATTTCCTCAGTCAAAAATAACATAATAAATATTCTCAGTAAGTTCACAATGTTATCTACAACTTTCATGAACAACCCAAAATCAAATTCACTTGCTAACTAAGTCAAACAATTCACCAAAGCATCAGCCCTCTGAAATCAACCAATCTGGATAGTGATTTTTCAAACAGTATAACTCCTTGTACAAATGTCGAAAAATTGCATACTTTATACCCATGAAAAGATAAAACATAGTACTACACTTCTCATGAAGGGATCAGAATCAAATTCCATCACTAACCAATTTAAAACAGTCTTGCAAGTTACTGCCCTGATCAGCAGCCCATGACCTAACTTCAGTCCAATCTTTGAAAAAATATAAGTCCCAATTCTGGTATCTAAAAATAGCATGCTATATACAATTTTCAAGATCATTTCTTCCTCTATAACTTTTCAGAAGATCACTCACACCAATTCAAGTCACATAAATTGCTAAAATTGCTTCCAATCAGAAAGCTCACAAAATCGACAATTAGGCTAGGTTTCCACAAATGACAGAAAATCAGTCAACATTCCACAATGCATAACTCCCAATATACTGATCGAAAAATTACAAGATCAGTGGAAATGGAAAGCTAACAATATAGGCTTCAACTCTCATGAAGACCATTTTCCCTAATTCCATATCAATTAATTTAGAAAAATCAACAAAGTAATCAGGTCATATATGCAGGTACTGTTCACAGACCCTAAAAACAGAAACTTTCCATGCAAAAATTCGCCCTTCTAACATTACAATTTAACAACACCTATTTCATACAAAGTTGTAGCCAACATCCCAAAGTTTCATTGGGCACAAACTTCACCTCATTTTCTCACCTACACAATTAGTTATGATCAAAAAATTACAATAGGTCAAAGATTCATTTTCCAGCTTTCAACATTAACCTAACTCCTATCACTTCTAATATTAATAATACATCCCTAAGCATCCAATTATACCTCTAATTCAACCACAAATTCATCACAACATATACTTATATAATTATTCAAAAGTTGGCAGCACCCACATAACCAACTTCCATCTTATATTTCCATTCATTAAGCACCACAAACATCATTAATAACATCACTTTCCCATTCTTTAACTACCATAACCAATTCCTTCACACAAGCATGCATTAAACCCATTCAAACCTACTACTATGATAATCAACTACATGTATAATTGCTCTCCATGAATGCCTCTTGTTGGACCCCGAACCTTGAGTGACAATTTGACTTAATAATGTGAGTGATAAAGTGGATGAGTTGATTGAAATTGAGTTGAAAATCATGACTAAAAAGAGAAAGAGTGAAAATATGAAAAATTGTGTAATAGTTGACTTTTTGGCCTTAGAAGGTTGACTTTTGATTGAGGCAAAATTTGATAAAATGGTCTTCTGCAAACTTGTAGGTTATGTTAAGAGCTTTCTGTGGACATAAAGTTTGCAATTTTTCGATATCGGGAGTGAAAGTTATGATCAGTCAAAGTTTATGTTTGATAGGGTTTGACTTTTATTATGGTTGGAACTTTGACTGAGAAATTAACCTAGTTAGAGGTTAATTGAGCTTTGATGTTCTTCATGAAAATTGAAAGGTTTGTTTTGATCTTTATTTCGATATAAAGTATGCAAATTTTCGATCTCGGAATAATAAGATATGATTTTTACAAATTTATATTATGGTTTTAGCATGAATATTAGAGGATAGTATCTTTGACCAAAAAATGGACTCCCGTAGGAGTCAAATTGATTTTTATGTCCTTCGTGGAAGATGTAGTGCTTCCTTCAAGCTTTCTATAGAGACTAAGTTTGTCAAAATTGGAGTCCGGGATTAAGAGTTATGAATTTCGGAAGTTTTAAGTTTTTATGTGAAAAAAAATGAAATTAATTCATCCCCGTCGCTAGGGCGACGTATCGCCCTAGTGATGGCGAGCGTTTCGCTCGCATTGCTAGGGCGACGCATCGTCGCCAGGCGAAGCGCATGTACGCTGGCGTTTTTACGCACGACACTGCCGCTTTTGCTCTTTTGATTTTCTTGACTATCGTTTTCCAATCTGACCTTTATTCACTTTTTTGCTTATATCTTTTCCTTCCGACATCCGATTGAGTTAATTCTTACGGCGTTGGATTCCTAAGACAATTATTTACATCCTCATAGAAATTTGTGAATTTTTGAGATTAAATTAATGGTGATTAATTTAATCAAAGTGAGTCGGGAAATTTTTCAAGCATAGTTCAGTGTTTTGTGAAATTCGGGATCTGTAGAGATCCGATTGAAGCGATTCTTAAGGCAAAATACAGATAAGACAAGGGGGTACAAATCATATGAAGACATGAAATGTCAATTTTGCCCCTAAGACTTTTAATTTTTGAATTTAAGTTCGGATTAGGGTGTAATTTTTGGATTGGGAACACCTGAGAGTATTTTAAGCATAACTTTTGATCTGGGAATCGAAATGAGGTGATTCTTGTTTTGAATTAAACTAGAGACATAAGGCTACAATTGTTAAGAAGACATCGAGTTTCAATTCCGGGATTAAGAATGTGAACTTTTGGACGGAAATAATCGTACATGGAAAATGTGTTAGAATATGGATATACCCGAACTGTTTTACACATAACTTTTGATGTAGTGATCCGAATTGAGCGCGGTCAGTGGCGTTGGATTCGTATGATTGATAGGAACATTTCTCTAGAAGGAAGTTTGGACAAATTCCTTCATCTTGATAGTGCAAATCAACCCGCAAGTAAGCATGACTTTAAGCTTTGAATGGAGGGTAAAATGGTCAATTAACCATCATTTAATGAAACACAAGAATGAGTTGTCGTTTTGAGCTATTAAAAGCCACGAAAGTGGCTGGCAATTTCATAAGAAAAGGAAGAAGAAAATAAGAAGAAGAATGGAGAAGAGTTTCGGTGTTGGAGAAAAGAAGAGGGAGAAAGGTAAGCTTTAATTTTTCTACTCAATTCTTAAGGCTTTTGGGATCTTTCCAAGAAGGAAAAGAGTGGAGAATGATGAGAGCTTCCTAAGAAACCAAGAAAATTCGAATTTGGTGGAGAAATGAGGTAAGAGAAAATTTTCAATTATGAGTTTTTGTTGAATTTTTGATTGAGAAATATAGATAATGATATGGGTTTGTGATTTATGAAGTTGATTTTGAAATATATGCTTTAGGTTGGGTTTAATTTCGGATGGAAATTTGTTTAAAGTTTAGGCAAAATTTTATGGTTGAGGATTTAGTGAAATTTTGGTGTAGAATTAAAGATAATGTTATGGGTTTGTAGAATATGAGGTTAATTTTGAAAAAATTGTATTTTATGGTATTGAATTTAGATAAATTGGTTTAGGCCAATTTTAAGATTTGGGGATTTTCCCAAAATTTGTAAATTAAAGGTGTAGAATCATCAATAATAGCATGAATTGATGAAATATGGAATCAATTTTGAAGAAATTATGTTTTATGAGATTGAATTTGAGTGTATTGGTTTAGGCCAATTTTGAAAATTGGGGATTTTCAAAATTGGAGATTGAAATAGCTTGAATTTATATGAAATTGGTGTTTTCTAAGTTTAATTTGAGTAAGTAAGTGATTTATGATATTGAATTTGACTAGTTCGGTTTAGGTCAAATTTGGACTTTGGGGCTTTTAGAAATTTTGGTTTTAGAAAGCTTGAAAATATGGTGATTATGAATTTCCTATGGTTGAGTTTGAGAATTATGCAAATTATGATGATGAATTTGGATATTTATGGCTTAGGAAATTTTTAAGTTAAAGAAAGGAGGAAGAATTTGGAGAATTGACGATTTGGATAAGCTTCTGGCATTAATTCGAGGTGGGTAGCATATTTACATTTTGAATTGTAAGCTATATATAAAGTTTCAAAAATTAAAGAAAGCAAGAATTGAATTTTTGATAAATTATTGTTTTTATAAATGTTTGAAAAATTGGCTTTCGGAATAAATTTTACGAAAATGCAAAGTCTATGAAATCCGTTGTGTTTAGATTATTTGAATGATGTGAGAATGAAATTTTGAATAAATCTAAATTATATTGAAGGAAATTATTGCATTCATTGTTTTGACTTTGATTTATATGTGAACTGATTGATTGAAGTGATTGAATATTATGCACTATGTGAATGTGTGAAAAGTAAGATTTTGAAAAGTGCCTTCGGGCAATTCGAATCTTTGTTTTCGTTTATGTGTTATGTGGGTTCGGTTAGGTCCTTTGATGAGTCAGCGCTGTCTCTATGTGTATAGCCTTCTTCTGGCTGCCCGCTAGTGGCACGAAGCTCCGATTTCGGACTCCTTCACGGCTACACTGGACCGCTATGCGGGAAAGTGTAGTACGTTCTGTTCACGACTGCACGGGACCGCTATGCGGGACTGTGCAATACATTCTGGTTGGACCTAGCCAGACCATTCTGATATGTTATGTGTTTTCAATTTTGTTTCTGTATGTTGCATTCATATTTATCAAAATTCGAGAATTTTTGAAAAAAATAAGAAAAAGTGAAATGACTATGAAAAGTTTGAAAAATATGAAAAAAAGGGTTTGAGGAAATTGTTTGAGAAATTATAAAATTTGAAAAATTAGCCCTTTTGGCGAAAGATTATGAAAAATCATTTCGGCTTATTTGTCACTTTATAAATGTGTTATCCACGAGCTTCCGAGCTCACCCCCCTTTCATCCCCATCTCCGTGTTTGACGGAGATCGGATGAAAGAATGTGAACACAGTTTAGACATTTGTATAAGTTAGATTTGAGTATTTTGGAATTTGTATATGAATTTGTGTATGATTTTGGAATATATATTTATGTTTGATTCTGGGAATGAGTTTGATTGATGAGACTAGTGGATTGAATTACAATTTAAAGCAGTTTAGAATAGGTTTGTATTTATCTGCTGAGATCCCGGGCGGAGGGTCCGGTTGATTTTGATGTGTGTATGATTATTTGGGCTTTTAGAAGTGTATTTTTGAACACTTTGCAGGTTTGGGTTAGGATAAAGGCAGTCGTTATGCTGCTGAAATGTCGATAAAAATTAGTATGAATATGATTTTTGGGATTAATAACAATGTGTAAGAATATGGTTAAGTTTTGAGATTTCGCATGAGAAAGAATTTCCAAGGAAAAAGGATATAAGATTTTTGTGTGTGTATGAGATCAATAAAATGAGCAAATGAGAATAAGAATAAGGAAGAAAAAAAAAATACCGAATTTTGGAACGCCTTAGGGTTTCCAACGCGATTGTGATCATGTGTTCCTTCTTGCGCTTTCGGATGTCGGCATTTGTTTCTGCTTGCGATTTGTATTCGATCCGCTTCGCTACTTTTGGTTTGATTTGATTCAATTCGCTTTATGGTCCGATTTGCATTTCGTTCCGCTTTCGTTTTATTCTGTTTCCGTATGATGCGTTTCGGTTCCGTTTCGCTATTTTTCGCTTCCGCCTTTGCTTTGCTTCTGCTGTGATTCCGCTTCGGTTGTTTCGTTTCCTCCGTTCTTTCGCTTTTTCGGTTGGGTTCCGGTTCCCGGATCAAGTCCCAACATTTATGGTATCAGAGCCCAGTATTAGGATCTTAACTGGGCATACAAGATTAAGAAGAGTGTGTAAGGAGAAATTGAATTTGTGAGAGTGTGCTAAGTGATCGTTTGATTTCGATGACAATAAGTATGAATGACTTTAGGAATGTGAAATTGATATGAATGATTTGTCATGAATTATGTGATGAATAAAAGTGATTATTTGATGAAGATGATAAGAATTTTGAGGAATTGTAAGAAAGAGTTCATGAAATTGAGATTTGAAATACATGATGAATTAGGATGATTGATTTTGATACTGAGAAATATTGGAAAGATGAATTTGATGATAGGAATATATGATATGGCTGGTATGTGAATCAAGAATTGAGAATTTTGGGGAAAGATTGAGAATATGCATGATGAGGAAATTGATAAGAGAAAGTGATTGATTATGAGTTTTGGAAAGAAATTAGTAAGAAAGTACTTGATGATTTTTGTTTATTTCTAAATTTATGCAAGAATGAGTTACTTGGAGTTTAAGTAAGTATGAATTTCGGGGACGAAATTCTTTTAAGAGGGGGAGAAATGTTAGACCCCGAACCTTGAGTGACAATTTGACTTAGTAATATGAGTGATAAAGTGGATGAGTTAATTGAAATTGAGTTGAAAATCATGACTAAAAAGAGAAAGAGTGAAAATATGAAAAATTGTGTAATAGTTGACTTTTTGGCCTTGGAAGGTTGACTTTTGATTGAGGCAAAATTTGATAAAATGGTCTTCTGCAAACTTGTAGGTTATGTTAAGAGCTTTCTGTGGACATAAAGTTTGCAATTTTTCGATATCGGGAGTGAAAGTTATGATCAGTCAAAGTTTATGTTTGATAGGGTTTGACTTTTATTATGGTTAGAATTTTGACTGAGAAATTAACCTAGTTAGAGGTTAATTGAGCTTTGATGTTCTTCATGAAAATTGAAGAGTTTGTTTTGATCTTTATTTCGATATAAAGTATGCAAATTTTCGATCTCGGAATAATAAGATATGATTTTTACAAGTTTATATTATGGTTTTAGCATGAATATTAGAGGATAGTATCTTTGACCGAAAAATGGACTCCCGTAGGAGTCAAATTGATTTTTATGTCCTTCGTGGAAGATGTAGTGCTTCCTTCAAGCTTTCTATAGAGACTAAGTTTGTCAAAATTGGAGTCCAGAATTAAGAGTTATAAATTTCGGAAGTTTTGGGTTTTTATGTGAAAAAAAAATGAAATTGATTCATCCCCGTCACTAGGGCGACGTATCGCCCTAGTGATGGCGAGCGTTTCGCTCGCATTGCTAGGGCGACGCATCGCCCTCGTGACGGCAGGCGTTCCGCCCGCGTCACCAGGGCGAGCGAGCGCTCGCCTCGCCCAACGCGCGGGCGTTTCGCCCTCGCACGACGTCGTTTTGCTCTTTTGATTTTCTTGACTATCCTTCTCCAATCCGACCTTTGTTCATTTTTTTGCTTATATCTTTTCCGTCCGACATCCGATTAAGTTGATTCTTACGGCGTTGGATTCCTAAGACAATTATCTACATCCTCATAGAAATTTGTGAATTTTTGAGATTAAATTAATGATGATTAATTTAATCAAAGTGAGTCGGGAAATTTTCCGAGCATAGTTCAGTGTTTTGTGAAATTTGGGATCTGTAGAGATCCGATTGAAGCGATTCTTAAGGCAAAATACAAATAAGACAAGGGGCTACAAATTATATGAAGACATGAAATGTCAATTTTACCCCTAAGACTTTTAATTTTTGAATTTAAGTTCGGATTAGGGTGTAATTTTTGGATTGGGAACACCTGAGAGTATTTTAAGCATAACTTTTGATCTGGGAATCGAAATGAGGTGATTCTTGTTTTGAATTAAACTAGAGAAATAAGGCTACAATTGTTAAGAAGACATCGAGTTTCAATTCTGGGATTAAGAATGTGAACGTTTGGACGGAAATAATCGTATATGGAAAATGTGTTAGAATATGGATATACCCGAACTGTTTTACGCATAACTTTTGATGTAGTGATCTGAATTGAGCGCGGTCAGTGGCGTTGGATTCGTATGATTGAGAGGAACATTTCTCTAGAAGTAAGTTTGGACAAATTCCTTCATCTTGATAGTGCGAATCAACCCGAAAGTAAGCATGACTTTAAGCTTTGAATGGAGGGTAAAATGGTCAATTAACCATCATTTAATGAAACACAAGAATGAGTTGTCGTTTTGAGCTATTAAAAGCCACGAAAGTGACTGGAAATTTCATAAGAAAAGGAAGAAGAAAATAAGAAGAAGAATGGAGAAGAGTTTCGGTGTTGGAGAAAAGAAGAGGGAGAAAGGTAAGCTTTAATTTTTCTACTCAATTTTTAAGGCTTTTGGGATCTTTCCAAGAAGGAAAAGAGTGGAGAATGATGAGAGATTCCTAAGGAACCAAGAAAATTCGAATTTGGTGGAGAAATGAGGTAAGAGAAAATTTTCAACTATGAGTTTTTGTTGAATTTTTGATTGAGAAATATAGATAATGATATGGGTTTGTGATTTATGAAGTTGATTTTGAAATATAAGCTTTAGGTTGGGTTTAATTTCGGATGGAAATTTGTTTAAAGTTTAGGCAAAATTTTATGGTTGAGGATTTAGTGAAATTTTGGTGTAGAATTAAAGATAATGTTATGGGTTTGTAGAATATGAGGTTAATTTTGATGAAATTGTATTTTATGGTATTGAATTTAGATAAATTGGTTTAGGCCAATTTTAAGATTTGGGGATTTTCCCAAATTTTGTAAATTAAAGGTGTAGAATCATCAATAATAGCATGAATTGATGAAATATGGAATCAATTTTGAAGAAATTATGTTTTATGAGATTGAATTTGAGTGTATTGGTTTAGGCCAATTTTGAAAATTGGGGATTTTCAAAATTGGAGATTGAAATAGCTTGAATTTATATGGAATTGGTGTTTTCTAAGTTTAATTTGAGTAAGTAAGTGATTTATGATATTGAATTTGACTAGTTCGGTTTAGGTCAAATTTGGACTTTGGGGCTTTTAGAAATTTTGGTTTTAGAAAGCTTGAAAATATGGTGATTATGAATTTCCTATGGTTGAGTTTGAGAATTATGCAAATTATGATGATGAATTTGGATATTTATGGCTTAGGGAATTTTTAAGTTAAAGAAAGAAGGAGGAATTTGGAGAATTGACGATTTGGATAAGCTTCGGCATTAATTGAGGTGGGTAGCATATTTACATTTTGAATTGTAAGCTATATATAAAGTTTCAAAATTAAAGAAAGCAAGAATTGGATTTTGATAAATTATTGTTTTATAAATGTTTGAAAAATTGGCTTTGGAATAAATTTTACGAAAATGCAAAGTCTATGAAATCCGTTGTGTTTAGATTATTTGAATGATGTGAGAATGAAATTTTGAATAAATCTAAATTATATTGAAGGAAATTATTGCATTCATTGTTTTGACTTTGATTTATATGTGAACTGATTGATTGAAGTGATTGAATATTATGCACTATGTGAATGTGTGAAAAGTAAGATTTTGAAAAGTGCCTTCGAGCAATTCGAATCTTTGTTTTCGTTTACGTGTTATGTGGGTTCGGTTAGGTCCTTTGGTGAGTCATTGTCTCTCTGTGTATAGCCTTCTTCCGGCTGCCCGCTAGTAGGGCAGGAGTCGATTCGGACTCCTTCACGGCTCTGTTGGACCGCATGCGGAAAGTGTAATGCGTTCTGCTCACGATCGCACGGACCGCTTATCTTGGATCATGTAATACATTCTAGTTGGACCTAGCCAGACCATTCTGATATGTTATGTGTTTTCAATTTTGTTTCTGTATATTGCATTCATATTTATGAAAATTCGAGAATTTTTGAAAAAAATAAGAAAAAGTGAAATGACTATGAAAAGTTTGAAAAATATGAAAAAAAGGGTTTGAGGAAATTGTTTGAGAAATTATAAAATTTGAAAAATTAGCCCTTTTGGCGAAAGATTATGAAAAATCATTTCGGCTTATTTGTCACTTTATAAATG
The DNA here is from genome assembly GCA_029891385.1 of Erythroxylum novogranatense. Classification (NCBI taxonomy): domain Eukaryota; kingdom Viridiplantae; phylum Streptophyta; class Magnoliopsida; order Malpighiales; family Erythroxylaceae; genus Erythroxylum; species Erythroxylum novogranatense. The sequence goes on from CM057235.1 coordinate 23,466,772, forward strand.
TGTTATCCACGAGCTTCCGAGCTCACCCCCCTTTCATCCCCATCTCCAGGTTTCGAGCAGGAGATCGGATGAAAGAATGTGAAGACATCAGTTTCGACATTTGTATAAGTTAGATTTCGAGTATTTTGGAATTTGTATATGAATTTGTGTATGATTTTTGGAATATATATTTATGTTTGATTCTGGGAATGAGTTTGATTGATGAGACTAGTGAATTGAATTACAATTTAAAGCAGTTTAGAATAGGTTTGTGTTTATCTGCTGAGATCCCGGACGGAGGGTCTGGTTGATTTTGATGTGTGTATGATTATTTGGGCTTTTAGAAGTGTATTTTTGAACACTTTGCAGGTTTGGGTTAGGATAAAGACAGTCGTTATGCTGCCGAAATGTCGATAAAAATTAGTATGAATATGATTTTTGGGATTAATACCAATGTGTAAGAATATGGTTAAGTTTTGAGATTTCGCATGAGAAAGAATTTCCAAGGAAAAAGGATATAAGATTTTGTGTGTGTATGAGATCAATAAAATGAGCAAATGAGAATAAGAATAAGGAAGAAAAAAAAATACCGAATTTTGGAACGCCTTAGGGTTTCCAACGCGATTGTGATCATGTGTTCCTTCTTGCGCTTTCGGATGTCGGCATTTGTTTCTGCTTGCGATTTGTATTCGATCCGCTTCGCTACTTTTGGTTTGATTTGATTCAATTCGCTTTATGGTCCGATTTGCATTTCGTTCCGCTTTCGTTTTATTCTGTTTCCGTATGATGCGATTCGGTTCCGTTTCGTTTTTCGTTTCACGTCATCTATTGCTTTGTTTCCGATTCAATATTTCGATGCGAAATTTCCGTTCCCATTCGATTCCGTTCCCTTCGTTCTCTTCGTTTTTTGGTTGGGATCCGGTTCCCGGATCGGGTCCCAACATTTACTAACTACCAAAAGCATAAAAACAACATTCAAGACTTACTAATCAAGTTGCAAACTCTTCAATTCTCCAACACTTTACAACTCTCCAAAACTTCCTAACTTACTTCACCCACGGCTATCACTTGAGCATACACACAATTCAACATCTTCACAAGGTTTAAGCTAGCTTTACATGAGAAGGAAGAAGGAGCAAGCCAAAAGAACAAGAAACTATCTTGTATGAAGAAGACACCAATGAAGGAAGAAGAGAAACCCACCAAGGAAAGAGAACCAATGTTTCGGATGAGAAGGAAGAATGAGCTTTCCAAAGCTTTCCAAAATGAATTTTTAAGTATAACAAGAAGAAAAAGTCGAAGGTGGAAGCATAATATAAGACAAAGTCATTAATTATAAGGAGACACTTGGCTTTTAATGAATGGAAAAGACAAAAACTTAATTAACAACATTTAATCTTAACTCTATCCCATTTACTCTTAATCTATCATAAGCTAATGGTTCCATAACAATTCCCACAATTTTTTTTAATTCAATAATCCAATGCCATTAAGCAGTCCTTTTTAGTACAGAAAAATTCCGCGCGGTCAGCCAATTCTAGTTAATTAAGTACTAATCCCAATTAAACTCTAATCATGGCACTAAAATAATTTCCTAAAATCATTTATTCACTAATCTCATGCCATTAGACAATCCTGTTCAGTACAAAAAAGCTCACTCAGTCAGTCAGTTGAAATTTTTCATTCCGGGAAAGAACCCCAAAAAATTCCAGAAAAATTCTCATAAATCCCTAAAAATGTAAAACACTCAATGGCGCACTCCGAATAATTTTTCAAATACCATTTTCACATAAATTTCACAAAAGATCTCAATTTGACACTTAAGCCGAGAAATGTCATGAATGCATGTATGCCAAGTGCATGTGCAAAACAATCATTATTATAGAGGCTATATGATGTATGTTCATGCCGAGATATAATTCAATATTCCTAACCCGTCCCAATTTACTAAAATACCCTTCCCATCGGTGATGGGATGTTACAATGTGTATATCACGCGAAGACACAACATTCAATAAACAGAAAGAAAGAAAAAGAAAGAATATAAGCCGCTGGATTAAATGGACGATAGGGATCTATTCCGTGGTCGTCCATCCGGTCGCTCTTAGTATATATACTTAATAAAATAGATTCTCCATTTTTTTAGTTCGTCGGCTACCGTTAACCGATACTTGCGGTAACTTGTAAATGCTAGTCCCTTCGTCTATACAAGATGCATCTGTAAGTTTATAGTGATATGAGAAAATAAAGCTTTAGTTTTCATACTCTCTTTCCCTCTCCTACGTCAACCTACAAATTGGCTTTTAAAATGAAAACGGAAAAGCCAAGTATGTTTTCTTTAGCATTTATCTTTTCATCACTTATTATCTATATCTGTTTAATTATCTTTCATTCATTAGAACCTATTATTGTTTTTTTAGTTAGTAGTTTTATTGTTTTATCATCAACAGAATTAAATGATTTCTTCTTTACATGTATGTGTTATGGCTTCAGAAAACTTCTTATGCAATATTTATTAGATAGGATGCAAAATATATCTTACACTTCATACTACTATGATTAATTCATCTATTTATTATCTATTTCGTCTACACTCTTTAATCTATAATTTCTTTAAATTCATCTTATTGGGATTGTCGCTCTTTTTTGTATTCATAAAATTTACTACTCCTCCGATTCATAATAAGTGTCGTTTTAGATATATTTTAATTATTTAAAATAAGTGTCATTCTTGACTTTGTATGCATATTTATAATTTTTCTTCCAAAATTAACCTTTCATTTCTCTCTCATCTTAATTATACAGATCACAATTTCAAGGCAATTTATACAGATCACAATTTCAAGACAATTTCAAGGCAATTTAATAAGGGTATATCTATAATTTCATTAGCTTTCTTAATAAGCGTGTATTTTTCTAAAACGACACTTATTATGAATCAGAGGGAGTATAGAAAAGCTCAAGTAAAACAAATTATTCAATTTTGGAAAGCTAAAAGACTTCATTTATTACAATCCACATACTCTCTTTCTTCGAATTTCAAAACTATCGTGCTAGAATTAATAATAATACAAATATTTATAACCAAGAAATGAGAGAACTTCAAGAATTACATAGAAAATTTAGTGAACAATATCATATATATCTTGATGGAGAACAATAGTTGCACCATCATCAACAATTAAAACACATATAATAAATATTAACAATCTAGTAAATCAATGCAAGACGAAAAAGAATACTATGAAACAAGATAAAATTATCTAGCCTTCAGATACGCTAATAACAAAATAAACCCAATAAAAGAAAAACTAGATCTAGTTACAAATACATAAAATTTTTATATTCAAGAATTAAACTTTTAAGAAAATAGTTTGAATAACCATCATGATAGTATATATCATAATTAATAATGACAAGCTTTATCACCAGAGAAACTTAAAAAATACAAATATATTAGATATTGACACCCATAAATTAACAGAAACTACATGAATATTTCATATAAATTCTTTGTTATCAAATGAAAATAAAACAAATAGCAAAAGTATAATTAAATCTAAAATCGGACAAGATATACATTATTCTCTCTTAAAATTTAGTAAATAGAAACAATATTATTTATTACGAAAAATAGTTCATGAAACACCGATACGAATAGATCAATGTAGTGGACATATTAGAATAAATTTGATTGATCAAGAACAACTTTATAAATAATTACAAATAATACTCAAGATAAAAGATATAAAATCGAATATATACATTTATCAACAATTCAATTTTTATTAAAATCAACATTTCGCGAAGGCATCGACTCTCCTATAAGAATGGCCATTATTGATGAAAGAATGACTAATTTAAATGATCAAATTATAGGAATCATCAATGGCAATTTAGCATATGGAAAAATCAAATTTAATACTCTACAACATCCAATATCTTACACCTAACACATCTTATACAAAGACCACCCTTTCTACTTCATTTGCTCTTCATTCTTAACTCCATTTCAACTCAATATCATTCAAAAAGCAATTCATAATATATATTTGACCATTAACCAAAAACAGATAATATATATTTACCCATTTATAAACAATTTTTTGCACTTATCTAAACACCACTTTGATGATCATTCCACCTTAAAGCATCTTTATAACTATGTATGAATTATTAATCATCAAATATATGCAAAATTAAGACATTTGCATCAAATTTTCATCACCCACATTCATCATACATAAAACACCACTTTAAGCCATTTAACCTCTAACTATCATCATAAAAGCTTCATTAAACACTACCCATGAAGATTTAGAAACCACTTACTTGATTTAGCTTCAATTCTTCAAAAACAACACATAGCCCTAGCTCCCAAGCATGACACGCTCTCAAGATGGTAGGGTTAGGTTCTTTAATGACAAAGTGAAGAAGAAGAAGAAGGAGATAGCAAAATGATAGTGGTAAATGGAGGTAAGAACAAGCTCCAACGATGGTGATGGTTGGGAGCAAAATTCAAGAAGAAGAAGAAGAAACTTGGAGAAAATGAAGTTACGAAGAAGAAAAAAAATTGTAATAAGTGAGCAAAAAAGAATAATTGAAAGACAATTAAAAATGAGGTTGGCCCATCACTTAGGAGAGAGTGTCGTGAGTGGTCGAAGCATGGCTTGGCAAGTGACACTTGTCACTTGCCACAAGTCCACTTCTTATAGCTTTAAACTAGGTTCTTTCATTTAACTAGTCTAATCAAATCCAATTTCTACTTCAATTGTCTCCCAATTTTCAATGAAACTTGTAAATAAATCTCAAAGTAATTTATCAAAATTTCCATTATCATTGGACAGTAAATTCTACTACCATTTATCAGTTGTCTTACCACTTGGTATTTTTCCTAGTCCAAAAATACCCAAATTTTCCTAAAATTCACCAAACATTCTAAATCACTAAATATACTCTCCCAATCAATTTTCCAACATATAAAAACTACAATTCTCAATATAATCACATTTATAAACAATTATACTCGGAATGTCAATGAATGCACGTACAATCATCTTAATGTGTGTAAAAATTCAAATTCACGTGCATGTATGCTAACATTACGCATGAGCATGAGATGCATTTTTCTTAATCTCCCATTGATCTCTCATATAGCGTATTTTACGGTTTTAACCCTTAGTATGGGAACGGGATGCTACATATCTTCCATCCTTGTTCTTTCCATTTCTTTTTAGAATCTAGCTCTTTAGATGTCTAATTCTAAGATGTCTTGCTATGTCTCTACTTTATGCCCTCAAACTTCTTTATATATATATATAATTAAAACAATAGATAGTGAAAAAGCCTCAGACTAAGGAAATAAACCAATCACCTCCCTGGTAATGACCCCAAAAGCTTAATCGAGTGTTGATATGTGTAAGTTTTAATAAATACCCTCGATAATCCACAAGCATAAGGTTCGTTCACATAATACCTAAGGTGTCGATCCTACGAGAAGGGATAATCTAATCCTAAAATCTAAGGCCAAAACAAATCACAAAAATTCAAAATGTAATGAAACTAAAACTAGAATTCAATTCAATTAATCAAATCAAATAAAAATAAATCACAAAATATTAATAATTTAACAATTGCAACACACACCCAAGAATTAACTTAAGGGAATTACCATTTGAAAGAAAGGAAAATTTTCCTATCCTTAATGCTAACCTAATCGATTATGAATTACTAGATTATTGGTTCTAGACGGTCCTAAGGTTGACTACTCTCTCTCGAGTTATAACCATTTACCCTAAGTCATAAACCCTAATTAGATTATGAAAATTTCAATCTCTCGATTAACAACCTATCCAAAACCCTAATTAGCTCTGAAGTTATCTAATAAACTATCGGAAGCCTATGAAAGATCTCTCTTCACATAATCTATTAATTTGATTTAATTCTTGTTTTATTAAATCACCTAACTCTTGTTAGCCCAATTTAATTATTTTTCATTCGATTCACTCTCTCAGTTTATTATCAAATTATGCATGTCCAAAATTAAATGACAATAAATCCAATAAACATAGACATTCAAATTTCATTAATTCAAAGACAAAACTCTGAAGGTGAGTTTAAAACATCTCACTATTCAAAATCCTATCATCAAACTGTTATTCCTAATTCTATACAATAATAAAAATGGAAAATAAACAGGAAATATGATCTAAACGGATGAAGGGAGGCAGTGATGTTGAAAAGCTCCTTATTCGAGAAGTACATTAAGTCAACTTCTTCTCTACTTCTCTCTTCCTTCTTTTCTCAATCTCTCGATGATTTCTCTCTAGGGTTTCTTCAAGGTGGATGATGTTAAAAGCTATTTTCTTCTCTTTTGTTGTTCTTTAAGTAGTCTTTTATGTTTTGAGTAAGCCTAGGATTTTTTCATGGTCTAAAAGGTTAAAAAATCCCTCGAAATGTGAAGTTTGTAAGTGGTTGTGCATCTGCCCAATGCAGGCAACAATCGTGGGCTACTTCTAAGTCTTCTATCATGAAAGGTCATTGTTTCGAGCTGAATGTCTTTCAAAACGCCTTCGTTCTTTGATATTGACCCCTAAAATACTAGCAAACACATCAAGGTACCTCAAAAACATATTATTTAAGCTCAAAAGCTTATACTAACTCATAAAACACTTAAAACACAAACAATTAACAAACTAACACAATTCTAACCTAACCATATACTAAATGATTGGATTAATGGATATCACATATCAAACTTTACCCTAAAACATGATGCAATTTACATTTATCAAGCATCATCAATGAATGTAACAAAAAATCTCTTTCCTCCTAGTTATTCCTCATTAATAAGACCATAAAATTTTTTTAAGAATGAAAATGGTGAGACCACAAACATCTGAATACGCCAACTCTAATAAATTTGACTTCCTTCTTGATCTTCTCATGGAACAAACTTTAGGCTATTTTCTAGCCAAGCAATAGTCACATAGATTAAGTGGTTGTCAGTTTTTAACTGGGATAAGGGATTTTCCAATCACTAACTTTAATCCCTTCTCACTCATATATCCTAATTGTTGATGTCACAGATTCGGTGATAATTCCTCTTTAGCTGTGTATACTTTTCCACCACCTCATAACTTTAAGCGTGTCTTATATAATGAGTAACATAACTCTCCTTGGGCAATAGCTATGGCACTTTTGGAAAGTTTTCACTTCCTATCCCTGAAAATATGTTGAAATCCTTTTAAATCCAACACTTTAGCTGATAATAGATTTAGCTATAGATCGAGGACATGCCATACATCTCTCAAGGTCAATAAGCATCTGACATTTGTTTGAAATTGAATATCACCTATATTGAGTATCTTGGCAGAACTTTGATTTCTCTTTACATTCCCAAAATCTATGCTCTTGTAGCTTAAGAAGTACTCCGCCTTTGGAACATAATGATAAGATGCTCTTGTATCAATCAGAAATTTAAAACTAAAATTGCTGACCTAGAAGCAGTCACTAGTTGCACAAACTAGGGACATCTCATCAATTGTGTTTGAAGTAGTTGCAGTTGAACTTTTATCATCAATATTATTATAATGATTTGATCGCTCTTCTACTTATAGTAGGACCTATTAATGTATCTTGGCTTATCGTAATAGTGGCATGTCTTCACGTCTTTTTCACCTCTAGACTTTGAATGATTTTTAAATTTACCATGATTTTTAGGACCGTTACTCTTATTCATTGCTTTGCTTTCTATCACAAAAGTTTGTAAGTTGTCTACTCCATTCTCTTTCTTTTAATTTCTTCATTAAACACACTCTCTTTGATTACATCCAAAGAGAGCATACCTTTACGGGTTAAGTTGCTAATTGTCACCACTAGCATTTCCTAGCTATCTAGTAATAAACTTAATAGGAATAAAACTTGAAGCTCGTCATCAAGAATGATCTTTATTGTAGTAAGCTTGTTGATTATGTCTTAGAAATCACTTCAATGCTTTGAAAAGAAATCACTTCAATGCTTCGACACTGATTTCCTAGCTTTTAACTTCAAGTTCACAAATCTCTTAATCAAAGAGGCTTTATTATGAATAGTCTTCCTGTCATAAGATCTTCTAGCTTCTTTCATAGCTTAAAAGGATCTGTTTCTTGAGATACATGATTGAATATGGTAATATTAATTCATTGTCTAATAGTGCCCAGAGTTTTCCACTTCATGACATATTTTCAAGCTTTAAAGGAACATCATCCTTCACACCTCTGTCCACATCAATAGGTTCAAATAGATCTTTACAATATAGAAGGTACTCCATCATAGGCCTCCATATCAAGTAGTTTGATGATATTAACTTTACCATAAAGTTGTTTCCACCTTCCATTATGATAGCTCTGATGCCACTTGTTGTGAGATAAACAACACAACTCTCTAAAAGATCAATCAAATATCAATGATAAAAAGGAACTTTTCAAGTTGCAGTAGTGAAACAATATGAGAATCTTTTAACGATAAAATAAACACCAAGATTTATATGAAAAACCCACAAGTGTAGAGGAAAAATCATGGAAAATTGATAAATAAATCCACTAAACACAATAAGAATTTACAAAAAAAGTTGATCTAATCAGCCCCTAACAACAAGTTGTCTAACAAAGTTTCAGGATTGAAACTAAAGTTGATGTTACAATTAATAATTACTCAAACCAATCTCCAAAACAATCAATCAAAGATAAATATACAACATTCTTTTCCCTCTGTTTAGTTTTCCTCACTTTTGGACGTTGTAGCCACACTCTCTATAAAAATCTACATTTTTTCTCTTTTATATTAAGAAATAAAAATTTCTACAACTTAAACGGTCACTTACACGGTCGTGTAAGTAATCATGGATCTTCCATCACCGTGTCAGTCGCAAACATACACAGTTATAGAGAGTTACATAATCGTGTATCTTGACACGGGTGTGTACAAGACCGTGTATATTCTCTTCACCTCTTAACATTTTCTTCACACGTTTACAAAGACTTACATGTTTGATCCACACTATCGTGTAAGTCAAAATATAGGGTTGTAACACTCTACATGGTCATGTATCATCTCAGAAGAGATTCTTCCATCTTATCTTCATCATTCCCATGAATCATAAAGGCATCTTCAATCACCGAAAGTCTAAAAAATAGGGCTAGACATTGTATATTTAAAAACATTCTTTATCTTATATATATTTATAATCAACCAATCGGTTGTAAGACTTAAACTAACAATAACGTATGTAGGTAACAAGACCCATGATGTAGTCAATTTAGGTGGTCTGTTTTATCTTACTTCCACTATCTTGATTTCGTTACGTTTAGAGATCTAGTCCTACTACGATGATGAGGATCCAATAGTTTATAGAGCAGAGTTGCAAGCACTCGCTGTAATGACAAGTGTTTCAATTCAGAATTCCCATCTGTGCTTTACTTTGGAGATTAAGGCTGTCATTATATATAAAAATCATAATGAAGGACTAGAATAAGAATAAAAAGATGCTGGCTCATAAGAACTAGTTGTACATAGATGACTAACTAGTGCATCGTCCTTAGAAAAGTTTCCTTCTTTCAGGAAGCAAAATCTATTGTCCCCATTGATTGAATATTTTGTCCTGTTGTTGCATGCATCTGGGGGCTACCATTTGACAACGGCCCCGCTTGCCAGACATGATTGACACCAGTGACATTCTGCAGTGGCCCTACTACTGCAAAGATGGTTATCTCGTCGGATATATATGTTGCAGATATGTTTGATACTCCAAAACTGAGAGTTCCAGGTTGAAGTGAAGGGCTGTAGTTATTTATTGACGTTGTAAAAGCAGTCATGGATCCTTCAGAATTCTGAAAAGCAACAAGAGCCTGTGATCCAACCATCCCTTGTTTAACTGGGTTGATCGCCCATGCAACCCACCCTGAACTACTTTGGCTGGCACGGTAAGCTAGTTGGACACTTTTAGTCGAAGGAACATAGTTCCAGTAGAAATAAGCCTGTAGCACAGGAAGGTCGACGCAGGAACTGAAGACTTGGCTGTTGGGAAATGTATGGTTTGAGCATGTATTAGCACAGGCAAAGAGAGTCAATGAAAGAAGTATGATAAACAGCAAGATGGGTCTTGAGGTTGAAGCCATTGGATGTCTATGATGAGAAGGACGAGTTTCAGGAAGATTTCAATGTTACTTATAGGGATGTTTTCTAGGTTGTGACTGATATTTCCTATGCTAAAACCATAGTGAGGGATTCTGAATTTGAATGACAGGCAAGGGTCATGACAAAAATATGTTCTAACTGATGCTGACTGTTTGAGGTAATGAGCAAAGTAGCATCAGTCTGCAATAAATGGACCAAGAGAGGAATCAAAAGATTCATTGTTTGGGTCTCATTTTAATTAATTTGCCGATTGGCCGGAGAGAGAAAATAATCCGTGCGATAGAAACCTATCTTCACTGAGCGGAAGAATCGAGAAGTGATCATTATGCCGGCCAAAAGCCAAAAACTAGACCATTGGAATTGTACGGGTTAATAAAATTCATTTACCCTCTAGCTGTCACGAGTGTTTCTTTTATGAGATAATGAATTATAACTTTTATTTTAGTATTTAATTTTTAAAAATATTCAATTGAATATCTAAAATTTTAAAAATTAAACAACTCATTTTTAAAAATTATCTTCGATAGCATTTTTTAATGTGGCTGACAGAAAAATATAAAAATTAATATTTTAAGAACTTACGTGTTATCTTTTTATCCGCATAATTTTTAACAAAAAAATGGTATTACAATTCAAATATATAATCAATAATATATTTATGGTAGGTCAACAAAAATTATGCTAACAAATATGAAAGTTATACAACCTACGAGTTAGGTGGCTCGTAGCTCGGCATGACCTAATCTTTTATTATATAAAATGACATTTTGTTTTACATTCCGATGACACCAAACAATTTTAACTCATGACCCGATTAACTCGAGCCAAAATCGGGCCAGATCGGATCAAAATTGGCATTCTTAATTATATAACTTGAAGCAACAACATTGGAGAGCTTCTCTAGTTTGACATATTTTGCATGGCCACCCGATGCTTTTGCTCTGTGCTTTTGTCTTTCTAGTTTCCAAATTTTTGCTGCTCGTGCCTCCTCCTCGTTATCTTCCCTTCTACTATTTTTTTCCCTACTTTCTTACTCTCTTTTTAGGTCCCTCTCTCCTGGTAGTGTACGCTTTCCCCTCTAATTCTTAGTTTCCTTCCTTCACTCTCTTCCTACTCACTTTTCTTTTCTTTTCTTTTCTTTCTTAGTAAAATTTTCATTTTCTTTTAATTTTTTTTGTCTTTTCTCCTTAATTTTAACATCCTCTATTTTGACATTTAGGGCATGTTTGGTTGCGTGGTCCTCTATTTTGACATTTAGGGCATGTTTGGTTGCGTGGAATAGTTATTCTATTACTGATGTATTGTTAATGAATAGTTATTTCTTTGTTTGGGTAAAAAAATCATACAGAATAACTAATCTCAAGTTTAGTTATTCATACAATCTCAAGAATAGCTAAAAGTACTTCTCCCTGTCTTTACCTATTCTATGAAGCACATAATAGGTAAAGATAATCTTTCTCCCTTATTATTATTATTATTGTTGTTGTTGTTGTTATTGTTGTTATCATCATCATCATCATCAATAATTTTATTATTCTTATTATTATTATTAATTTATTATTATTTTTATTAATTGTCTTCTTCTTCTTCTTCTTCTTCTTCTTCTTATTATTATTATTATAATAAGGAAAATAATAATAATAATAATAATAATAACAACAATAATAGCAACAATAATAATAACAACAACAACAATAATAGAGACTATAATGAATATTTTGGTCTTTTGTTAGTTATTCTTTGTCATCTCAAATTTTATGTTTTCAAACCAAACTTTGGCATATATCATCGTTAGAAATTCTTAAGTAAACTAAACTAAGTAATACCTATTTCATTCTATTGCTCGTCTATTTCATTCCTAAGACTAACTATTCCATTCTTTATATATTCCAGCAAGTAACCAAACACCTTATTAGGGAGTTTCTTCCTTTCTCTCCCTATTGTAACTTGCCTGACTCCTCATTGTAATATCTTATAGCTTCATAGGCTATCCATGTTCCAGACCCCAAAACTACCACTACCTCAAAGGCCAACGTTGTTATAAACTTGAAAGCTACCATTTCCTTAAAGGCTCGTGAAAATTTATCCAACAAGAAAATATAGAAGCAAGTTATGAATGCCTCTTGCAAATCTCTGAAGTCACATTCACTACAAGAAAACTATGGAGCGGCGATGGAAATTCAACGACAAAAATGAAACCATTAGACATTAGTGATGGAAAGTATATTTCCATCGCTGAAGTTGATTAATTTAGCGATGGTAACAATATTCGCCGCTAAATATGGATGGAAAGAGTGGCGGCAAAATCTACACTAGAATTAGCAATGAAAAAATACGTTCGTCGATAATTGTACAAATTTTGTGACAAAAAAATGCGGACTTGTTATATCATTCGGTAATATTGTCGTGGGAAAGACAAGATTTTGGTGGTGAAAATATAGGACATTGGCAATACCATCGGTAAAAACGTCGTCTTAACGACGTCGCTTTTGATGGGGAAAAAGCGACATCATTTTGTTACAATAGGGAGAACGTTTTCTTGCGGACCAAAACGATGTCATTTTTAACAAAGACGTCGTCGTATGGTTGAGAGATAAACGATGTCGTCTCATATAATAATGGATGCTTTAATGTTAGCCAAAATGACGTTGTTTTTGTTTAACCAAAATGACGTTGTTTTGGTAAGCTTAAATAACGTTATTGAAGTTAACCAAAACGATGTCATTTTGGTAAGCTTAAAAGCCAACCCATCTTCCCCCCTCCCCGACCTGGCGCGCGATCTCCTTCTTCCTCCTTCTGTTATGGATCCTGCAACCCGACGTCGTATGGCCTCCACCTTCCATCAAGCTACTAGGTCTCTGACGTTAAGGGTTGTCTTCTCCGATGATTTTCGAGAAGGTAAGGCCATCTTCTCCTACCTCATTTGCTTTCTATGTGTGGGTGTCGTCCGTGGATGAATTTTTTTTCAAAATATGGACTTAGGTGTTGACAATGGGTTGGCTCCATTGGTTTTCGTTGTTATTGTTTTAAGGTTTGTTGTGTAAACTACTAGATATGATGCTAAATAATGGAAAAATGTTGTCAATTTGTTAATAGTTAGGGGTGAAAATTTTCTGCATACCATATGTTCGATGAAATGTTTGCATATAAGAGTTATTGTTTTTTTTGTAGTAGATGCTATATTATTAATTCTAGTCTTGGGTTGTCACTAGTTCTTGTTTTTATTATTGCATTTTTGTTTTTCTACTAATCTTTTCTTTTGTTTTATTCATTTAAAAAATGGTTCATCGTGGTATTTTATTTATAGCATGCTTACAATGAATTTTAGGAATAACAGTGTTCATAACTTTTCCTTTTTTAACCTTTGATTTTTCCTTTTGAAGAATTTATGTATAATATGTATACCTATGTCAAGTTCCATCAAGAGTTTTATATTTTTGTTCCTACACATAACCCTCCCAATTTAATCATTTGTGTTCCTTCTCCATTATTACTAACCTTTCTTAAGGTTCCATTATTACTAACCTTTCTTAAGGTTGTTCATCTTATGAAGTTTGACATTCTCAATTTTTCTTTTTTTAGTGGCTTTGTTTTTGTTGATATGGTCATAAGCTTAAGGTTTGATCCTTTTAAACATTACTATAATTATGAGGATTTACTAATTTTCTGTGTTCGACTTCTAAAATAATTTATCATTGATAAGCATATTTTTCATGTGTAGAAAACTTATAATGAAAAAGTAGTTAATTTAAATGCTAAGCTTGAATTTGTCATGTACTATTTTAAGGTTTATTATATTTTTAGTCAAAATTCATATCTAGATCCATATAAAATTCTTCCTCTATTTAAATATATGAAAATTCAATCCTATACATCTATAATTGAAAGTTTGTTGTGGTGTGCTCTTTTCTCATCACTAGGTGTCATAAACCCAATAACTTTTATATAGTTTATCCTTAGTCTAACATTATAGTGTAAAGGTCAACAATGTACTATCAATAACAAAATAAGTCTAAATTGGCTAAATAACAAATTCACCTTAGGCCTATTTGACTTAGTTATCTAAAAAGAAATTATTTAGGAGTTAATAAGTAGTTATGTATAAATAAGCACTTTAATCTCTTCTCTCCTTTTCAATATAGTACTTTTTACTAGCCTTTATTTAGTTAACTGCTTAAAAACCATTTTAAAGAATGTACTCACTTTCACTTTAAGCTTCTCATTTGCCATAATTTCGTTTATGGAGCTACTCAACACTCATACCATGATTTTTACAATGAAAAGTTAAAGCAATTGAAGATATACTCAACTAATTTTTTGAAAAGCACGTGTTCCTCTTACATTTTATGATTAAAAGAAAGATAAAGGTTGTAAAGAATTATTAAATATTTTATCTTGTTATTGAAAGAACAAATTTAACCATTTTGCTATCAATTATGTAATTAATAGTATGCTTTTAAGATACTAATTATTAAATAAATAAATATCTTTTAATATTCTTGTAATTTGATTTATCCTATATCTAAAGTTGTTTTCACCAAGATTTGACACGTGATAAATCCTAAAATATCTTATTTTATAAAACATATTTATTATTTATTATGAAAATTAATACAAAGAAAGCATTTTTGAAAAATTAATAATAAATTATATTATTAAGATGAAACATAAAGTTTAGCAAGTAAGGTAACATGTATGTACCTATTTTATGTTCCTTACATGTTCTAATACCAATATAATTAGTATAAGAAAACCTCACTATAAAGTGACTTACTATTTACCGGAAATAACTTATAGGGCCGCTTATAAGGATTAATATTAAACCATTATTACATCAAGTAATGATTGTAAATGATAATGGTTATTTAAGTAAGTCTCGAATTCCTTCTTGTAGATTGGATATATTTGATGTATAAGTTATATGCAAATGACTACTCTTTTATGGTCTGAATTATGACGTGGATGAGCTTTTGCACTTACATAATTCCTATAAAATATATGCATATTCCTCACAAGCCAAAAATGATTTATCGTATTATTGAATGCAATTTTGAAAGTGATCTAATCCCCATCATTTTTTCCTCTAAACTTTACTACACCATTTAATTAGATCTTCCACTTGAGGTTAGGAATGTTAGCGCAACACATTCTTTTGATTATGCACCATATTAAAGAGGAGTATCCACACTTTAAAAATAGGTGTTTAAGTGTGTCATCGTTGAGCTATAAAGAACACAAGTGTCAAATAGGCTTATATATCTTTTAGGCCTATCGAATATCTTTTATCTTACTTTAAGTGCCCATACAATGAAAGAGGCTTTTGGGTAAGCTGGATGGAACCATATTAAGTAATGCCAAGGAATTCTTACAACTTCTCCCATTATTGTCATCCCCTAAGATTTATTAGAGAACATATCATTGCTTTACCTTTTCCATTTGATATGATCCTCTATGTTTAGATTGATTTAATATAAGCATTAAAAATATCAATATAATTAAAATAATATTTTAGTAATTAATGAAGACCTATAATAATACATGGCACAATCAAATAATAAAGATATCACTATATGTTACTACAATTTATTTTGTCATTCATGTTGGTATGGTTATTAAGTAGATGCAACTGTACTGAAACTATATTGCACATTGGCATATTCGTTTGATATTTTTTAGTACGAAAAGTCTTAGCGCACGAAATGATGGACAATGAACTACTTTTGGATCAAATTATTTTCTAAAAGATACATCAATAAAGTTTTCTTATTAAATATTTTCTTGATCCAAATATTTTTGTTACTAAAACTAATGATAATTATTAGTACTCAAAGGGAAGAATATTAGAAAATTTTCTTAATTGAGCTATTAGTGATGGATTTTATAATTCAAAGTTTATTAAGGATTATGAAATATTTTGATCTATTTCCTAAGTGTAAAGAGTTTGATAATTAGTCTAACTAAAGCAGATGGAACTCATGGAGTCCAATTTTGGATTATGTAACTTATCAATTGGGGTTGTGAAGATTTATTTAGATTGTAATGAGGAAATTAAGAACATATAATATGTATTGGGGGAGATAAACATAGCAGACTAACTATTTTTTAAACTTTGTAGTAAATTGATAAACACTTATTAATTTAAGTGTTAATTCAAGTTGTGAGTAAATTCTTGAACTTTTGTTTGTTCCAAAAATAGCCCGACTTTAATGTCCCTATTAATGGACTAAATTGAGAATAGACATGTAGTTTGGAGACCCAATTTGAGTTGTGGTTACTGGTCGATATAGAAGTGTATTTTTATTATAGGGAGACCCTTATTTCAAAAGGAGGATGTCCATTTTATAGGAGAAATTCTGCTGAATTTTCAATAGGGTCCACGTAAAATGTGACAACTGTTTTTAATTAAAACAAGAGCTCCTTAGTATTAACTTATGATCTTATTATGGAGGAGATGTATAATTATGCAAATTATTGAGGATAATACCTGATAGTTGAATTATTTGAGTATAGTTAATGACCTTCATTGATTATATTATTTCATGGCAATTGATTTAATATATCCTGCTTTCCAAACTATGAACGATTTTGTTCTTGGTTGTAGGAACTCATTTGTTTCTAGTATTTATACTTTGAAGGAGATTAAAGAGAAGCTTTTGTAGGTATTCAAATGACATTATTTACGTATATGGTGTGACAATGTTAACCATGAATTTTCACACATTTTAATGACATTTGTATTAGTTTCTATATTTTTCATTCTAGCTTTGTCATCATCATCTTCCTTCACATGCTTCAGGAAGATCCTTCTGTGTTTCGATTGAGGTTAGTGATTATGTTTTTTACTCCGTTTTTGTGCTCTTGGTTTATTTGTTTGTGGTATGAACTTCCCATTTGAACTTCCTATATTTTTAATTGATATGGCTTGCACAATGTGAAACTTGATTGTAGTATGAACTTTGGTTATGTATTAATTTATATAGGACGAGTTTGACTTATGTTATTGTTCTAATTACCTTAATTATGTGAATCCGTTATTTCAGTGATGCTCTCTTAAATGATAAGGTTTTGTTTACTTTTTATATGCACATTTTTGCAATGCATGTTTTACTAAATTGTATATGTTAAACTAATTTATTAAAATAAGTATTCATATTTTTATGAATACTTATTTCATTAGGAATATTTTGATATTTAACATCCATTAAATATCAAAATGTTAACAATAATTGTCTTATGATGTATATGATTACAAACATATATGTTGGATATTTAGTTTAAATATACTAGGAGCCTAGGAATCAGAATGAGAACTTCTTATGTTGAATCACAAGTCTTATATTAGATGTTTTGTTATCTGTGGCTAACATAGCAGACTAACTATGGATTCACTAGTTTAAATTAGCAGTTTTCCAGATATGAGTTTCCAGGATAGATCTTGGATGTATAAATGATTAACCCCTAATGGTTTCATTAATCCTGAATTTGTTGAGGGATTTGATGCGTTTATTCATTATGCATGTTCTCAACCTACATATATGGATGGGTCAAAGATCATATGTCCATGTAAAAAGTGCAAATACAAATATTTCCTTACTATTGATGAAGTTAATTTGCATTTTCTGAGAAAATGTTTTGTCCCCAATTATTTTGAGTGGAAATGACATAGGGAACCATTGATTTCCAGCACCTCAAGGGGTGATGAAGCACAATCATCTGTCAAATTAAATAAGTACAAAGAGGAGATTGGATTTAGCAGATAATATGTTGATGGAATTGAAAATTCATACATGCAAATGGTTTATGATGGGGCCAATTATACCTTTGAGGTAAATAGGGATAATGTTGAAGAAGAACCTAACCTACAAGAAAACATTTTTTTTGACTTACTACAGTCAACTGATCGAGAATTGTGGAAAAATAGTGAGACAATGACCCAATTGTCTTCAATTGCTCGAATATTGAACATAAAGTCTGAAGGGCATATTTCGGATTGTAGTTTTGATAAAATTCTGGAATGGTATAATGAATCATTGCTTGCTGATCATATAATGGTTGATAGTTTTTACAATATGAAGAAACTTATTAAGGGTCTTAGTTTACCTGTGGAAAAGGTTTATTGTTTTTGGTTAGGATGTATGTTGTATTAAGGAGATGATGTTAACTTAGACGAGTGTAAATTTTGTGGTCAATCTACATTTAAGCCTAGAAAGCGTTCAATGAAACAGAAATTAGTACCATGGAAGCGGATCTATTATTTCCCGCTAACTCTGAGACTTCACAGACTTTATGCTTCTGGTGTTACTGCATCTCACATGAGATGGCGTGCTAAACACGAACAGGAAGATGGAGTAATGAGTCATCCATCAGATGCACTGGCATGAAAACATTTTAATGACACCCACCTTGATTTTGCAGTTGAATGTTGAAATGTTTGGTTGGATTATCGACGGATGGATTCCAACCTTTTGGTCAATCCAGGCAGCAATATTCTTCATGGATTATTATAATTACTCCTTATAATTTGCCTCCTTGAAAGTGTATGAAAGAAGCGTATATGTTATTGGCAGTGATTGTGCCAGGGCCAATAAATTTAAAGCAAAAAAATAGATATTTTCTTATACCCATTGATATTTGAATTGCAGTAGCTTTGGGAATATGATGTTTAAACGTATGATGTCTCTTTGAAACATAATTTTTTGTTGAGAATGGTTTTGACGTGGACCATTAGTGATTTTTTTTACTTTTTCCATGTTATTTGGATGGAGTACAGTTGAAAAATTGGCTTGTTTTCATTGTGGCAGTGATTCTGATGCATTTTATCTTCCAAATGGAGGTAAAATAAGTTGGTTTGACAATCACAGAAAATTTCTTCCTTTAGATCATCCATTTAGGTGCAATAAACATAAGTTCATTAAAAATAGGATGGTCAAAACACTTCCTCCTCCTCTAAAAGTTGGTGAAGATATTTTGCAAGAGATTGAAGAATTAGGCTTGCTGAAAGTAACAGAATTTGATGTCGATGAAGTAAATACAAGCATTAGTCAAAACTTTGGTTGGAAAAAACGAAGCATATTTTGGGATTTGCCATATTGGAAAACGAATTTGATACGTCATAATCTAGATGTGGTGCATATTGAGAAAAACAATTTTGACAACTTGTTCAATACCATTATGAACATTGAAGGGAGGATAAAAGTCAATGCAAAATCTAGAGCTAATTTGCAACTTTTTGTAGAAGATATGAGTTACATAAAGATTTTCGCACCGGTAAATATCCAAAAACATGTTACACTTTGGACAAGAAACAAAAGGAGCTTTTGTGTGAATGGTTGAAAAGTCTAAAGTTTCCAGATGGTTTTGTTTCAAACTTGGCTAGGTGTGTGGATCTCAGGAAGTACAAATTATTTAGGATGAAAAGTCATGATTGTCATGTATTTATGCAAAGGCTAATTCTAATTGCATTTTGGGAGTTGCTACTGATTAAGGTATAGGAAGCTATAACAGAGTTAAGTTTGTTTTTCAAAAGCTTAACATCATCTGAAATCAAGTTGGATGAAATAGAAAAACTAGAAAATGAAATTCCAGTTATTTTGTGCAAGTTAGAAGGGAGCATTTACCCATGAAGATTTTTCCTCCAAGCTTCTTTGGCTGTATGAAACATCTACCTATGCATTTAGCACGCGAGGCAAAACTAGTCGGTCTAGTTCAATATTGATGGATGTATCCATTTGAGAGGTCAGTCGACATAAATTATTGCAATAACCATTTTTACATGCTTTATCTACAAAATTGTAATAACCATTTTCTCTAATATAGGTATTTGCTTCACTTGAAAAAAATGTAAAAAACAAAGCCAGAGTTGAAGGCTCCATATGTAAGGCTTATTTAGTGGAGGAAGCTAGTATATTTTGGGAACATTATTTTAAGCCGCATGTTCACACAAGAGATAGGAAAGTTCCTCGTAATGACGATGGGGGAGGAGCGAGTGGTTCTGATGGAAACTTGTCCATTTTCACATATCCTGTGTTGGATCCCGTATCCGAGACCTAACTGCATAGACTTAACATTTGAACCCCACTGCTTATAAACTTAACATGATCTCTCATAACCACTCTTGAAGCAGAATGAAAAAAAAATCGAAAACCAAAGCGAATGAAACGAAACAAATGCGAAGCTAATAGGATCGAATTCAACCGAAATTGAATATCAATTAATTCGAATCGAATACAAATGGAAATCGAATGGCGAAACAAACGCATAAGTTATGTGACAAGTGGGTCGAAACTGATTTGAAACAAATGAAAAAGAAACAAATGAGTCGAACCAAATACCAATGGGAATCGAATAGATAAATTGAAACTGAAATTTCAAATCCCGACATCCGAAGCGTGAACATAGAAAACTTGTTGCGTTGGAAACCCTTATGACTTAACCTATCCGAAATCCATGTATTTTTTTTCTCTTTTTCTTATTCATTTCTCAACTTTTGTCGATCTCTTTCAAAATGGGAAACTCATACTAATCAATTAAAAATTTGGCAGCATGACAGCTGCATTTTAACCTATCCAAAAACCCGTAAATAACTTGAATACACTTCTATAAATTCCAGACAATTACACATACATCATAAACCACCGGACCCTCTGTCCGGGATCTCAGCATAACCGTAAACCTAAATTCTAAACCATTTCAAGTCATTTTTCCTATTCATCACATTCAAACTCATATACAACTTCCATTAACTTATATATATAAATTAATGCTTCCATCAAGCTCAACCAATTATATTTATAAATCTTCACAATTCATATCTATACATATATATCCCAATTACATTCATAATTCAATCCACTTTCTATACAAAACTAATTTGCACAATCCTTAGCCATACACATTTCCAATTCCATAAATCATGTTCTTATACAGTATCATAATTCTCATACATCCTGAAATAAAACCCTTGCAATACATTTATGGCAATATAAGCCATATCAAAGACTTATACAAAATCATTATCAAACTCTACTTTATACAAAACACACACTATACAGAACGAACATAAAGTCTTACCATGCTTTCATCCGATCTCCTTCTCGAATACCTGGAGATGGGGATGAAAGGAGGGTGAGCTAGAGAGCTCGTGGATAATATGTTTGTAAGTTAAAAAATAAGTAAAAGTCATTTATCAAAACTTTGCCATCTTATAAAGAATTTCTCAGTAGAAATTTCATCAAGTGTTTATTTCACAAACTCTTGAACTTTTTAAAACATTTATATACACTTTCCAAACTGTCATAGTTAAAAAAAAACTCACTTTCTTATTTCTCGTAAAACTCAAATTCTTCTTTTCACAAAGCATGGACAATTTCAAACGTATGAATGCATCAAATTTCAATCAACATCAAATCATATAACACATCATAATGGTTTGGCAAGTCCATACACATGATGACTACACAATTCCATAAAATGGCCTTGTGTAGTCGTACACATAAGGGAGTCCTAAAAGGAACTCCGTGCCACTTGTGGGCAGCCGACAGAAGGCTATACACATGAGTCAACGTGTATGTGACGGTTTCTTGAGGGACTATGCCGCACCCACATAACATGTAATTTATGCATTTAAAATTGCTTTGCCCAAATGACACATTCTTGAAAACTTTGATTTCATGAGCATGACATATATATGCATTTCTAGCATCACTTCACAATTTACATCATTCACAAACCATAATTCACTTAAAATTCTCAATCATCCCATACAAGGAATGCACACTTTAGACAGTTTCAAATCATTTAAAAATCATGGCACACAAATTTACATATTGAATTTCAATCAATTAAACACAAAGAACACAAATGAATATTTCGTCTTTATTAAATCATTCAAAAATCCATTAGATAACAATTCAAATCATTCTTGAGAACTTGTTCAAAATATTCATAGAAATTTCTTAAACCATTTGAAACAATGAAATTAATAATTCATAATCTTTCCCAAATCACTTGATTCCATCATTTTCCAAAAACAATAGCTTATAAAACATGATCACTTTCTTGACTTTTCCAAAATAAAATTTCTAAAATTTCCTTGGTTCTTCCAATATAAAATTTCCTAAACCAAAGTCAACCAAAACCCATATCATAATCAGCATATTTCACAAACCCATTTGGTTTCCAACCTCTTTACATCATAATCTTCCAAAATCCCTACTCATATAATTTGGCATAAGTTCTAATTAATTTCTCATCCAAGATTAAACATAACTTAAG
Source organism: Erythroxylum novogranatense (assembly GCA_029891385.1). Taxonomy (NCBI): domain Eukaryota; kingdom Viridiplantae; phylum Streptophyta; class Magnoliopsida; order Malpighiales; family Erythroxylaceae; genus Erythroxylum; species Erythroxylum novogranatense. Next base: position 23,489,200 of record CM057235.1, read on the forward strand.
GCTAAATCACCAACATTATCTCTATAAATCACAAACCCATATCCATGTCATACCAAATCAACCAAAAACCCAAGAAAATCTCAAAGCTCATAAGGTTCTCTTACCTTTATCTTCCACCATTTTCGACTTTTGCTTGACCCATCTTGTAGCTTTCACCTCCTTCCATGTTTTTCTTCTTGAATCCATGTAAAAATCATGCTTGTAGCTCATGGAAAACGAAACCCTAGCAGCATCTCTCTTTTCTCTCTTCTTCTTCTCCATCGCCAGCCCTCTCTTCTCTCATTCTCTCATTTTCTTGTTTCATTTTCTTCCTTCTTCTAGAACCCACGACAATCCCCCTCTTTTATAAGCCATGTCAATAAAATGGGGGTGAAAAGACCCATTTGTCCCTAACTTATAAGCCTTAAATCTCAAATCTTTAAGTTAACTCTCTATTTTGCCCCTAAACTTTCTTTTCATACAAGCTTACTTTGGGACATTATTTTTATCATCAAAATGAAGGAATTAGTCAAAACTTCCTTCTAGAGAATTATTCCTCTATGTCTTAATTTCATAATGCCTCAAACATCGCTTCAATTGGATCTCCACAGATCCCGAATTTCACAAAACACTAAACTATGTTCAGAAACTTTCCTGTCTCATTTTGATTAAAATAATCTTGCTCAATTAAATCTCTAAAATTCATAATTTTCCATTAAAATGAAATTAAGTGTCTTAGGAATCCAACGCTTCGAGAACCAAGTCATTCGGATGTCGGACGGAAAAGATATAAGCAAATGATTTGAGAAGGTCGGATGAGGAAGGACAAATAGCAAGATCCGAATGAAACAAATCATTCCGATTATCATATGATTCAATCAAACTCTTTCAATTCAACTCCAATTGATACAAATTTTCATGGAGAGAAAGATACATGTGTTAGGAATTCAATGCTTCAATAATCACCTCAATCTGAGGTCGGATGAGTGAGTTATGATCAAAATACTTCAACATGTTCAAACCCTAAATTGATTTGAAACTCTTTTGGCGCAAATGCCATAACGTTCAATATAGAAATCGGATTGCTTTCGTTCTTGGACCATTAGAAAGTAGACTTCAATATCTACAACTCTTATGAAGACCACAAAATCAAATTCGGCCTCTAAATGGACATTCATGTCCGTTTAATGGACACCAGTTGACCCGTAGCTGTCCGTTAAACGGACATGCATGTCCGTTTAATGGACACATACAGCGCAAACTATACCAAACCATCCGAGAAAGTCCGTTTAACGGACACCTATGTCCGTCTAACGGACATAAACAAAGCAAGGGGTCCTTTTGACCCGTAAAGGTCCATTTAACGGACTCACATGTCCGTTTAACGGACATGTGTTTTTCCAAAAATCCCTTCAACCATTTTTTCCAAAGCTTCCTCCATCAAAACTAACTTCATAAACACTTATTATCTTCACATATTTACTTATTTAAATGTCTAAACACTTCATAATAATCTAAACAACAAATTCAATTCACAATCTTCTCAAAACTCAACTAAATTGGTTCATCAAAACCACAAATCTCAAACATGTCATCAAAGATGTCACAAACACAAATCTTATATAACATCATAACTTGTATCAACTATATCTCTTAACTATGATCTCAAAAACTTGCATATTTAGCCTCGTTATAAAGATAAAAGAGCAAGCTACAACTTCAAAGAAGGCAACTTTGGCCAATTCTAATTCAATTATTCCCTAATTTCCCTTGAATCAGCATATACATTTAACATTCATCCTAACTTCACTTTCTTAATTGCACATCATTTATAACAATTCAACTATCATTTGGAATTTATCCAATCTCAACCTCAATTCATATGATTTCTTACATTCCATAGCATCTTGTCATTCATAATCTCTTGCTTTTCCATAATGTCTTACATATCTAATCATAATACATGCTTAAGGCTTCTCAACTCATTTTCCTTACTCAAACCCATATCTCATTAAGGCACAAATAACATCTATAACACAATTTATATACTAAAACATTCATTTATTTTCATTTTCATATTTCTAATTTTTGCTTCAAGGTTCGGGGTCCAACATCCTGGATGAACATATAGACGTGTAACAAGAAGAATGTTAACAGAGGAAGAAATTAAGGCTGCACATGGTTATATTTTTCAAAACTGTCAAGAGGTTCTTCCTTTCGTGCAATAAGTTGAACATGATTATTTCTTCATTTAAAATTATATATTGTTCATTACTGAAAATGTCATTATGTTTTTAGATTATACGAGACATTGTTACGTGAGATAATGTCGGGTATCACACATGATGATATAAATAAAAAAATTGGAAAACACTTTCCTCGATGGTTCGAGAGATATGTAAGTTTTCACTTACAAATATTCTTATAGTTCAAAACCATATTTAAGTGTTTTCATGACATTATACTCTCTGCTATGATAATTTATTTTATGTAGGCCTTAGAAATCCAATAAAGAACAAGTTCATTTGTGATGTTGCAAAAGGACCTCTGCGAACTGTTAAATCGTATTATGTGTATGTCGTGAATGTATACAAATACCATAAAGAATATCATGAACATAGCATGTCAACAATAAATAGTGGAGTTTCGATACAAGGAGAATTGATGGATTACTATGGTAAAATTATTGAAATACTTGAAGTTGAGTACCCTGCTTTGCCAATTAAGCGATGTGTGATATTTAAATGTGAATGGTATGACTCGACACCAAATGCTGGAAAAAAAGTGCATAGCCAATACAATCTAGTTGAAATCAACTGCCTAAGAAGATTGAGATAATTTGGACAGTTCGTCTTGGCTATGCAAGGGAAACAGGTGTGTTATGTCCCTTTTCCAAGCTTACTACAAGATAAGACAAATCGGTTGGCAGTTTGCAAAGTTAAACGTAGAGGTTTTTTTGAATCACATGGAAAAGGATAATAGATAATTGAAAGTGAAGCATTTTAAGAAGATGTCACTTTTATAAATGCATTTATCATATATGACGATAATGAATGTTGGACCCCCGCTTCCGAAGCCCAATATTCAGAGTCATAAGACGTGTGCTTCTGCTTGTTACCATGTATGGTTGTTCCAATTAACCCTCATTAGTCATCCTTGGTTCATCTGTATATAATTTGTAAACCTACGTCTCTAGTTTACTCCCCACTGGAACTCCAAAGATCTAGATATATTCAAAATGCCGAAGCATGTTTAGTAAAATAACCCCAGTTCATACTATTCCAACAGATTCCCTCACTTTCCTTCAATCAAACCTTTTTCCAATCAATCCGGATTACTGCCAAATTTTTTTGGGGAGAGATAGCACAATGTGTTAGGAATCTATTTTCTTAAGGATCACTTCGTTTAGAGGTCGGACAACAAAGATGGAGCTAAAGGAATCAAACAAGGTTCCACCCTCAATCATATTGAGCCTGGTTCAGGACAATTTGCATAACTTCCTCTATGAATATTGGATTAAGGTTCTCTTTAGATGGTTCAAAAGAGGAATTCAAGATCTACAACTTTCATGAAGACATGAAGATAAATTATATCATTTACAGGGTCAAAAGTGGGACCAGATGATAGGATCAAATGAAGCCAGATGAAGGATCAGACGAATTGGGAAAATTGTCATAACTTTCCCTAGAGATGTCTTATTAAGATTTTATTTATATGGTTAGAAATATAAATTCAAGATCTACAACTTTTAGGAAGACATTGAAGACAAATTCTATCATTTGAAGGGCCAAAAGAGGACCAGACGATAGGGTCAGATGAAACCAAACCAAAGGTAAGAAGAATTGGAACAATTGTCATAACTTTCTCTACAGATATCAGATTATGGTTTTCTTTATATGGTTTGAAAGATAACTTCAAGATATATAATTTTTTGGAGGCAGTAAAGACAAATTCTATCATCTGAAGGGTCAAAAGAGGACCAGACGATAGGGTCAGATGAAACTAGATGAAGGATTAGATGAATTGGAACAATTGCCATAACTTTCTCTAAAGATATCTGATTAAGGTTTTCTTTATATGGTTAGAAATAGAAGTTCAGGATCTACAACTTTTATGAAGACATTGAATACAAATTTGATCATCTATATGATTAAAAATAGGACCAGATGAACAAATCAACTTAGATGAAGGAAGAGATGAATTGGAAAAATGGTCATAACTTTTTCTAGAGAACTTGGATTAAGGTTTTATTTGGATTATTCGAAAGAGGACTTAAAGATATATAACTTTGATGAAGATTACTAAGACAAATTCAATCATCTATAGGGTCAAAAAAGGGACCAGAAGAAAAGATCAGATGAACTTAGTCGAAGGGACAGATGAATTGGAAAATTTGTCATAACGTTCTCTAGAGAACTTGGATTGAGGTGTTATTTATATGATTCGAAAGAGGAATTCCAGATCTACAACTTTCATGAAGACCTTGAAGATAGATTCTATCATCTAAAGGGACAAATTTGGACTAAAAGATGTTCTGGTCAACATAGGACTAGAATATGTTCTGGTCAACATAAGATGAAGCAGAAAATCAACTTAAGAAGAAGCAGATGGTCAACCTAAGACAAAGTAGAGTTAATTTAAGACGAAGCAGAAGATCAACCTAAGACGAAGCAAAGTCAACTTAATACGAAGCAGAAGGTCAACATAAAACAAAGCAAAGTCATCCTAAGATGAAGCAGAAGGTCAACCTAGGATGAAGCAGAAGGTCAACCTAAGACGAAGCAGAGTCAAATTAAAACAAAGCAGAATATACTCTTGAGCATCTCCACTCATAAAGATCATAAATTTCGACTCCGATGTCCAAAAATTTCATACTATATACTGTTGGAAAGCTAGAAAGATAAGTTACAACTTTCTAGAAGAAAACTTTGTCTATATTAGTGTTGGAGCCTGATTTTTAAGTAGAATTTAGAAATAATAAATGGAATTAAATGAGTGTTTTTGTATACGAACTTTGTTATAGATGTTATTATGCTATGAAAAAAGAATTGATTGGTTTTGATGACTTGGATAGTGAAGTGAATCACACGTTAATACAGCACTTAAAAACACAATAGAATGCACGAGAAGGGGGGGTTGAATTATGTATTCCCCTTTTTGAATATCTTTTAGAATTACTTGTTAGAATTAAGATTCTTTACAGAATTCTTATTAATCCTGATTGATCAAACTTTTCAATGCTAAGTATATGAATAGTAAATAAAGATCAACTTTGAAACTAAAAGTGAGATAGAGAGTGAGAGTAGTAGACACGCAGATTTATCCTGGTTCACCCCAAACTGTGGGCTACGCCCGATCCTCGAGTTTCTTCCGAGATTTCACTATCTCTTCAAACGTTACAATATTCTTTCACGAGCTTCTTGAGTCTCTACAACCAAGATTCTTTCACACTTAGCCTCTGCAGCTATCTGCATAACTTTTCTTTTCGAAAATATTTGAACACTCACATGTATGGATAGCGTTCAGCTAATTCGCACTTAATCGCTCTTTTCGCTTTGTGTAATTTTTCTCAAAACAAGAAGCACTTCAGCCGACTTGACTTGTATTTATAGCCTTCGTCTCTAACTGCTTCTTGATTCTTGAATCTTGAATCTTTAAAGAAACGGTTAATCAGTTGAGTTCTGTAACTAACTCGAACTGACTCTTGCGTCTGTTTCTTTTCTGCGTCTGCGTCTGCGTCTGCGTCTGCGTCTGCTTTTGTTTCTGCGTCTGTATCTACATTTGCGTCTGCGTCTTTTATTGTCTTGTGTCATCTGCGTCTGTGTTGACTTTTTACTTTGACAAACTTCGTCTGTGTTTTGATTTGTCTGTGTGCGTCTGTATCTGACTTTTTCAACTTAGTCTGTGTCAACTTCGCTCAGATATGTCATCTTCGCCTGCCTCTCGAATTAAATCAGATACGCCTCAGGATCTGTTTTGTTTTTCTTGTATTTGATCTCACTATGTTTGTTATACATCAAAATCATTTTTATGTAAAGTCATTTTGACTTAACAATCTCCCCCTTTTTGAATATAACAAATTACATACAAGAAAAGAAAAGAAAAGAAAACAACAAAAAAATTTTACAAATGTTGCAAAAACTTATCTTCTTCCTGTCTTCGTCTGTTGTGGTCACACCTTCTTCATCTGAACATCCTCTCCTCTTCTGATTATTTTCTTCTTTTCCTGCTCTCCCCCTATTTGTTATAATAAAAAATGATTATCGATTCGGTTCTTCGCCAGCTCGCTATCATCTTCTTTAGATCATTCACCGTCTCCTTCATTTCATTGAGTTCACCACGTAATCTATTGACTTCATCTGACGAAGAGGCTTGATCTGCTTCTCCTGATGGAGGAGTGAAAGGAATTGTAGTAGTATAGGCATCGAGAGGATGGAGTGTAGTCTTCATTAATCTCAAAAGTCGGTGGACGAATGAATGTTGTAACCGGAAGATTTAGATCAAAAGGAACCGGCAAGATCAACAACCTGCCTTCCTTGCGGGGATAGGGCATGTTCTTCGATAGACGATGTATTAGACAAAGGGCTAATACGAAGAACTGCTCAACAAGGAACTCGAGAATGTTCTTGTTTTATACTTCCCCTCCGACAGTTTTCGCTTACGATTTGTATGGTTGCAGCTCGCTTGATCTGGGTCTTGTGCAGGAATGCATGCTTCATCAATTTTCCGCACTTCTTCTGCAATCTGATCCGCGGACAGATCATCATCAACATTATCTTCAGGAAATAATTTTGACTTTCCCTTTGTAAAATCTTTTGGACACCTTGGTTGAATATCTGGAACAACCTTTATCTCTGTGTTCTCTGTGATTGGGAACATAGTACAAGGTGGGCAGGGACGTCTTGAGGGATATGGCAAATGATCAGTAAGCCTCAAGGTATCGTAAAAAGACTTCTCTTTTTCATTTAGTAACTGCCACGTGATACCATTAATCGATATAGGTTGCACCAGAGCTACTATTTTCTTCACTGGTTCAACACCGATTATAATAGCATTGCTCAGATTGGTAATAACTTCTACCAATTTGATTTCTAGCCTATATTTCCTCAAGAACTTCGGTAGTTATATACCTTCGACTTGGTTCATCATCACCAAATCTGCATGCAGCTTGCTTCGTTGTGTTCCTTAGAAGTCTCCTCAACCGCCATTCTTCTGCTGGTTCCTCCTTTATAATGCCAGTGTCTCATGAACCGTGCTTTCATCCATCGGTTCTTCTTGTTGAGCACTAGGAATTTCTTGAACTGCATAATGCTCGCTTCGCTTTCAACTTGAACAAGACGTGAGCTCTTTTTGTAGACTAACGTCCTCGATGAGTTGAGATGCTCTTCTTTTGACTAACCTTCTTAGTCTTTTCTCTCGCTTGATTAGTTTTGCTGATTTCTTCACAGAAATTTTCCTTTAACAGATGTTGCTTTTCTCTTCCTCTCGGTCTCTTTAGATCTTCCGCCGTATCCTCTTCCAGAATAGAGACTAAGGATCTTGTGGCTTTGGCTGCACAAGATTTAGAAGTTTCTTCTCGCCTTTGTTCTCTGGCAATCTTCTCTTCATGTTGCCTCAGAGTCCTGATTCTTGGAGATCTCTTGGCTTTCTTCACAACTTCGCTCAAGAGACTTTCTCCTTGTCTCTTTGGCACACTTTGCTTTGCCCTCTGAGATTGAATTTCTGCGACAAGAGGACTCGCCATTTTCATGAGAGGTCTCCCTAGCACTTTCCTTAATTCGGCAGTAGATGATTTGATACTTACAGGCGATTGAGAACTTGAGACAGGAGTCTTCTTCAATATACGCTCCCCCTCAGTTCTTGGTTTCTTTGAAGAACCGGCGTGATCTTTGTCTCATCAGATTCGACCCATTCGCCGAATAGTATGAGCATCAATCTTGCTCTTCTTCATCGAACAGTTAGTCTTATCCTCGTGCGCATTTAATCTTGATTCCATAAAGATCCTCGTCAAAATCATACCATAAGGATAACTGGAAGTTTCCTTTAACCCCTTAACCATATAGTGAAAGATTAAGAAGGGTAGATCTATAGGATTTCGATTGAGAAGAAAGAATAGACATTGTTCGTCTAAAGTAGTCACCAAATGCCTTGAACCAACTCTAGGAAGAATGCAATTGAACAGGATTGCATGCAGAACCCTAGCCTTTGGAATCAGATTTGATGTCTTCCTTTCTCTTGAATCATTTGTGCCATAGAGCTGCCTCTTGACATCTTCTTCTTTCATTCCAACTGAGGACATCCATCCGGCCTTGGTAGACAGTTTTTCACCAACGGATGGGCAATCAGTTACTTTCCTTATCAAATCCTTTGTGACAATAACTGATATTCTATCCACAGATGATACAATAGTGTCTTCTATCAGACGAGCGTTCTTCCAGAACTCATATACCTCATTTATATAGACAGGTTCTTGTATCGAAAGAAGTTCTTCCACCGACTTTTATAATCTCGTGTTCTACATCCATGCCGTCACCCTTAGTGATTCAAAGTTCACAAGTCTTCCATAAATCATTCTTGCTTCCATTGTATAGAGCGAAAGATTATCTTCTGGAAAGCTTTTGAGTGAGAAGATTTTGAGAGAATTGGTAAAGTAGAAATGAACCGTCAGGAGATGATGAAAAGACTGCTATAATATCATCTTCAATCTACTTATAGGGTTATGGACTGATGGGTTCTCGAATCATTAAGAACCTCGAGTTTATCAGATATTTCCCTCCAAAAATCTTCCTTGTGCGAAAAGTTACCAGCTGTAACTCACTGTGTATAACGTCGTTAGTTTCTCACGTTATTTTAGCCTAACTGCTCATTTAGCATCACCATATTGAGATTGCGTCTTATCTTCTGAAGACGTTCTTCACTCAGTGGTTTAGTGAAGATGTCCGCCCATTGAAGCTCTGTTTCAACGAACTTTAGAAGCACCACCTTTCTCTGAACGTAGTCTCTCAGGAAATGATGTCTGACTTTTATATGCTTTACTCTGGAATGCTGAATTGGATTCTTTGACAGGTTTATTGCACTGGTGTTGTCGCAATAAATTAGAATCTCCTCCTCCTTAACTGAATAGTCTTCAAGCTGATACTTGATCCACGAATGTCTGTGAACAAAGAACTCATGGCGGACATGTATTCTCCTTCAGCGGTTGATAGAGCAATTGAGCTTTGTCTCTTGCTTGACCAGGAGACTAGATTTCCTCCAAGAAAGTGACATCCTCCACTTATGCTCTTTCTTTTGATTCTATCTCCGCATAGTCCGCATCACAAGATCCGATTAACTGAAATCTTTACCTTTCTCAAACATTAAGCAAAGATCGAGAGTACTGCGAGATATCTCAAAATTCTTTTAACAAAGTAAAATGAGACTCTCTAGGATCGGCTTGAAATCTTGCACACAAGCATACACCTAATGAATATCGGTCTACTTGTCAGAAGATACAATAAAGAACCGATCATCCTCTATATAGGATTTGATCCACCTTCTTACCAAGTTCGTCTTTCGACAAAAGGTTTGAAGGATGCATCGGAGTTGCCATTGGCTTCACATTATTCATGTCAAACTTATTCAGAAACTCTTTCACATACTTCATTGATGAATGAAGATCTTCTCTTTAGTCCGCTTAACTTGCAACCCAAGAAAGAACTTTAATTCACCCATCATACTCATTTCAAATTCTCTTTTCATTAGTCTCTCAAATTTTAAACACAACTCTTTTGTAGTAGCACCAAAGATAATATCATCAACGAGATCTGCATTAAGATAAAATCATTCTAAAACTCTTTCTAAAGAGCGTCTTATCAACTTGACCTCTGCTGAAACCATTTTCTATTAAGAAGGTACTCGACGATCATACCAAGCTCTGGTGCTTGTTTTAGGCGTATAAGGCTTTGTGAAGTCTATAGACATAATCTGGATTTTAACATCTTCAAAGCCGGAGGTTGTTTCACATAGACTTCTTCGCCTATAAAGCCATTCGAAATGCACTCTTAACATCCATCTCAAACAATTTTATATCGTGACAGATTGCATATGCCAACAAAATCCTTATAGCTTCAAGTCTCGCTACTGGAGCATATGTTTCGTTGTAGTCTATTCCTTCTTGCTGATTGTAACCTTGTGCTACTAATCTGGCCTTGTTACGACTCACTCTTCCTGATTCGTCTAACTTATTCTTGAAAACCCATCTTGTTCCTATAATGGATTTCTTAGGAGGTTTTGGAACCAAGGACCGACGTTATTCCTTGTGAATTGGTTCACTCTTTTGCATGGCTAACACCCAAGCTTCATCTTGAAGAGCTTCCTCAACCTTCTTAGGTTCTACTTCAGAGATAAAAGCTACATTAGCTTCTCGTCTGAATCTGGACCTTGTCCTAACTCCTTCTGCGGTCTCACCGATAATTAACTCTTCTGGATGAGAACTTTTATACTTCCAATCTCGTCTTAGTTCTATAGTTTCTGGAATATCTTCAATCTTATTCTCATGAGTGTCTGACGAGAGAGTTTCTGAGGCATCATCTAGGTTCTTTAAAGGACCTTCAATCTCCATGTCATCTTCCTTATGGGTTTGAGAACTATCATCAAATTTGACATGGATCGTCTCTTCAACAGTCTTTGAAGTCAGGTTGTAAACTCCAAATGCCTTAGACGATAATGAGTAACCTAGAAATATTCTTGGATAGATCTTTGAATCGAATTTATCCAACAGCCCTCTCGTATTCAGAATGGAACATTTGCACCCGAATGGATGAAAGTAGGATATGCTTGGTCTTCTTCCATTCCATAACTCGTAAGGAGTTTTCTTCAACATAGGTCGCAACAAGATCCTATTCTGAATATAGCATGCTGTATTCACAGCTTCTTCCCAGAAATACTTAGGAAGATTCGTCTCACATAGCATAGTCCTTGCCATCTCTTGAATCGTCCTATTCTTTCTCTCAACAACTCCATTCTGTTGTGGAGTTCTAGGGGCCGAGAAGTTGTGGGAAATTTCATTCTCCTCACAGAAAACTCTAAACTTCTCATTCTCAAATTCTCCGCCATGATCACTCCTGATACTAGCTATAGACATTACTTTTCATTCGTAGAACTTTCGGATAGAGTTCTAAAGTACTTAAAAGACTCATCTTTGTGTGATAAAACAATATCCAACAAAATCGAGTAAAATCATCAACAATGAAAAGTCCATATTTCTTTCTCGCTAAGACTTAATGTCCTTGTAGGACCAAACAAATCCATATGTAATAGTTCTAAAGGTCTTGAAGAAGTTACAAAATTTTTAGAGAAAGAGGTTTTAACTTGCTTTCCTTTCAAACAATTTTCACATAAAAATTCTTTGTCAAAACTTATTTTGGTAAACCTCTTACCAAATCATGTTTTACCAATTTTGAAATATGTTTCAAAGAGACATGACCTAGCTTTTATGCCGATTAGTCTTTCTTCTTGTAAGATAGAAAACATGAGATATTTTGACTTTGAAAATCTTCTAAGTTGATTTTGTAAAGGTTTTTTCTTCTCTTGGCAGAGAAAAGTATAGACCCATCTTTGTTTCTGACTTCACAAAGATTTTGATTGAATGTAACTATAAAACCAAAATCACACAACTGACTCACACTAATCAAGTTATGCTTTAGACCATCAATAAGCAGTACATTATTTATGCATGCAAAGGAATCTTTACCTATTTTCCCGATTCCAATGATTTTGCCCTACTGGTTGTCTCCGAAAGTTACTGATCCTCCCTTCTTATACTGAAGGTCTAGGAACATAGACCTTCTTCCCGTCATGTGTCGCGAGCATCCACTGTCTAAATACCAATGGTGCTTGCCGTATCATCCAAGGAATGATATCTGCAGGAGAAACTATTTTATTTCTTGGTACCCAAATTTTCTTGGGTCCTTTATGGTTAGTAGTATGCACATGATATGATCTTTGATGCATATTACTCGGACGTTGATTAAAATATGTTATCCTATTTCTTCCTTTTGAGAGACAAATTTATTCTGAACCGAGTATTATTTCCAAGAAACCCTAATCCGGTCTTATCACTAGGATGTCTACATTTTCCTAGCATATCATTCATTTTTTTGTACTCTCGTGAAAGTAACTAGATCACCGATAGATTCTTGATCCTCGCTTAAGTTGATTAATCTCATCGATCATCTCACAAGTTTCCTTTTAACTTCTAACTCCTTTTTAAGCAAATATTTTCTCTATTTTCTCAATATTTCTAATATTCTCAGATACTTTTTCTTCAACACTTGTCTTGTTTCGTAATAGTATGAGAATCTTCTAACGATTACGAATATGCATCATGCAAATTTTCAGAGTCGATTTTACCTCCTCATCACTATCTTCCTCGGCCATTAGGCAAATGTTTGCATGTTCGATGACTCGAGCTCAGATCGATTCAGATGAATCTAGGTCCTCCCATGTTGCCATCATGCTTTTCTTGCCTTCTACTCTTCTTGGGTTTCTTCTTGAGAGTAGGGCATTCGGACTTGTAGTGTCCAGGCTGATTGCACTCGTAACAAATGATAGAAGACTTTTCTGGCTTAGCTTCATCTTTTCCATTCTTTCTGAATGTCTGGTTACTTCTGGGCTTCTTCTTCCACATGCGTCTTATCTTTATGGAAATGAAAGATAATTCTTCATCTTCATCACTCGATTCTGAATCTGATTGGCTAGAGTTATCATCCCTTGATTCTTCAATTTTCAATGCTTTTGATGACTTCCTCCTTCTATAAGTCTTATGATTCTTTTGTCCAAATTTTCATGCTATTGACTTCTCTCGCTTGGGCTTATCTTCAGCGTTGAGTTCAACTTCATGAATCTTTAAGGATCCCAGCAACTCATCTAGCTTTAATATGCTCAAGTCTTTGGCTTCTTGCACTACCGTAACTTTTGGTCTCCATCTCTTAGGAAGACTTCTTAGAATCTTGCGAACGTGATCTTGATTATTGTATGTCCTTCCAAGAGCTTTCAATCCATTGATAATTGTTTGAAATCTTCCAAACATTTGATCAATAGATTCTTCATCTTCCATCCTGAAAAGTTCATATTGATGTACAAGAATACTTATCTTGGATTCCTTAACTTGACTTGTGCCTTCATGAGCAATGGACAATGTGTCCCACATTTCTTTTGCTGTGTCGCAACCATGCACTTTGTCGTACTCGCTTCTACTTAGGGCACACGTTAAGAAAAATTTCGCCTTTGAATTCAGTTGTATTCTTGCTTTCTGATCAGCCGTCCATCTGCTTCGTGGAATAGAACTACCTTCGTCATCTACAGGTATATAGGGTCCGTTCTCTATTACGTCCCAAAGGTCTACATGTGTAGATTCGATGAATAACCGCATCCTATCTTTCCAGTAATGATAGTCTTCTCCATTGAATGCTGGAGGTCTAGTGACTGAGGCTCCTTCAGCGATGTATACATGTGACTCCGCCATTATCTTTAATCCACACTTCGCTAAAGTAATTCTTGGATACCAAGCTCTGATACCAATTGAAGTGAATCACACGTTAATACAACACTTAAAAACACAATAGAATGCACGAGAAGGGGGGGTTGAATTGTGTATTCCCCTTTTTGAATATCTTTTAGAATTACTTGTTAGAATTAAGATTCTTTACAGAATTCTTATTAATCCTGATTGATCAAACTTTTCAATGCTAAGTATATGAATAGTAAATAAAGATCAACTTTGAAACTAAAAGTGAGATAGAGAGTGAGAGTAGTAGACACGCAGATTTATCCTGGTTCACCCCAAACCGTGGGCTACGTCCAGTCCTTAGAGTTTCTTCTGAGATTTCACTATCTCTTCAAACGTTACAGTATTCTTTCACGAGCCTCTTCAGGTCTCTACAAATAATATTCTTTCACACTTAGCCTCTGCAGCTATCTCAGACAACTTTTCTTTTCGAAAATATTTGAACACTCTGTTCTAAGGATAGTGTTCACTAATTCGCACTTAATCGCTTTTTCGCTTTGTGTAATTTTTATCAAAACAAAAGCACTTCGCCGACGACTTGACTTGTATTTATAGCCTTCGCCTCTAACTCGCTTCGATTCTTGAATCTTGAATCTTTAAAGAAACAGTTAATCAGTTGAGTTCAGAACTAACTCGAATCGACTCTTGCGTCTGTTTCTTTTCTGCGTCTGCGTTTGCGTCGTGTCTCGCGCGTGCATTTACTGCGTCAGATATCTACATTTGCGTCTGCGTCTTTTATTGTCTTGTGTCATCTGCGTCAGTGTTGACTTTTTACTTTGACAAACTTCGCCTGCGTGTTTTGATTTGTCTGTAAAAATCAGATCGACTTTTCAACTTAGTCTGTGTCAACTTAAATGCCTCAGATACGTCATCTTAAATACATCTCCTCCTAATTAGCCTCAGATATCGTGTGACTATTTTGTTTTTCTTGTATTTGATCTCACTATGTTTGTTATACATCAAAATCATTTTTATGTAAAGTCATTTTGACTTAACAGATAGTTGAGTAGAATTGTATGGGTTATGAAAGTTCAAGTGGATGAGTTGATTGAAATGAAGTTGAAAAGCAAGATTTAAATATAAAAAGTGTGAGAATTTGAAGAAATTAAGAAAGTTGACTTTTTGGGGATAGAGAGTTGACTTTTTGATTTAGGCATAAATTGAGAAAATGATCTTCATAAAATTTGTAGCTTATATTGCAAGTTTTTTGTCGCCATAAAGTATGATATATTTCGATATTGGAACTGAAAGTTATGATTTTTCGAAGTTAAGGTTATTTTTCTTTGTTTTTGAAAATGCTCTTAAGTATAAGATTGTGTATGTTGTGCTTTGAGGATAATTCTGGATTGATATGTTTTGAATTGAGTTAAATGGTCTTCATGAAAGTCATAGAAGATTTTCCTAGTTTTTCAATGACTATCATATGTTAATTGTGGATGTGAGAATTGGAAGATATGAATTTACGAAGTTTGGATGTAGTATAGGATGACACTATTTTGGCAGAAACTTTGACTAAAGAATTGACTTAGTTAGAGTTTGAAATTGCGTTTAAGTTCTGCATGAAAATTTTAGATTATGTTTTGATCTTTCCATTGATGTGAAGTATGCAATTTTTGGACTATGGAATGGAAGTTATGATTTTTGGAAGTTTCTGTTATTGTTTTGGCATGATTATTAGAGGACATAACCTTTGACTGAAAAATTGACTCCCTTGGAGGTAAAATTGATTTTTATGTCCTTCATGAAAGTTGTAGGTGGCTTTTTGATCTTTGTAGTAATATAAAATATGACATTTTTGGACCTTGGAGTGGAAAGTTAGAAATTTTGGATGTTATGTTATTGTGTAGGGAAATATTAAATTGGACAGAATCTTTGATTAGAAATTTGATCACTTTAGAGATGGAATTGATTTTTGAGTTCTTCATGGAAGTTGTAGAGCTTCCTTTAAGCTTTCTATTGATACCAAATTTGTTAAATTTGGAGTTTGAAATCAAAAGATATGATTTTTGAAAAATTCAGAATTATTTACGTGAAAAAAGAGGAAATTAGCCAACACTCTGCTCGCCCTCCCGACTCGAGAGCGCTCGCCCAGCGAGCGTCGTTTCGCCCGCGTGTGACGCCGTTTTGGCACTTCGCCCTCGCCTCGCCCAAACAACGCCGCTCTGTTTCGTTTCTGCTTTTCCTCGCGCCATACGGCGCTTTTTCTGCTTTCCTCTACACGTGCCCATTTCCGCTATATGACGTCGTTTCGTTTCCTTTGCGCGACGTCGTTTTGTTTGTCCTTCTTTGGGTGCTGCCGTTTTGGCCTGATGCGACGTCGTTTTGCCCCTTTGGTTTTCTTGGCTTTACTTCTTCTAATCCGACCCTTATGCAATCATTTACTTATATCTTTTTCGTCTGACATCTGATTGACTTGGTTTTTTAAGCGTTGGATTCCTAAGAAAATTATCTACATTCTCATGGGAAATTTGTGAATTTTTTAGATTAAATTGAGGATGATTGATTTAATCAAAATGAGTTGGGAAATTTTCTGAACATAGTTCAGTATTTTGAGAAATTCTTAATCTATGGTGATCCGATTGAAGTGACTCTTGAGGAAAAATAAAATAGAGACATGGGGCTACAAATAATATAAGGAATTAAATTTCAATTTAGCCCCTAAGACTTTCAATTTCTGAATTGAAATTCAGATTAGTGTGCAGTCTTGGAATAGAAAAATCTGAAAGTATTTTGGGCATAACTTTTGCTCTAGTAATCAAAATGAGGTGATTCTTAATTTGGATTAAACTATAGAAATAGAGCTACAAATGTTCTGAAGGACTCGAATTTCAATTTTGTCTTTAAGAATGTCAATTCTCGGGTGGAAATAAAGTGCTGGAAAATGTTTTAGCATAATGAAAACCCAAAATGTTTGGAGTATAACTTTTTGTGTAGTGCACCAAATTAAATGATTTTTGTGGCGTTATTAAATTAAGACAATGAGGAACGTTTCTCTAGAAGGAAGTTTTAGTAAATTCCTTCAATTTGATGAAGAGAAAAATGTCCTAAAGTAAGCATGAATTTAAATAAATTTCAGGGGAAATTTTGGAAGATCACTTAAAGAATTAAGTTACAAGGCTAATATGGAGGGGCATTAAGGTCTTTTGACATTCATTAAAGGCAAGAATTAAGGGATGTCATTTAAAAAAAAAGGTGAAGCCCGAAACTTAAGAGGAATAGAAGGAAAGAAGAAGAGAAAGAAAAGGAAGAAAGGAGAAGAGAGCATGTTTCGGTGGAGTGAAGGAAAAAGAAAAGAGAGAGAGCTAGGGTTTTCGATTTTCCAAGGTTTCAAGCACGATTTTGAGAGGAATCAAGGGGGAAAAGATGGAAGAAGACAAGAGCTTCCTTCCAAACTAAGAAAAATTCGAAAATGAAAAAGATTAAGGTAAGAGATGGTTTTTGATCTTTGAGTTTTTCATAAATTTTTGGGTGAGATAGCTTGGAAATGGAATAGGTTTGTGATTTCCAAGTTCAATTTTGGCGATTGCTAAGTATTATTGGTTCAATTTTGGATGATAAATTAATTAGGGTTTATGTTATGAATTAGGAAAAATTAAGGAGAGGCTTTGGAGAAATTGAAGCATTGGACAAGCTTCAAGCACGGAATTGAGGTGGGTAATGTGTTTATTTTTTGAATTATAAGTTAAATTTGTGTTCTTGAAAATTCAAGAAAGTGAAAAGGGTTTTTAAGAAATTATTTTCGAATGATTAAAAGATTAAAATTCCTTGCTTTTGGGAATGATTTAAGAAATTGCAATAATTATCGAATTCGTTATTTCTTTGAAAGATTTGAATAATTTGAAAAACGTCTATATTGAGGATTTCATTGTTTTGAAAGAATGAGATTTTGTTTTGATTTATGATTTTGTTAAATTGCAAATTTGTGCATTCTTGGGTGTTTGAATTATGATTGAGATTTTGATATGTGAATTAGATTGTTATGTGATTTTTGAAATTGTGGAAATTTCGAATGGAATTGTTGTTTGGTACTTGAATGAGTGGAAATTTTGTTATGCGAATTTTGGTTGAAAGTATGAATGACATTGTGTTGTATATGACACGATATCAAAAGATCAGTTTCGACTTTTGCCTTCGGGCAATTTTTTTTCCAATTATGACATATGTGATATGTGGGTTTGGTTAGGTCCCTTAAGTCGAGTCAGTGCACTGTCTCTTTTCTTTAAAAGGCTTCTCCCGCCTGCCCGCTAGTGGCACTGGAGCTCCGATTTTTGAACTCCCATAATTTAAGGCTACACTGGACCGCTATGCGGGAAAGTGTAGTACGTTCCGTTCACAACTGTACAGGACTGCTATGCGAGAATGTGCAGTACGTTCCGTTTTGGATCGACCCAAACCGTTTTGATATGTTATGTGTTTTGATTTGCGTTTATATGTGATTGCATTCATGTTTTTGAATTTGTTTAAGAATTGTGAAAAATGTGAGAATTTTGAGAAATGAGAAATTAAGGATTTTTGTCAGACGTGAAATTTTTTGAAATTAATTATAAATGATTTGAAAAGTTTGAAAAGTGAGATTTTGATAAATTGCTCTACTGTGAAATGTTTTTAAATAGCAAAAGTTTTGTAGAACGATTTTTGCTTATTTTTCAATTTATAAATATATTATCCACGAGCTTTAAGCTCACCCTCCTTTCATCCCCATCTCCAGGTATTCGAGTAGGAGATCGAATGAAAGACGGACAAGGCATCAGTTCGACCTTTGCATGTTTTTGTAATTCGTATAATTTAGATTTTTGATATTGGTTTGTTTATGGCGTAGAATGCCATTAAAGATTGTAGTGTAATTACTTCGGAATGTAAATTAATTCCGAACTTAAAAATGGATTTGTACATGGATATGTGAATTATGAAATTGTGTATATAATTGAGTATGATGTATATGAATTCTGGAATTGTATAATTTATGAATGATTGGGTTGTGTTTAGATTGCATTAAGAATTTGTATATTGAAGATATGAATGGGATTTGTGTATGATTTGAGATGTGAATGTGATTTGCATATGAATATGGATGTGTTTGATTGGGATTTGGATTCCGAACGGGTGGTACGAGGATTCTGAGTTTTGATTGGGATTAAAAGTGTTTTTAAACCATTTAAAGGTTTTGGGGCTATTAAAATACAGTCGTCATGCTGCCCAATTTTTGGTAAATTGATGTTTATGAGTTTGAAAATGACAATTTGAGTGTATTGAGATTTTTGATTGAGGATTGGAAATTGATAATTTCCAAAGTGAAAAAGTGTATCACTTTGTAAGAGATTGAATGAAAATGAAAGAAAGAAAGAAAAAAAAATATACCGTTTTCAGATTGGTTAGTCTTAGGGTTTCCAACGCGATAGTCTGATCAGATTTTGTTCTTAGATGTCGGAAAATTGTTCGGTTCAAATAAGCGATTTGTTTTATTTCGATTCGATTTGGATTCGTTTCGCTATTTGATAGGTATTCACCATTTGATTCGTATCCGTTTTGTTATCGATTCGTTTCGATTCGATACTTTCGTTTTTGATTTCATTTGCCTTCCAATTCGATTTGTATCCGATGAGCATTCGTCCGTTCTTTGGCGTTAAGAATTCGCATTCCTTCAGTTTCTTTCCGTTTTTTTTTCAATTGGGGTCCGATCTCCAGATCGGGTACCAACAATTAGCCTATATCAATACAATTTTTGCTAAAGTCAAAACACAAATTTTACCACTATGAAAGAATTAAAAATTGCACTGTACAAATTTGGAATGTCTTGAGCGTAACCATTCAACTACCAAATTAACTTCATTAATCTCTCAAATCTCAACTCATTTGCCTCATCACATTCAACTACATTTGATCAATTATAATTCCTATCTTCCTTTCCTTAGCATCTCACTTATGTCTATATATATATATGTGTGTGTGTGTGTGTGTGTGTGTATAGTCAACAATTCATGTTCCAAAATCATCAACTCAAGTTGATAACTTTTTCACGTATATCAAATTCACCTCACATCATCCATACATCATTCATATTTCATTAACATCAAAAGAATAAAGTTTTACAAATCCTTAATAGCATTCCAAGCCACATTACATCATTGTCTCAAAATCTCAAATTACAAAAGGTTCTTGAACAAATAAACTTATAACTTTCCTGAAACCAACTCAAAATACAAAATAAGTAAATTTCGAGAAATTCCCTTAGGATCTTGATCACTTAATCTCTTAGCTATGACCTGAAGATGGGATGAAAGCTCATAAAATGAAAGTAAATTTCGAGAAAATCCCTTAGGCTCTTGAAAGCTCGTGGGTAACAATTTATAACGAAAAATAAGCAAAACCTTTGAAAACATTTTACTTGTCACAAAAAATTTAAATTGAGTTCATAAAATGCATGTTTCTCATTGGCTCATCGTGTAGTCAAATTCACAAACCATAAATCATGAATGCATCAAACTTGTTCACAGACCATAGGCCCATAAGTACATCAGAATGATTTGGGAGATCTATAAACAGAACGTACTACACATTTCCCATAAGGGTCCTGTGTAGCCATGAACAGAACGTACTAACGCAATCCCATATAATGGTCTTGCATAATCGTGAACTCTATGAAGGAGCTCTATGCCATTAGCAGGTAGGCGGGAGAAGCCTTTAATCAAAGTGGACTTGACAACAAAATGGACCAATCCAAATGAAGGATCAGACGATAGGATCAGATCAAGCCAGATGAAGGATCAGATGAATTGGGAAAATTGTCATAACTTTCCCTAGGGATGTTTGATTAAGGTTTTCTTTGTATGGTTCGAGATATAACTTCAAGATCTACAACTTTTAGGAGACATTGAAGACAAATTCTATCATATGAAGGGTCAAAAGAGGATCAGATGATAGGGTCAGACAAAACCAGACGAAGGGTTAGACAAATTGGAACAATTGTCATAACTTTCTCTATAGATATCAGATTAAGGTTTTTTTTATATGGTTCGAAAGATAACTTCAATATCTAAAATTTTAGGAGACATTGAAGACAAATTCTATCATCTAAAGGGTCAAAAGAGGACCAGACAATAGGATCAGATGAAACTAGATGAAAGGTCAGACAAATTGGAACAATTGCCATAAATTTCTCTAAAAATATCAGATTAATATTTTATTTATATTTTTTAAAATAGGATTTAAATATCTACAACTTTCATGAAGACCTTAAAGACAAATTCTATCATCTATAAGGTCAAAAATGTGACCAAACAAAAGGATCAGATGAACTTAGATTAAGGGATAGACGAATTGGAAAAATGGTCATAACATTCTCTAGAAAACTCGGATTGAGGTGTTATTCAGATGATTTGAAAGAGAACTTCAAGATATACAACTTTCATGCAGACCTAATAGACAAATTCGATCATATATAGGGTCAAAAATAGGACTAGACGAAAGGATCAGATGAACTTAGATGAAGGGATAGAAGATTTCGAAAAATGGTCATAACTTTCTCTATAGAACTCGAATTGAGGTGTTCTTTAGATGATGCAAAAGAGAAATTCAAGATATACAACTTTCATGAAGACCTTGAAGATAGATTCTATCATATAGAGGGCTAAATCTGGACCTAAACATGTTATGTTCAACATAAGATAAAGCAGAAAGTCAACCTAAGAAGAAACAAATGGTCAACCTAAGACGAAGCAGGGTCAACTTAAGATGAAGCAGAAGGTCAATCTAAGATGAAGTAGAGTCAACTTAAAATGAAGCAATAGGTCAACCTAAGATGAAGCGGAGTCAACTTAAGATGAAGCAGAAGGTCAACCTAAGACGAAGCAGAGTTAACTTAAGACAAAGCAAAATGCACTCCTAGCATCTCCACTCATAAAGATCATAAATTTCGACTCCGATGTCCAAAAATTTCATACTATATACCGTTGGAAAGCTAGAAAGAAAAGCAACAACTTTATAGAGAAAAATTTGTCTAATTTAGTTTAGATCAATACAATTTTTTTTATAAAGTCAGAACATAAATTTTACCTCTGTGAAAGACTTGAAATTTGCACTGTACAAACATGGAATGTCTTCAACGTAACCATTTAACTACAAATTAACTTCATTAATCTCTAAAATCTCAACTCATTTTCCTCATCACCTTCAAATGCATTTGATCAATCATAATTCCTATCTTCCTTTCCTTAGCATCTCACTTATGTATATATATATATATATATATATATATATATGTCAACGATTCATGTTCCAAAATCATCAACTCAAGTTGATAAGTTCTTCACGTATATCAAATTTCAACTCACATCATCCATACATCATTCATATTTCATTAACATCAAAAGAATAAAGTTTTACAAATCCTTAATGGCATTCCAAGCCATATTACATCATCGTCTCAAAATCTCAAATTACAAAAGGTTCTTGAACAAACAAACTTATTGCTTTCTCGTAACTAACTCAAAATACAAAATAAGTAAATTTGGAGAAATTCCCTTAGGCTTTTGACCACTTGATCTTTTTGCTATGACTTGAAGATGGGATGAAAATGGGTGAGCTTGAAAGCTCGTAGGTAATAGTTTATAACGGAAAAATAACCAAACCTTTGAAAACATTTTACTTGTCACATAAAATTTTCATTGAGTTCACAAAACGCATGTTTCTCAATTTCTCATCGTGTGGTCAAATTCACAAACCATAAATCACGAATGCATCAAACTTGTTCACAAACCATAGGCACATAAGCACATCAGAATGGTTTGGGAGGTCCATAAATAGAACGTACTACACATTTCCCATAAGGGTCCTATGTAGCCATGAACAGAACGTACTAACACAATCCCATATAATGGTCTTGCGTAGCCGTGAACTTATGAGAGTCCATGAAGGAGCTCTATGCCACTAGCAGGTAGGCAGAAGAAGCCTTTAGTCGAAGTGCACTTGACAATAGAATGGACCAAACCAAATGCACATAACATGTATTTGATATCTTGTAAGCATATTCCCCGAATTGGCACTTTTGCAAAACTTGATTTTTCATAAACATGAGATATTTCGAAAACATGATTTCATAAACATGTTATCTTTCAAAATCACTTTCAAATTCTTTTCATAAATCATCACACAATTCATATAACAACATATTGTAATTTTTTGAATCATTTAAAAGCAATAAATGCAACACTTATGATGCAATTAAATATCATTAAAACTTCTTTGATTCAAAGAAAATATTTAGTGGCTTATTTACTCTATTATAAACATATACCTACCTTGATTTCCTTGCTTAAAGACTTGATCAAAATGTCTCTACTCTTGCTTCTCTTATCTTGCTTGATTTCCTTCTACTATAACAAAAATCCCACTCAATAGGGTTTTCAATTGAAAATCCCACAAAGTAGAATCACTAAAATTTTCTAAACTTCATGAACTAAAATCCTTCCAAAAATATAAAATATTCAAAATGATCTTACCTTGATTCTTCACCAAAGGAAGAGATCTTTGACTCAAATGGAAGCTCTTCTCTTCCTCTTCCTTTTTCTCTTCTTGAACCACTTCAAAATCTCTCTCAAAAGCTAAGAAATGAAGAAACCCTAGCTCAACTCTCTTCTTTTCTCTCAACCACTGAAATCTCTCTTCTCTCTCCTATTTTCATTTTTCCCCTTCTTAAAAATAGCAAGCCAACATCTCTTCTTCCATTCCTATCCTTAATGAGTCCAAAAGGTCCATTTTAACCTTCCTTATAAGCTTAGGTTCCTTTAACCTTAAGTGTCTTACCAAAAACACCTTTGAACATTCTTATAACCTTAACACTTTAATTCCATCAATCCTATATCATATAATCTTTCTAACATCAACATAATAATTAACATCACAAATTTTAATAAAGACCTCATAATTAATGTAAATCATCGTTATTCATCAAGAAAAATATTTAGGGGCCAACAATGAACCTTTGAATGATCCATCTAACGAATATGTCAATATTTCATTTGGAGAGGATGATGAGGGTCAGAGATCTAAAGATGAGTCAGATTTTGATTCTTATTTTTCTGAAGAAGAAGGTGACTGTAATTTACAATTAAGTTATGATAGCGATTAATTTGTGTTTGTAATTGAATATTTTAATCAACAAATACATTATTTCCATTTAAGTATATTATGTAAAGTCTGTCATTCAAAATCTTATTCAAGGAATGTCGACATGGTGACTAGTTCCAGATGGTAGTAATTCTATCCGTTGGGAAGAATGTGGCAAAATTGTCCCAACCTAAGGAATAAACACTACAGGAAATATCGTTGGTTCATACACTAATTTTTTTTTGCCTTCTATGGTCGATCTTCTACTTCAAGGTGTTTAGTATGATCTGGGCAATGTCTCTTTCCTTATTATGTACATCTCATTTCCTTTGTTGAAGTTATTATACATATTCACATTTGATGGTCTATACTACATGTTGTTTTAAGCTTCCTTTAGTCTCGAAGAGGACATGTATGCTGATAAAGGTGAGAGCGATATCAAAACGGGATATAAAGGATTAGGGAGATCAATTTTATGGAAAATTCTTCAATTCCTTAAACCTCGTTTGCACAATCACGTATGTTTTAATATCTAGTTTTGGTTCATTTAACGGTTTACTAATATCATAGTTTCAAAAGTTCTTAAGTGATTTTGTTTTAGGTTAATCTATTCGCCCTAGTAGTTCATCTGGAGAATCAATGTTCCATACTAAGTGTAATAGCCTAGATCACCTGCTCACAAATATTGTCCGCTTTAGGCCTAGCCATCAAGGTTTTGTTCCTCCCACAAACTCGCTCGAGAAAACGCATCTTTCAGGGTTAGGCTGACAGCTATTATCATCACCCACTCATCTAGATATTATCCTTTTTTGGACTAATGCACTTGATCCCATCAAAACTCTGAGGTTAAATATGCTTGGGCGAGAGTAGTTCCAAGATGGGTGACCTCCTGAAAACTTCTCGGGAAAAACAAAACCATAAGGGCTTAGCTGAGTTAAGGCCTAAAGCGGACAATATCTGTGAGTGGATGATTTGGGCTCTTACAGGTTGTATCAGAGCCAATAGTCGAGTCAGTTGGACCGGCAAGAGGCTTTCCATGGCTTAGCGCACCAGATCCCAATAGAACTCCGAGGTTAAATGTGCTTGGGTGAGAGTAGTTCCAGGATGGGTGACCTCTTGGGAAGTTCTCGGGAAAAGCAAAGCCATGAGGTCTTGGTTGGAGCTTACATTTGGTGGTAAATCTACAAGGATCTAGACTTCATCAACGTATATGGAATCTATTTTTGATTCCATCACTTTAATCCATTTTTCTGCATCAACATCATTAATAGCCTGTGTATAAGTAATAGGATCCATTTCTTCTTAGTCTGAGATGGCAATAAAGCCTTCTCCTAAACCTAGATACCTATCTAGCTGTCTTACAACCCTCCCAATATGTCTAGGCACTACTTGATGTTCAGGTTGCACTTTTGATTCAACTATTGAATCCACTTCGACATCTTGTTCTATTATATCCATATCAACTCTTGAATTGGATGAAATAACTAACTCCTTTAGTACTACTTCACTTCTTCCTTTGTGATTTCTCAAAAACTCTTCCTCTAGGAAGGTCGCATTTTTCGACACAAATACTTCCTATCTTGAGGACTGTAAAAATAGTACTGTTAGGATATCCTACAAACAAACATACTTTCGACCTTGATTCCATCTTTGTGGATTTAGGTCTTAGAATATGGGCTGGGTGGCCCCAAGTCCTTAATTGTCGTAATGAAGGCACTCGACTAGTCCATAACTCCCTATTTGTTTTAGGCACCGAATTGAATGGAGCAAAGTTAAGAAGATATGTTGTCGTTTATATGGCATATCCCCAGAACGATTCTAGAAGGCTAGCGTAGGATATCATTGATCTTACCATTTCCAATAGAGTCCTATTTCTCCTCTCATCTATACCATTCTATTGAGGTGCTCAAGGAGTTGACAAATTGGAAACAATTCCATTGTTAATTAAATATTGCTGGAACTCTCTAGATAAGTACTCACCGCCTCAATCCGATCAAAGTTGTTTTAATGGCTTGCCTAGCTATTTTTTCAGCTTTGGCTTTGAATTCTTTGAAATTTTCAAAAGATTCGCTCTTTTTATGCATCAAATACAAATAGCCACATCTTAAGTAATCATCTATAAAGGTTATGAAGTATTCATAACCTCCTCTAACTTGTATGTTCATAGGCTCACACACATTTGTATGTACCAGGTCTAACGTAGATTCAAATCTGTTTCCTTTAGATGAAAATGAGGGCTTCATCATTTTTCCATCAATACAAGATTCGCAGGTGGGTAATTGATCATTATCCAAGCACATAAGGATCACATCCTTTACTAACCTGTAAAGTCTTTTCTGATTTATATAACCCATTCTTAAGTGCCACAAATATTTAGAATTAATGCTAGAGTCATTGGAATATCTTTTTTTATCAACTTTGTGGTGTTTAGTGAGCCTATCATAGGTTCTATAAAAAATAATTCCTGTTTAATTATTGCATCACAAATAAAATCCTTATTCTAATATAGTGAAACAACATTGTCAAAATATAAGGAATAACTAGATTTTATTAGACAAAAAATAGAAATCATGTTCCTTACAATCATTGGCATGTAATAAACATCCTCCAAATATAACATATGACCACTAGGAAAGTCCAAGATAACTACTCCCACTGATTCTACTGAAACATAGGATCCATCTGCTATCTTGACTTGAAATTGGCCTTTAGGTAGTCTTTTCCTTTGGTAAAACCCCTGCAAACATGGTTAGTGGCTCCTGAATATAATATCCAGGAATCAAATAAATCTGCCACATTTCTAGTTCCTAACAAACTTAGGTAACCCATACCTTCCTTACTATTGAGGGACTCAAAATAGACTGGATAGTTTCTTTTCCAGTGGCCCATTTCATGTAGTACCCCAATCTCGCAATCCTATGATTGATCATAAACACTAATAACAAATCATATACATATATATACATTCATCATCAACTTCTAGCACCTAGTACACAATTTTTAGTCAGATTTCAAAACTCTTAAAGAAAGAATTTGAATTCTATGTCTTCATGAAAATGTAGCCTTAGTCTCTAATTTAATCCAAATTAAAAACCATCTCATCTAGATAACTACAAAACAAGTTATAGCTAAAATACAGAAGCATATTCAGTGGAAAAAATCACAGCTAATATTTCTCCAGCACACTTTAAACGTCATTCGCTCACTCAATCCAACAATATGTCATTTTCTAATATATTATCCATCAAATCACCAAAGTTAGACATGAATCTATCCCCATTTCTCATCCACATTACATCATGAACCCATCCTCATTTTATGAACGTTTAACTCTTAACCATCATCAAAACATGTTTCATTCATCAATTCAAGAAGAGTGATGTTTATACTTACTTAATTTACCCATGGCTTCTTCAAGAGTCTCCAATAACCCTAGCCTCCAAGCATCATACGATTATCACAAATGGAGGTGGAGTAGGTTATGTTTTCTAATGGTAAGATGATGAAGATAACTAAAAATGAAAGTAGTAAGTGAAGGATAAGAGTAAGGTTCAACACTAATGCTTGGGAAAAAAGAGTGTCCTAGATGGAGAAGAAGAATGGAGAAGAAATGAAGAAGATGAAGAAATGTAGCATATGTCATGAATTTAGAAAATATACCTAGGATTGTCATTGAGCATGCATTATACACTACACATATACATGTGTGTAAAACTGAATGTTTATGTGATTATGCAATTAATAATGTGTGTGTAATATATGTTTTGCATAACAATGATACAGGATGGAATGTCCCCTTCCAGATGTTTCCAGATCATAGAAGCTAATCCATTGGGGATACCAGGCTCACTATGTAAAATGAGTCTGGTATCCCCAATGGATACGGGATGGTTATTAATGAGCCCGGTATTCACAATGGATATAGGATAGTTATAGGCAATCGGTCACAACAAAGAAATAAAACGAAAAGTGAGGCTCATAAGTATTTCATATGCATAATATATGAATGATTTTAATGGTCTGAATGATTTCAGAGTGTGGTATGTGTTGAATGAAAAATGTGAAATGACTGATCAAGTGTATGTGAATCAATATGAGTTTTAATGAACAATGTGAATTATGTGAATATGTGAATTGTAAGTGTTATGTGATTGGGTAAACCATCGAGGATGGTTACTCACTGAGTTTGCAAAACTCACCCAAAATTTTGCAATATTTTTTAAGCTTAAAAGAGCTACCCCATTGGGCAAACAGGAGAAAAACGTCTGCTTTCAAGTAAGAGATAAAGGTCAGATTAGTTTGCATCTGCATTTGTATTTTCTTATTTTTGTACAAAACATTTTATTGTGCACATACTGTACAATATGTATATGAATGATTTCGTAATGTAATAACTTTCCAAATTTGAAAGGTTTCTAAATGATTTTGCAATGTAATGAAATTATGACTACAAGTATTTTGTATTTGTAAAGAGCCCAAATGGCTATTGAAATTCTTATGATTGTGTTACTGCGATTGAAAATTTTTCTGAATAAAAGTAGGGCTGATTGGAAAGTGAAATTTTGATGATTTATGTAATGGTTGAAATGCTGTAAATGCAAATGTTTATGAAATAAAAGTTTTAGGGTCGAATTTGATTGTTGATTTCGGTGTACGTGTATGATAAGTTTAAAAATATTTGTATTAGATTTTAAGTGTGTGATTGTTCTAGCGTGCCGCCTTTGCAGGATTCACTCTTGGACATTATTCAAGATGTCAAGTATGTGTCTTGTGAGAGTGGGGTACTACATCTCATCACAGTGGAACCACTTTCCCTTAGTGTTCTCTTTGGCGTTCTTTTTCATGGGTTAGGCCTTGACCCCTATTTGGGCCTTCTTTTTCTTTGGACCCTTCTTCTTTTGCTTTCCCTTACCCTTAGGCTTAGAAGAAGATGCTACATTAGCTTCTAGCCCATGAGCCTTGATATTAAATATCTCCTCCATACTCTAGAGGGTATTCATCAACTCACTCAAGTTGTAATCATTGTTGTTGAGCTCATAGTCTAACTTAAACTACTGAAAGGAAGAGTTTAAGCTATTAATGATCATAATCATTTACGTATCTGCATCTATATCCATCCTAAGCATCTTATCCTCAATGACCACAGAGATTACCTTCATCATGTAATCCCACACCGATTCACCATGTTTTTGTCTAAGATTTGGATAGCTTTCACTCTTGCAAACCTAGTCCTCACACCAAACATCCCATGTAGGTGATGGACCATAGCACTAGCAGTTTTCATACAAACAATTTGCTTTTACGATATGCCATATAATACTTAGTAGTCTTGTTAGCATTCTACCAACTCTCATGTTGTTGGACTATCTCAAGTGTTGAATCTCCACCCAAAGGTGCAGGCTCATTTT
Source organism: Erythroxylum novogranatense (assembly GCA_029891385.1). Classification (NCBI taxonomy): domain Eukaryota; kingdom Viridiplantae; phylum Streptophyta; class Magnoliopsida; order Malpighiales; family Erythroxylaceae; genus Erythroxylum; species Erythroxylum novogranatense. The sequence continues at coordinate 23,518,237 of CM057235.1, forward strand.
CAGTTAAAACCCATGAAATATGTTCACATTGAAAAACAATGTCAAGGTTACATCTCCATTCATTAAAATTCTCTCCGTTTTCCAATTTGTTATTTTTCAAGAGCAAAGTGAGTGGATTCATTTTGTACTTGATTATTTATGAAAATATAAATTATTAAAACATAAGCATACTAATCAATAAAATTGGAACTTAGTATAAAATCATGATGCATGTATGCATCATGATAGATTTAACAAAACTTAAAAACAATTAAATCTTTATACAACGGTTATTTTTCTTATCTATAACAAACTAAGTGATGGTGGGTCATCTTATCCGTTAAAAGAAAAATAGGACCCTCCCACTAAAAAAACTACCTAGCATCTTCCTGTTTAACTTTTAAAGAAGCGTCTTAGTGCTTGTTTGGATGTGCTTATATCACTAAAGCTTTTCTAAGAAGAGCTTTTATAAGAAGTCAATTGACTATTTGACTGTCATTTAAAAAAGAGCTTTCTTGAAAGAGCTTCATACAATAGACTGTTTAGCAATATAAAAATAAAATTCATTTTTTTGAAAAATAAAAAGGGGACTAAAAATAGGCTCATTAATTGATTTGAAAAATCTACCTAAAAAAGTGCTTTAGCTTTAAATTTAAGCTTCTCAAAAAGCTGTATTTTAGCTTCCAAAAAAGTCATTTCTATGTAAAGAGTGCTTTTAGATTTTACAACCAAACACTCATTTTCCTTAAAAACAGCTTTTACGATAGAAAAAAAGTGTTTATTCACCCTCCAAAAGCTGAAACAAACAAAAACTTAATTTGGTATATACTTTTACCAATAGAGCTACGGTGGGCAGGTTATTGATAAAATATGTTGATTGTTTATCCATTTGATTCTTTCACTAATGGTACTTGCAATTCATGCCTCAATGGGAGGTCACATTTGCTGCCAATAAATGGACTTATCCTTAAGGAAACCCAAACCATGCAAGACCTAGGATTTATGCCCTCCTGTGCGAAGTAACACTTCACCACATGCAAATCCGCCATCATTTGGAGACCGTGGACTCTCACATAAGCATCCTCTCCCACTCAATCTTTTTGGGCTTTAAGTTTTAATTACCATCTTGTTTAGATGCAATTTATTATCCATCCTATATTGTTTCATTATATATCTCTTACATAATGAATGCATGGAAAAGCCTAGGGTTGGCAATTTTCTAAATGACATGCAATCACATATCACATATTGTTTGCATTCACTTATCCATTCATCACATGAAATAATAAGCCACATTTGATTGTCCATCCTAGAAACATAAAAAATAATTACAAGCCTTTTTGGCCCAAAATATTCTCCTTGAACTTGGATCTTCTGCTTCAAACTCTTCACTCACATGACCTAGCCCAATCGGTAAAAAGTTTGTAGTGGCTTTACTTTTTAACACAAAATTTGATTTTCATAAAGACAAAATTTTGCCTATAAAAAAACAAAAATCTACACTTTTTTCACCAAAAACCGAAACTTATGAATGTTACATAAAAATTCCAACACTTATAAAAAAATGATATTTTGTTACAAAAAGTTCATACAACCAAAAATTTGTTAAAACAAAATTCCAGCACATTTGTTTTCTAATAACCGAAAATGGCCAAGACACCACCTCTTCCTTTCTTCAATCCATGGCTTCTTCATCTTCATCATTACATGATTTTGTACATTACAACATCAAAGTAAACATAAAAATGAAACCAATGAGGAAACATGGTGATGATAGACCACCCTCCTTGTTACAAACCAAATGAAGAAATCTTACAAGGTAACTTTAGAATCTATAGACAACAAAAAGAGCAAAACATACACCATATATATTTCAATCACATAAAAATATGCAGCAGAAAAAAATGATTGCCAACCCATGCATCACAGATATAGAAACCGAAATCATGCATAAGAAAATCTGCTCTGATACTAATTGTTGGATCGAAAAAAGAAAGCATGTCATATTTGGAGAAATGATAGATTTCAAAAAATTTTAGAAATCTAAATTGTAGCAGAAGCAATATATCCAAATCATCATGCCGATCTATACATGATATGGTATAAGGATAATAATAAACATAAACAAGATAGAGACCACATTACCGATTCCTTCGCTACAGTTTTAACTCCTCACTGCGCTATCCTATCCTCGGCAATATATCCTCTCTTAAGTGATGTATCCTCTTCTTCTTGTTATTGTTTCCTCTTCTCGATATTGTATCCTCGACCAATCCGATCTGCCACTTGTTCTTCTTAGATAACTTGGTTAACAAGATCCTTTGGTGGGAAAGGAGAAGAAAACTTTGGAGGAGAATTTTCTTAGAAGATAGAAGACCAAGAATGAGACACTCTCATGCAATTTTTGATTTTTCCATGCAAGATAGGAGAGAGAGTGATAAAAACGTAATAACCCCTTCTTACTCCCTCACACTTTCGGTTAACAACAAAGGAAAGAAGAGTTTTCCAACCAACGCATCATTTCTTCATTTAATCAATCATAAAGAAGCCATTAAATGAGACTCTACTCATTTATCTTTAATATGACTATATGAAAAGTCTATTAACATAAATGAGACCTATCAATTTTGTTTTTGATGATGAAAGAAGGAAGATGGTCCATCCAATGTACATCTTTCTTCTTTAATCCAATGAATGCTAATAGGTTACATGCTATCATTGAAAGATAACTATGAAACCATTTAATGGTAAGTTCACAACTCCATTTAATGATGATAAATCATAATAAAGACCATATTTATTTAGCAATTTAATGTTAAATGTGCAGCTGCACATTCAACCCTAATGAAAAATGAAATTGCACTTTACTTTTTTAAAAAATTTGTTTTAATTTAATTAATCCAATTAATCAAATTAAACCAAAGTCCAGCCAATTTCTAAATGTACATTTGGGCTTCTAATTAACCATTAATTAGTGCAAGCCCAACATTCAATTATAGGCTTCTAAAACCTCCATTTATATTTCTTACTTTGCTTGATAACCTTCCTTGAAGCCAACTAGGGAATCTTATTGTACTGAGATAATTCAAGCTCCAATAAGTCCAAAATTAATTTAATCTCATTATAATTAATTCTAGCTTACTAACTAAATGTCATTCCACTAAAGAAAATTAGTTGAACTCTTGAATTACTAAATATTATGAAAAAACATATTTCAAATAATATGTCCAATTGTAAACCCTATTATGAACCTTATTATAGCCATCCACACAACAGAGGGTAAAATTACCATTTTGCCCTTTTATTGGTTTTTCCTTCTAGATCTTCTGTTTTACTTTATATGGTGATTAACACACAAGATCTCATATTGGTGATAAGACTTGATGGGTAGCTAGTTCATCAAACTACTAGCGCCAATTTAATCACTAAATCTCTTAAAACATCTAGAAGTGATGATATCACTGTAAACTCTTTATTTAAGTGAATGTTACCTGATACATGTTTTCTAACATGCAAATATTGGATTAATACTCTATAAAAATCCATTTTGATCATTTCAAGAATTATAATGAAACACTTACGAGTTCACCACTCATCAAGATTGTAGTCCATAATGAGCGAATGCTTAAGATGTATGTTTTAAGATTCAAGTAACGACCCACTTTTTTCTTTAAAACATACTTGATTCTAGATTCATTTAATAATGTCATTATCAATAGTTAACTATTAACATGATATGAAACTCACCATTCCCTTGAAGTAAACTCCTTTACTTACATGGAGATAAATCACAACACTACAGTCTAAACCATAATTAAGCGACCAACTTGATTATTCAACTATGAATCAATTAATTTAAATTCTAATAATATACATGTTTCCCATACATCTCTATGTATATGTATATTACTTACAAAAGAATCTCGGTACCTTTTGACTAGATATATAATGCTCAGACATATAAAACCAAACTCTTTTGTTTCATTAATAATAGATATACAATGCTCATACATGTAAATACACTTTCTTTCCAGGGCACTAGTTACATAACTCCAATAGTATTGCCAATCACTAGTATGGTGTACTCCTTCATCACAAACTTCCTTTCACCCATCTTGTGGTTATTCACTTAATCTTCACGCTTGGGTTCCTCGCGATTGTCTTCAAAGTCCCCTTGAGGTCTTCGTCTTCAATGTATGTTATGTTGGAGTTATCTAAATATAATGACCTAGAAAGCAAGTGTAATTGCTGTAGGAAAATCCCGGGAGGTACATCATATGTACCGCAATGAAAAACAAAATTTTGTTCCTGGACTTTCCGAATCCAGGATCCGGTATCGGTATGAAGACATCAACCTAAATAGCCAAAAGAGACTATCTCTAAAGGTGATCCACGCAGAGATCGAGAAAACCTAACCGAGTCAAACCCTTTGACCCGGAATAGCTAGAACAGATTAAAGCCTGCTAGAGCCTACCTCATCTGGAGAGCTTCAGATGACGTTGGATTCTTGCTTTGGAGAAGAGAGATCGATGGTTTCTTAAGGATAAGAAGAAAATGAACCTTTTCAATACAAAGCTTAACTATTAAGCTTTCATCTTCTTTTTCTCTAAAACCTACGAACCATCCTCTCATTTTCACCTTTTATATCTCTTATAACTTATTAAAGACATATTGAAGCTTATGGTGGAGGAGGATCCACGTAAGCCACTCTTTATATATATATATATATATATATATATATAAGTTAAAAGATGAAAAGGCTTCCTCCTATGGCTTCCACGTACATGTCTAATATATATATATAATAATTAATTAATTAATTACTTAATTAATTAATTAGAATGTTGGACCCCGAACCTTGAGTGACAATTTGACTATGATCAAGTGGATGAGTTGATTGAAATTAAGTTGAAGATCATGAAATAAAGAGAGAAAGTATGAAAATATGAAAAATTGTGAAATAGTTGACCTTTTTGGCATTTGAGAGTTGACTTTTGTTTGAGGCAAAATTTGATAAAATGATCTACATGAAACTTGTAGATTATGTTGAGAGATTTTTGTGGACATAAAGTTTGTAATTTTTCGATATCGGGAGTGAAAGTTATGATCAGTCAAAGTTTATGTTTGATCGGGTTTGACTTTTATATTGGTTGGAACTTTGACTGAGAAATTAACCTAGTTAGAGGTTAATTGAGCTTTGATGTTCTTCATAAGAATTGAAGGATTTGTTTTGATCTTTATTTCGATATAAAGTATGCAATTTTTTGATCTCGGAAAATTAAGTTATGATTTTTGCAAGCGTGTATAGAGAATAGTATCTTTGACGGAAAATGGACTCCGTAGGAGTTGAATTGAGTTTTATGTTCTTCTTGGAAGATTTAGAGCTTCTCTCAAGCTTTCTATAGAGACTAAGTTTGTCAAAATCGGAGTTCGGAGTAAAAGTTATGAATTTTGGAAGTTTAGAGAAAAAAAAAAAAAAGGAAAAGGGTTAGCGCCTCGCTAGGGCGACGGCTCGCCTAGCGAGGCGGGTGCCCATCTGACGCCTCGCTAGGCGACGCCTCGCCGAGGCGGGCGCCCCACTGCGCCTCCTAGGGCGACGCCTCGCCTCGGCGAGGCGGGCGTTCGCTTCGCCTCGCGAGGCAAGGCTCGCCTCGCCAGCTGTCGCCTCGCTAGGCGACGCCTCGCCCTAGCGAGCGGCGTCTCGCCTCGCGAGCGCGCCGCCTCATGAGTTGGGGCGTTCAGACGCGTCTGACGCCGCTTTTGTTTCTTAAATTTTGATTTCTTTGTTTTTAATCCGACCTTTGTTCACTATTTTGCTTATATCTTTTCCGTCCGACATCCGATTGAGTTGATTCTTTTGCGTTGGATTCCTAAGACATTGAATTTCATTTTATAAGAAATTTAGAACTTTGAGATTAAATTAATGGTGATTAATTTAATCAAAGTGAGTCGGGAAATTTTCCGAGCATGATTCAGTGTTTTGTGAAATTCGGGATCTGTAGAGATCCGATTGAAGCGATTCTTGAGGGAAAATAAAGATAAGACAAGGGCTACAAATCAGATGAAGACATGAAATGTCAATTTTGCCCTTAGGACTGTTAATTTTGAATTTAAGTTCGGATTAGGTGAAATTTTGGATTGGGAACACCTGTGAGTAATTTGAGTATAACTTTTGATCTGGAAATCGAAATGAGACGATTCTTATTTTGAATTAAACTAGAGACATAAGGCTACAATTGTTATGAAGACATCGAGTTTCAATTCTAGGATTAAGAATGTGAAATTTTGGACGGAAATAATCGTACATAAGAAATGTGTTAGAATATGGATTTTCCGCCTTTGTTCCATACGTAACTTTTGATGTGGTGCTCGGAATTGAGCGCGGTCAGTGGCGTTGGATTCGTATGAGTGAGAGGAACATTTCTAGAAGGAAGTTTTGACAAATTCCTTCAAATCGATAGTGCGAATCAAACCGCAAGTAAGTGTAACTTTAAGTTTTGAATGAAGGGCAAATTGGTCATTTGACCTTCAATTAATGAAACTCATTAATGATTGTCGTTTTGAGCTATTAAAAGCCACGAAAGTGGCTGGAAATTTCCAGAGAAAGAAGAAGAAATAAGAAAGAAGAAGAAGAGAGAGTTTCGGGTATGGAGGAAGAGGAGAGAGAAAGGTTAGTTTTAATTTTTCTACTCAATTCTTCAAGCTTTTGGGATTTTTCCAAGAAGGAAAAGAGTGGAGAATGAAGAGAGCTTCTTCATGAGCCAAGAAAATACGAATTTGGAAGAGAAAGAGGTAAGAGAAATTGTTCTACTTTGAGATTTTGATTAATTTTCGGTTTAGAATTATGGCATATGAGATGGGTTTATGGATTGTGGAATTAATTTTGAAATATATGCTTTAGGCTGAGTTTAATTTTGGATGAAAAATTGAGTAAGGTTTAGGCTTAATTTTATGATGAAGAATTTTGAGATATTTTGGTGTAGAATTATAGGAAATATGATGAATTGATGATATATGAAATCAATTTTGAAGAATTGGTATTTTATGGTATTGAATTTGGATAAATTGGTTTAGGCCAATTTTAAGATTTGGGGATTTTTGAAATTGAGGATTTAAATAGTTTGGAATTAATGTGAATTGATGAATTGTGAGATTAATTTTGAAGAAATTATGTTTTATGAGATTGAATTCGAGTGTCTTGGTTTAGGCCAATTTTGAAAATTGGGGATTTTCAAAATTGGAGATTGAAATAGCTTGAATGTAAATGGAATTGGTGAATTCCTAAGTTGATTGTGAAAATTAAGTATTTTCTGATGTGAAATTTGGATGATTATGGTTTAGGTGTTGGTAATTTGGAAGAGAGAGAGAAGCAAGGATCAATTGGAGCTTGAAATCAAGTTTCCGGCAATAATTCGAGGTGGGTAGCATATTTATATTTTGATTTGTGAGCAATATGCAATTTTGGAAAAAATTAAAGAAAGTAAAAATTTGAATTTTGATGAATTAAGGTTTTTTGTAAATATTTGAAAATAAAAGTTTGTTATCGTTTGGCATTACGAGTCCCAAATGAGTTTTGAATAAAATTTGCATCATTATATTTGGCATTATTGACTTTTTGAGAATGTGTTATGTGTATTGTATTGCTTGAAGATTGTGAATTTATGAATGAAAATATGTCCGTGAGGACACGTGTGAAAAATATCAAGATTTCAAATTTGTGCCTTCGGCAATTTGATTTTCGCCAGGAATGTGTTATGTGGGTTTGGTAGGTCCCTTGGTGAGTCAGTATGCCTCTATTCGTAAAGCCTTCACTCGCTGCTCGCTAAGGGCACGGAACTCCGACACGGATTCTCACGGCTACACCGACCGCAATGCGGAAAGTGTAGTACGTTTATTCTGATATCGCACAGACCGCCATGCGGATCGCGGCAAGACGCTCGTTTGGACCAAACCGCACCATTTTGATCTGTTATGTGATTTTTGATTTTGTTAATGTGCGTGATAATTTGCCGATGTGATTGCATTCATGTTTATGAGAACTTTTAGAAAATGAAAAAAGGGTTTTCAATCGTGAAATTTATGAAATTTGATATGAAAAGTTTGGAAAATTGAAAAGAGTTTGAGAGAAATATTTCAAAGTTGAAAAGTTTGAAACATTAGCCCTTTGGCAAAAAGTTTATAAAGAAATGTTTTCGCTTATTTATCGCTTTATAAATGTGTTATCCACGAGCTGAAGCTACTTACCTTTCATCCCCATCTCCGTGTTTCGAGCAGAGATCGGATGAAAGAATGTGAAGACGTATGTGAAGACGCCGGTTCGACATTTGAATACGTTGGTTTTGAGAAATTTGGATCTTGTGTATGAATATGTTTATGACTTTAGAAAAGTTTGGAAAATGTATTTGTGTATTAAGTTGAGATTTGTGAATGATGTAAAATCTTATGAAATTATGAATAATTTGGGAATATATATGTATAATCGATTTGGGAATTTGATCGAGTTATGAGATTGGTATGTTGATTTGAGAATTATGGAAGTGTTAGGTTTAAATGTGCGTTTACATTGGTGTTCGGATTCCTGACGGGAGTGTCCGATGATTTTGAGTCAGATTTGGGATTATAAGTGTTTTGAACCTCGCAGTTTGGGTTAGATAAAGGCGCCGTTATGCTGCCGAAATTTCGATAAAAATTGGGATAAAAAAATAGAATTTGATATTTGTATGGATGAATAAGAATTCGTATGATTGTTGAGTTTCGAATTTAAGAATGAATTTTCCTATAGGAAATTATATGGATGTGATTGATGTAAGAAATGAGAATAAAAAAAAAAAATTATATCAGATTTTGGAACGTCTTAGGATCCCCAACGCGTTTCTGTTTCCTGTTCTTTGCTTATGCACGGATGTCGGAAAGTGTTTCAGTTTACATTGATTTGTTTGCTTACTTTGTTTTCTATCCGTATTCGATTTGCATTCGATTCGATCCCGCTTTCGCTTATTCGCTTCGCCAGGATTCAGATTCGATTATTTCGCTTCGCTATATTCGATTGAATATGTTCGTTTGATTCGATTAGCTTTTGCTTCCGCTTGCGTTTGTATTTCGATTCCGATTTGCATTTGCTTCCGCTTCGCTACTTTCGGATTTGTTCGCTTCCGCATTTTGTGTTCGATTCGACACTTCCGCTTTCCGCCCGCTTTGCTCGTGTTTGTTTCAAGATTCGCTGCTTCGCTTTGTTTCCGCTTCCTGCTTTCCGCTTGCTTCTGCTTTCCGTTCTGCTTATGTAGTTGGGTCTCGGTAACGGGATCCAACAGTTATGGTATCAGAGCATAGAGTGAAAGTGTTAAGTGTTTATTCGGTTGGGATCCGGTTTCCGGATCGGGTCCCAACATTTATGGTATCGAGCCCAAGAATATGATCTTACTTGGCGATGAGTATGAATAAGGAATTGATACGAGTTTGTAAAGATAAGAGTGAATTTGTGAGAGTGTGCTAGGTGATCATTTGATTTTGATGAAAGAAGTATGATTGTCTTTAGGAATGTGAAATTGATGTGCATGACTATTTGATGAATTCAAGTGATTGGTTTGATTTGGGTGTTAAGAATATGACCGATTTTCGGAGTGTGTTGAGGAACTTAAGATTAGAATTTCTGGATAAATTGTGATGAATTGATATAGATGATAGAATGATGGCATAATGATGATTGAACCATATTAGGTTCCTTAAGAAATGGACCATTAATTTGTGCCCATATATGAAGAAATAATGAGTTATAGATATAGTGTTTTGATATGATATGAGTGGTATATGATTTAAGGAAGTGAAAATTTTGAAGAGATTGAGAATATGTATGAAGAGTAAATGTGATGAAAAGAAATTGATTATGAGTCAGGAAAGAAATTAGTAAGAAAGTGCTTGATGATCATTGTTTAGAAAGAAATTTATGCAAGAATGAGTGACTTGAAAGTTAAGTAAAGATGAATTTCGAGGACGAAATTCTTTTAAGAGGGGGAGAAATGTTGGACCCCGAACCTTGAGTGACAATTTGACTATGATCAAGTGGATGAGTTGATTGAAATTAAGTTGAAGATCATGAAATAAAGAGAGAAAGTATGAAAATATGAAAAATTGTGAAATAGTTGACCTTTTTGGCATTTGAGAGTTGACTTTTGTTTGAGGCAAAATTTGATAAAATGATCTACATGAAACTTGTAGATTATGTTGAGAGATTTTTGTGGACATAAAGTTTGTAATTTTTCGATATCGGGAGTGAAAGTTATGATCAATCAAAGTTTATGTTTGATCGGGTTTGACTTTTATATTGGTTGGAACTTTGACTGAGAAATTAACCTAGTTAGAGGTTAATTGAGCTTTGATGTTCTTCATAAGAATTGAAGGATTTGTTTTGATCTTTATTTCGATATAAAGTATGCAATTTTTTGATCTCGGAAAATTAAGTTATGATTTTTGCAAGCGTGTATAGAGAATAGTATCTTTGACCGGAAAATGGACTCCCGTAGGAGTTGAATTGAGTTTTATGTTCTTCTTGGAAGATTTAGAGCTTCTCTCAAGCTTTCTATAGAGACTAAGTTTGTCAAAATCGGAGTTCGGGAGTAAAAGTTATAAATTTTGGAAGTTTAGAGGAAAAAAAAAAAAAAAAGGAAAAGGGTTAGCGCCCTCGCTAGGGCGACGGCTCGCCCTAGCGAGGCGGGCGCCAGACGCCTCGCTAGGCGACGCCTCGCCTCGGCGAGGCGGGCGCCAGACGCCTCTGCTAGGGGCGACGCCTCGCCTGGCGAGGCGGGCGCCTTCGCCCTCATGAGGCAAGGCTCGCCTCATGAGCTGTGCGCCTCGCTAGGCGACGCCTCGCCTAGCGAGCGGGCGCCTCGCCCTCATGAGCGGCGCCTCGCCTCATGAGTTAGGGCGTCAGACGCTGCACGACGCTTTTGTTTCTTAAATTTTGATTTCTTCGTTTTTAATCCGACCTTTGTTCACTATTTTGCTTATATCTTTTCCGTCCGACATCCGATTGAGTTGATTCTTTTGCGTTGGATTCCTAAGACATTGAATTTCATTTTATAAGAAATTTAGAACTTTTGAGATTAAATTAATGGTGATTAATTTAATCAAAGTGAGTCGGGAAATTTTCCGAGCATGATTCAGTGTTTTGTGAAATTCGGGATCTGTAGAGATCCGATTGAAGCGATTCTTGAGGGAAAATAAAGATAAGACAAGGGCTACAAATCAGATGAAGACATGAAATGTCAATTTTGCCCTTAGGACTGTTAATTTTGAATTTAAGTTCGGATTAGGGTGAAATTTTGGATTGGGAACACCTGTGAGTAATTTGAGTATAACTTTGATCTGGAAATCGAAATGAGACGATTCTTATTTTGAATTAAACTAGAGACATAAGGCTACAATTGTTATGAAGACATCGAGTTTCAATTCTAGGATTAAGAATGTGAAATTTTGGACGGAAATAATCGTACATAAGAAATGTGTTAGAATATGGATTTTCCGCCTTTGTTCAAGACGTAACTTTTGATGTGGTGCTCGGAATTGAGCGCGGTCAGTGGCGTTGGATTCGTATGAGTGAGAGGAACATTTCTCGAGAAGGAAGTTTTGACAAATTCCTTCAAATCGATAGTGCGAATCAAACCGCAAGTAAGTGTAACTTTAAGTTTTGAATGAAGGGCAAATTGGTCATTTGACCTTCAATTAATGAAACTCATTAATGATTGTCGTTTTGAGCTATTAAAAGCCACGAAAGTGGCTGGAAATTTCCAGAGAAAAGAAGAAGAAATAAGAAAGAAGAAGAAGAGAGTTTTCGTATGGAGGAAGAGGAGAGAAAGGTTAGTTTTAATTTTCTACTCAATTCTTCAAGCTTTTGGGATTTTTCCAAGAAGGAAAAGAGTGGAGAATGAAGAGAGCTTCTTCATGAGCCAAGAAAATACGAATTTGGAAGAGAAAGAGGTAAGAGAAATTGTTCTACTTTGAGATTTTGATTAATTTTCGGTTTAGAATTATGGCATATGAGATGGGTTTATGGATTGTGGAATTAATTTTGAAATATATGCTTTAGGCTGAGTTTAATTTTGGATGAAAAATTGAGTAAGGTTTAGGCTTAATTTTATGATGAAGAATTTTGAGATATTTTGGTGTAGAATTATAGGAAATATGATGAATTGATGATATATGAAATCAATTTTGAAGAATTGGTATTTTATGGTATTGAATTTGGATAAATTGGTTTAGGCCAATTTTAAGATTTGGGGATTTTGAAATTGAGGATTTAAATAGTTTGGAATTAATGTGAATTGATGAATTGTGAGATTAATTTTGAAGAAATTATGTTTTATGAGATTGAATTGAGTGTCTTGGTTTAGGCCAATTTTGAAAATTGGGATTTTCAAAATTGGAGATTGAAATAGCTTGAATGTAAATGGAATTGGTGAATTCTAAGTTGATTGTGAAAATTAAGTATTTTCGATGTGAAATTTGGATGATTATGGTTTAGGTGTTGGTAATTTGGAAGAGAGAGAGAAGCAAGGATCAATTGGAGCTTGAAATCAAGTTTCCGGCAATAATTCGAGGTGGGTAGCATATTTATATTTTGATTTGTGAGCAATATGCAATTTTGAAAAATTAAAGAAAGTAAAATTTGAATTTTGATGAATTAAGGTTTTTGTAAATATTTGAAAATAAAAGTTTGTTATCGTTTGGCATTACGAGTCCCAAATGAGTTTTGAATAAAATTTGCATCATTATATTTGTGCATTATTGACTTTTTGAGAATGTGTTATGTGTATTGTATTGCTTGAAGATTGTGAATTTATGAATGAAAATATGTCTCGTGAGGACACGTGTGAAAAATATCAAGATTTCAAATTTGTGCCTTCGCAATTTGATTTTCGCCAGGAATGTGTTATGTGGGTTTGGTAGGTCCTTGGTGAGTCGTATTGCCTCTATTCGTAAAGCCTTCACTCGGTTGTTCGCTAGTGGCACGGAACTCCGATTCTGGATTCCTCACGGCTACACCGGACCGCAATGCGGAAAGTGTAGTATCGTTTCGTTTCTGATCGCATGTGACCGCTATGCGGACCGTGCAAGATGCTCGTTTGGACCAAACCGCACCATTTTGATCTGTTATGTGATTTTGATTTTGTTAATGTGCGTGATAATTTGCCGATGTGATTGCATTCATGTTTATGAGAACTTTTAGAAAATGAAAAAAGGGTTTTCAATCAGAAATTTATGAAATTTGATATGAAAAGTTTGGAAAATTGAAAAGAGTTTGAGAGAAATATTTCAAAGTTGAAAAGTTTGAAACATTAGCCCTTTGGCAAAAAGTTTATAAAGAAATGTTTTCGCTTATTTATCGCTTTATAAATGTGTTATCCACGAGCTGAAAGCTCCCCCTTTCATCCCCATCTCCGTGTTTCGAGCAGAGATCGGATGAAAGAATGTGAAGACGATGTGAAGACGCCGCCGACATTTGAATACGTTGGTTTTTGAGAAATTTGGATCTTGTGTATGAATATGTTTATGACTTTAGAAAAGTTTGGAAAAATGTATTTGTGTATTAAGTTGAGATTTGTGAATGACTGTAAAATCTGTTTATGAAATTATGAATAATTTGGGAATATATATGTATAACTGATTTGGGAATTTGATCGAGTTATGAGATTGGTATGTTGATTTGAGAATTATGGAAGTGTTAGGTTTAAATGTGCGTCATTGGTGTTCGGATTCGGACGGAGTGTCCGATGATTTTGAGCTGTATTTGGGATTATAGAAGTGTTTTTGAACCCTTGCAGGTTTGGGTTAGGATAAAGGCAGCCGTTATGCTGCCGAAATTTCGATAAAAATTGGGATAAAAAAATAGAATTTGATATTTGTATGGATGAATAAGAATTCGTATGATTGTTGAGTTTCGAATTTAAGAATGAATTTTCCTATAGGAAATTATATGGATGTGATTGATGTAAGAAATGAGAATAAAAAAAAATATATCGATTTTGGAACGCCTTAGATCCCCAACGCGCTTTACGCTTCCTGCTCTTTGCTTATGCACTGGATGTCGGAAAGTGTTTCATTTACATTGATTTGTTTGCTTACTTTGTTTTCTATCCGTATTCGATTTGCATTCGATTCGATCCCGCTTTCGCTTATTCGCTTCGCCAGGATTCAGATTCGATTATTTCGCTTCGCTATATTCGATTGAATATGTTCGCTTGATTCGATTAGCTTTGCTTCCGCTTGCGTTGTATTTCGATTCGATTTGCATTTGCTTCCGCTTACTTTGGATTTGTTCGCTCGCATTTTGTGTTCGATTCGACACTTCCGCTTTTCCGCCCGCTTTGCCCGTGTTTGTTTCAAGATTCGCCGCTTCGCTTTGTTTCCGCTTCCTCGCGCTTCCGTTTGCTTCGCTTCGCTTCGCTTATGTAGTTGGGTCTCGTGCACGGGATCCAACAGTTATGGTATCAGAGCATAGAGTGAAAGTGTTAAGTGTTTATTCGGTTGGGATCCGGTTTCCGGATCGGGTCCCAACATTTATGGTATCAGAGCCCAGTAATATGATCTTACTTGGGCGTATGAGTATGAATAAGGAATTGATACGAGTTTGTAAAGATAAGAGTGAATTTGTGAGAGTGTGCTAGGTGATCATTTGATTTTGATGAAAGAAGTATGATTGTCTTTAGGAATGTGAAATTGATGTGCATGACTATTTGATGAATTCAAGTGATTGGTTTGATTTGGGTGTTAAGAATATGACCGATTTTCGGAGTGTGTTGAGGAACTTAAGATTAGAATTTCTGGATAAATTGTGATGAATTGATATAGATGACAGAATGATGGCATAATGATGATTGAACCATATTAGGGTTCCTTAAGAAATGGACCATTAATTTGTGCCCATATATGAAGAAATAATGAGTTATAGATATAGTGTTTTGATATGATATGAGTGGTATATGATTTAAGGAAGTGAAAATTTTGAAGAGATTGAGAATATGTATGAAGAGTAAATGTGATGAAAAAGAAATTGATTATGAGTTGTGGAAAGAAATTAGTAAGAAAGTGCTTGATGATCATTGTTTAGAAAGAAATTTATGCAAGAATGAGTGACTTGAAAGTTAAGTAAAGATGAATTTCGAGGACGAAATTCTTTTAAGAGGGGGAGAAATGTTGGACCCCGAACCTTGAGTGACAATTTGACTATGATCAAGTGGATGAGTTGATTGAAATTAAGTTGAAGATCATGAAATAAAGAGAGAAAGTATGAAAATATGAAAAATTGTGAAATAGTTGACCTTTTTGGCATTTGAGAGTTGACTTTTGTTTGAGGCAAAATTTGATAAAATGATCTACATGAAACTTGTAGATTATGTTGAGAGATTTTTGTGGACATAAAGTTTGTAATTTTTCGATATCGGGAGTGAAAGTTATGATCAATCAAAGTTTATGTTTGATCGGGTTTGACTTTATATTGGTTGAACTTTGACTGAGAAATTAACCTAGTTAGAGGTTAATTGAGCTTTGATGTTCTTCATAAGAATTGAAGGATTTGTTTTGATCTTTATTTCGATATAAAGTATGCAATTTTTGATCTCGGAAAATTAAGTTATGATTTTTGCAAGCGTGTATAGAGAATAGTATCTTTGACCGAAAATGGACTCCGTAGGAGTTGAATTGAGTTTTATGTTCTTCTTGGAAGATTTAGAGCTTCTCAAGCTTTCTATAGAGACTAAGTTTGTCAAAATCGGAGTTCGGGAGTAAAAGTTATAAATTTTGGAAGTTTAGAGGAAAAAAAAAAAAAGAAAAAAGGTTAGCGCCTCGCTAGGCGACGGCTCGCCTAGCGAGGCGGGCGCCAGACGCCTCGCTAGGGCGACGCCGCCTCGGGCGAGGCGGGCGCCTGACGCCTCGCTAGGCGACGCCGCCTCGAGGCGAGGCGGGCGCTTCGCCGCCTCGCGAGGCAGGCTCGCCCTCATGAGCTGTGCGCCTCGCTAGGCGACGCCGCCTAGCGAAGGGCGTCTCGCCTCATGAGCGCCTCCGCCTCATGAGTTAGGCGTCAGACGCGTCTGACGCCGCTTTTGTTTCTTAAATTTTTGATTTCTTCGTTTTTTAATCCGACCTTTGTTCACTATTTTGCTTATATCTTTTCCGTCCGACATCCGATTGAGTTGATTCTTTTTGCGTTGGATTCCTAAGACATTGAATTTCATTTTATAAGAAATTTGTGAACTTTTGAGATTAAATTAATGGTGATTAATTTAATCAAAGTGAGTCGGGAAATTTTCCGAGCATGATTCAGTGTTTTGTGAAATTCGGGATCTGTAGAGATCCGATTGAAGCGATTCTTGAGGGAAAATAAAGATAAGACAAGGGGCTACAAATCAGATGAAGACATGAAATGTCAATTTTGCCCTTAGGACTGTTAATTTTTGAATTTAAGTTCGGATTAGGGTGAAATTTTTGGATTGGGAACACCTGTGAGTAATTTGAGTATAACTTTTGATCTGGAAATCGAAATGAGACGATTCTTATTTTGAATTAAACTAGAGACATAAGGCTACAATTGTTATGAAGACATCGAGTTTCAATTCTAGGATTAAGAATGTGAAATTTTGGACGGAAATAATCGTACATAAGAAATGTGTTAGAATATGGATTTTTCCGCACTGTTCCGCACGTAACTTTTGATGTGGTGCTCGGAATTGAGCGCGGTCAGTGGCGTTGGATTCGTATGAGTGAGAGGAACATTTCTCGAGAAGGAAGTTTTGACAAATTCCTTCAAATCGATAGTGCGAATCAAACCGCAAGTAAGTGTAACTTTAAGTTTTGAATGAAGGGCAAATTGGTCATTTGACCTTCAATTAATGAAACTCATTAATGATTGTCGTTTTGAGCTATTAAAAGCCACGAAAGTGGCTGGAAATTTCCAGAGAAAAGAAGAAGAAATAAGAAAGAAGAAGAAGAGAGAGTTTCGGGTATGGAGGAAGAGGAGAGAGAAAGGTTAGTTTTAATTTTTCTACTCAATTCTTCAAGCTTTTGGGATTTTTCCAAGAAGGAAAAGAGTGGAGAATGAAGAGAGCTTCTTCATGAGCCAAGAAAATACGAATTTGGAAGAGAAAGAGGTAAGAGAAATTGTTCTACTTTGAGATTTTGATTAATTTTCGGTTTAGAATTATGGCATATGAGATGGGTTTATGGATTGTGGAATTAATTTTGAAATATATGCTTTAGGCTGAGTTTAATTTTGGATGAAAATTGAGTAAGGTTTAGGCTTAATTTTATGATGAAGAATTTTGAGATATTTTGGTGTAGAATTATAGGAAATATGATGAATTGATGATATATGAAATCAATTTTGAAGAATTGGTATTTTATGGTATTGAATTTGGATAAATTGGTTTAGGCCAATTTTAAGATTTGGGGATTTTTGAAATTGAGGATTTAAATAGTTTGGAATTAATGTGAATTGATGAATTGTGAGATTAATTTTGAAGAAATTATGTTTTATGAGATTGAATTGAGTGTCTTGGTTTAGGCCAATTTTGAAAATTGGGGATTTTCAAAATTGGAGATTGAAATAGCTTGAATGTAAATGGAATTGGTGAATTCCTAAGTTGATTGTGAAAATTAAGTATTTTCTGATGTGAAATTTGGATGATTATGGTTTAGGTGTTGGTAATTTGGAAGAGAGAGAGAAGCAAGGATCAATTGGAGCTTGAAATCAAGTTTCCGGCAATAATTCGAGGTGGGTAGCATATTTATATTTTGATTTGTGAGCAATATGCAATTTTTGAAAAAATTAAAGAAAGTAAAAATTTGAATTTTGATGAATTAAGGTTTTTTGTAAATATTTGAAAATAAAAGTTTGTTATCGTTTGGCATTACGAGTCCCAAATGAGTTTTGAATAAAATTTGCATCATTATATTTGTGCATTATTGACTTTTTGAGAATGTGTTATGTGTATTGTATTGCTTGAAGATTGTGAATTTATGAATGAAAATATGTCTGTGAGGACACGTGTGTGAAAAATATCAAGATTTCGAAATTTGTGCCTTGCAATTTGATTTTCGCCAGGAATGTGTTATGTGGGTTTGGTAGGTCCCTTGGTGAGTCAGTCATTGTCTCTATTCAGAAGCCTTCACTCGGCTGCTCGCTAGGGCACGGAACTCCGATTACGGATTCCTCACGGCTACACCGACCGCAATGCGGAAAGTGTAGTACGTTTATTCTTTATCGCATGTGACCGCTATGCGGATCGCGATCAAGACGCTCGTTGGACCAAACCGCACCATTTTGATCTGTTATGTGATTTTTGATTTTGTTAATGTGCGTGATAATTTGCCGATGTGATTGCATTCATGTTTATGAGAACTTTTAGAAAAATGAAAAAAAAGGGGTTTTCAATCAGGAAATTTATGAAATTTGATATGAAAAGTTTGGAAAAATTGAAAAGAGTTTGAGAGAAATATTTCAAAGTTGAAAAGTTTGAAACATTAGCCCTTTTGGCAAAAAGTTTATAAAGAAATGTTTTCTGCTTATTTATCAGTTTATAAATGTGTTATCCACGAGCTGAAGCTCACCCCTTTCATCCCCATCTCCGTGTTTCGAGCAGAGATCGGATGAAAGAATGTGAAGACGATGTGAAGACGCCGCTTTACATTTGAATACGTTGGTTTTGAGAAATTTGGATCTTGTGTATGAATATGTTTATGACTTTAGAAAAGTTTGGAAAATGTATTTGTGTATTAAGTTGAGATTTGTGAATGATCAGAAAATCTGCTTATGAAATTATGAATAATTGGGAATATATATGTATAACGATTTGGGAATTTGATCGAGTTATGAGATTGGTATGTTGATTTGAGAATTATGGAAGTGTTAGGTTTAAATGTGCGTCATTGGTGTTCGGATTCGGACGGAGTGTCCGATGATTTTGAGTCAGTATTTGGGATTATAGAAGTGTTTTGAACCTCGCAGTTTGGGTTAGATAAAGGCACCGTTATGTTTGCCAAATTTCGATAAAAATTGGGATAAAAAAATAGAATTTGATATTTGTATGGATGAATAAGAATTCGTATGATTGTTGAGTTTCGAATTTAAGAATGAATTTTCCTATAGGAAATTATATGGATGTGATTGATGTAAGAAATGAGAATAAAAAAAATTATATCGATTTTGAACGCCTTAGATCCCCAACGCGCTTCGCTTCCTCGTTCTTTGCTTATGCACGGATGTCGGAAAGTGTTTCAGTTTACATTGATTTGTTTGCTTACTTTGTTTTCTATCCGTATTCGATTTGCATTCGATTCGATCCCGCCGCTTATTCGCTTCGCCAGGATTCAGATTCGATTATTTCGCTTCGCTATATTCGATTGAATATGTTCGTTTGATTCGATTAGCTTTTGCTTCCGCTTGCGTTTGTATTTCGATTCCGATTTGCATTTGCTTCCGCTTCGCTACTTTCGGATTTGTTCGCTTCCGCATTTTGTGTTCGATTCGACACTTCCGTTTTCCGTTCCGTTTTGCTCCGTGTTTGTTTCAGTATTCGCTTGGCTTCTGCTTTGTTTCCGCTTCCCTGCGTTTCCGTTTGCTTCGGTTTCCGTTCTGCTTATGTAGTTGGGTCTCGGTAACGGGATCCAACAGTTATGGTATCAGAGCATAGAGTGAAAGTGTTAAGTGTTTATTCGGTTGGGATCCGATTTCCGGATCGGGTCCCAACATTTATGGTATCAGAGCCCAGTAATATGATCTTACTTGGGCGTATGAGTATGAATAAGGAATTGATACGAGTTTGTAAAGATAAGAGTGAATTTGTGAGAGTGTGCTAGGTGATCATTTGATTTTGATGAAAGAAGTATGATTGTCTTTAGGAATGTGAAATTGATGTGCATGACTATTTGATGAATTCAAGTGATTGGTTTGATTTGGGTGTTAAGAATATGACCGATTTTCGGAGTGTGTTGAGGAACTTAAGATTAGAATTTCTGGATAAATTGTGATGAATTGATATAGATGACAGAATGATGGCATAATGATGATTGAACCATATTAGGGTTCCTTAAGAAATGGACCATTAATTTGTGCCCATATATGAAGAAATAATGAGTTATAGATATAGTGTTTTGATATGATATGAGTGGTATATGATTTAAGGAAGTGAAAATTTTGAAGAGATTGAGAATATGTATGAAGAGTAAATGTGATGAAAAGAAATTGATTATGAGTCAGGAAAGAAATTAGTAAGAAAGTGCTTGATGATCATTGTTTAGAAAGAAATTTATGCAAGAATGAGTGACTTGAAAGTTATAAAGATGAATTTCGAGGACGAAATTCTTTTAAGAGGGGAGAAATGTTGGACCCCGAACCTTGAGTGACAATTTGACTATGATCAAGTGGATGAGTTGATTGAAATTAAGTTGAAGATCATGAAATAAAGAGAGAAAGTATGAAAATATGAAAATTGTGAAATAGTTGACCTTTTGGCATTTGAGAGTTGACTTTTGTTCGAGGCAAAATTTGATAAAATGATCTACATGAAACTTGTAGATTATGTTGAGAGATTTTTGTGGACATAAAGTTTGTAATTTTTCGATATCGGGAGTGAAAGTTATGATCAATCAAAGTTTATGTTTGATCGGGTTTGACTTTTATATTGGTTGGAACTTTGACTGAGAAATTAACCTAGTTAGAGGTTAATTGAGCTTTGATGTTCTTCATAAGAATTGAAGGATTTGTTTTGATCTTTATTTCGATATAAAGTATGCAATTTTTGATCTCGAAAATTAAGTTATGATTTTTGCAAGCGTGTATAGAGAATAGTATCTTTGACTGAAAATGGACTCCGTAGGAGTTGAATTGAGTTTTATGTTCTTCTTGGAAGATTTAGAGCTTCTCTCAAGCTTTCTATAGAGACTAAGTTTGTCAAAATCGGAGTTCGGGAGTAAAAGTTATAAATTTTGGAAGTTTAGAGGAAAAAAAAAAAAAAAAAGGGTTACGCCTCGCTAGGCGACGGCTCGCCTAGCGAGGCGGGCGCCAGACGCCTCGCTAGGCGCCGCCGCCTCGGCGAGGCGGGCGCCAGACGCTCCTCATGCAGGCGACGCCTCGGCGAGGCGGGCGAGGCGCCGCCTCCTCTGAGGGCAAGGCTCGCCTCATGAGCTGTGCGCCTCGCTAGGCGACGCCTCCCCTAGCGAGCGGGCGTCTCGCCCTCATGAGCGCCTCGCCTCATGAGTTAAGGCGTCCGTCGCACTGACGCCTGCTTTGTTTCTTAAATTTTGATTTCTTCGCTTTTAATCCGACCTTTGTTCACTATTTTGCTTATATCTTTCCGTCCGACATCCGATTGAGTTGATTCTTTTTGCGTTGGATTCCTAAGACATTGAATTTCATTTTATAAGAAATTTAGAACTTTTGAGATTAAATTAATGGTGATTAATTTAATCAAAGTGAGTCGGGAAATTTTCCGAGCATGATTCAGTGTTTTGTGAAATTCGGGATCTGTAGAGATCCGATTGAAGCGATTCTTGAGGGAAAATAAAGATAAGACAAGGGGCTACAAATCAGATGAAGACATGAAATGTCAATTTTGCCCTTAGGACTGTTAATTTTTGAATTTAAGTTCGGATTAGGGTGAAATTTTTGGATTGGGAACACCTGTGAGTAATTTGAGTATAACTTTTGATCTGGAAATCGAAATGAGACGATTCTTATTTTGAATTAAACTAGAGACATAAGGCTACAATTGTTATGAAGACATCGAGTTTCAATTCTAGGATTAAGAATGTGAAATTTTGGACGGAAATAATCGTACATAAGAAATGTGTTAGAATATGGATTTTTCTGCACTGTTCCGCACGTAACTTTTGATGTGGTGCTCGGAATTGAGCGCGGTCAGTGGCGTTGGATTCGTATGAGTGAGAGGAACATTTCTCGAGAAGGAAGTTTTGACAAATTCCTTCAAATCGATAGTGCGAATCAAACCGCAAGTAAGTGTAACTTTAAGTTTTGAATGAAGGGCAAATTGGTCATTTGACCTTCAATTAATGAAACTCATTAATGATTGTCGTTTTGAGCTATTAAAAGCCACGAAAGTGGCTGGAAATTTCCAGAGAAAAGAAGAAGAAATAAGAAAGAAGAAGAAGAGAGAGTTTCGGGTATGGAGGAAGAGGAGAGAGAAAGGTTAGTTTTAATTTTTCTACTCAATTCTTCAAGCTTTTGGGATTTTTCCAAGAAGGAAAAGAGTGGAGAATGAAGAGAGCTTCTTCATGAGCCAAGAAAATACGAATTTGGAAGAGAAAGAGGTAAGAGAAATTGTTCTACTTTGAGATTTTGATTAATTTTCGGTTTAGAATTATGGCATATGAGATGGGTTTATGGATTGTGGAATTAATTTTGAAATATATGCTTTAGGCTGAGTTTAATTTTGGATGAAAAATTGAGTAAGGTTTAGGCTTAATTTTATGATGAAGAATTTTGAGATATTTTGGTGTAGAATTATAGGAAATATGATGAATTGATGATATATGAAATCAATTTTGAAGAATTGGTATTTTATGGTATTGAATTTGGATAAATTGGTTTAGGCCAATTTTAAGATTTGGGGATTTTTGAAATTGAGGATTTAAATAGTTTGGAATTAATGTGAATTGATGAATTGTGAGATTAATTTTGAAGAAATTATGTTTTATGAGATTGAATTCGAGTGTCTTGGTTTAGGCCAATTTTGAAAATTGGGGATTTTCAAAATTGGAGATTGAAATAGCTTGAATGTAAATGGAATTGGTGAATTCCTAAGTTGATTGTGAAAATTAAGTATTTTCTGATGTGAAATTTGGATGATTATGGTTTAGGTGTTGGTAATTTGGAAGAGAGAGAGAAGCAAGGATCAATTGGAGCTTGAAATCAAGTTTCCGGCAATAATTCGAGGTGGGTAGCATATTTATATTTTGATTTGTGAGCAATATGCAATTTTTGAAAAAATTAAAGAAAGTAAAAATTTGAATTTTGATGAATTAAGGTTTTTTGTAAATATTTGAAAATAAAAGTTTGTTATCGTTTGGCATTACGAGTCCCAAATGAGTTTTGAATAAAATTTGCATCATTATATTTGTGCATTATTGACTTTTGAGAATGTGTTATGTGTATTGTATTGCTTGAAGATTGTGAATTTATGAATGAAAATATGTCTCGTGAGGACACGTGTGAAAAATATCAAGATTTCAAATTTGTGCCTTCGCAATTTGATTTTCGCCAGGAATGTGTTATGTGGGTTTGGTAGGTCCTTGGTGAGTCATTGTCTCTATTCGTAAAGCCTTCACTGCCGCCCGCTAGGGCACGGAACTCCGATTACGGATTCTCACGGCTACAATCGACCGCAATGCGGAAAGTGTAGTACGTTTCGTTATTTATCGCACAGACCGCTATGCGGACTATGCAAAGACGCTCGTTGGACCAAACCGCACCATTTTGATCTGTTATGTGATTTTGATTTTGTTAATGTGCGTGATAATTTGCCGATGTGATTGCATTCATGTTTATGAGAACTTTAGAAAAATGAAAAAGGGTTTTCAATCGTGAAATTTATGAAATTTGATATGAAAAGTTTGGAAAAATTGAAAAGAGTTTGAGAGAAATATTTCAAAGTTGAAAAGTTTGAAACATTAGCCCTTTGGCAAAAAGTTTATAAAGAAATGTTTTCTGCTTATTTATCAGTTTATAAATGTGTTATCCACGAGCTTTCGAGCTCACCCCCCCTTTGCACCCTGTGGGTTTTATTCCTTCGGGTGCAACAACCAAAGTACAAACTTGGTTTTCATATATGGAATCCATTTCAGATTTCATGGCACAAAGCCATGTTCCGCACTCAACTTTTCGTAACCTGCTCATAGTAGTAGTAGCGATCATCTCACATGAGCAATATGCCATTCTGCTCACTTACAAGAAATTCATATCTCTCGAACAAAGGCGTATCCTACTTAACCTACAAAATTGTGTAGTAGTAAGGTTGAATGTTACCTCATCTATATGAGTTACGGCCTGATTCAGCGCTTGATCTATGTTTGTTCGAGCATCTTGAACTTCTCAAAGTTCAACTTTGCTCCCACCGCCCTCTTGTAAAAGAAACTCTTTCTTTAAGAAAACAGATGCTTGGAAACAAACAACTTTTGTTCCTCAAAGAAGGTAGAATTGATATCCCACGATATCCTACGAACAAACACTTATCGATTTTGCATCAAGTTAATCTGACCGTGTCCGCTTCACATAAGGTGACAACCCCAAACTTTCAATTTGAGAAAGATAGGCTTTCGCTTAGTCCATATCTCCATATGGAGTAACCACAACTGTCTTTAATGGAACTTTGTTTAGCAAGTAAACAGCTGTCTCGAGCGCATATTCCCAAAACTGTGCAAAACCTATCATCAATCGCACCATGTCTAACAAGGTTCGATATCTCCTTTCAGCCACACCATTGTACTGCGGCGTGTAAGGTGGAGTATACTGAGATAAAATCCCATTATCTCTGAGATAATCCAAAACTGTTGGTGTAAGCATTTTCCACCACGATCACATCGTAATGTATTCATACTTTTACCAAGTTAATTTTCTACTTCATTTCTGAATTATTTGAACTTTTCAAACACTTCAGATTTGTATCTCATCAGATACAGATACCTATATCGTGAATAATCACCGATAAAAGTAATGAAGTAAAGACAACCACTTCTAACATGGATGGACATCGGACCGCATACATCTGAATGTATTAGGTCTAATATTCTATTCACTCGTTCACCCTTTCCTTTAAAGGATTACTTAGTCATCTTGCCTAATAAACAAGATTCGCATGTGTCATATGATTCATAATCAAATGATCCTAAACATCCACTCTTATGGAGCTTAGCGATCGTGTCTCATTTATATGGCCAGTTCGACAATGCCATAAGTAAGTTGATTTTAAATTATCTCAATTATGTCTTTCCGCCATTTGACATTCTTAATTGGATATGACATATCTCATATGTCAATTCCATTGCATAATGTACGAGTACCATAGAGCATTCCATTCAACTAATAGAACAACCATTGCTACTAAAAGTCCAATGGAAATCAGCTCTAATTAAACATAAAACATACAATATGTTCTTTGTTTAAAACAGTACAAAATGTCAATTATCCAATTTGAATACAAGCCCAAGAGGGAGTAACAAGACATAAGTGTCTATGGCTAATGTAGCAACTCTTCGCATTATCTACACGAAGGTCTAGTTCTCCTTGAATGAGCTCGCTCATCGTCCTCGAGGCCCCGCATATCATTTCATATGTATGAGCCACAACCGTATCTAATACCAATATGTTTTGATCAGGAATAGTATTAACCTTAATGACAAACATATTTGAAGAAGTAGAGGCATCTGATGCCTTCTTCTGCTTCAAGGATTCCAGATAGATTTTACTGCCGCCTCAAGTGGCGGTCTTGCCACAATGAAAGCAAAATCCTTTTGGGCGTAATCTTTGGTTTTCCTTGATGGCACTTTCATTTGGTTTCTTGGCCTTTTTCTTCTTTGAACTAGAAGAAGAAGCATCCACCATTAGCACTTGCTATCTCTCTTGATAGCCTGCTCAGCTGTCATGAGCAGATTGATCAGCTCAGGAATTGTTGTGGATATTTGGTTTATCCGATAGGTTTATCACAAACTGTGAATAATCATCAGACAATCCAACCAGAATTAAGTCTCTACTTAACTCATAATCCATTACAAATCCTAAGGCATCCAATCTCTCAATATAGCCATTCATCTTCAGGGCATACTGCATAGCAGATATCCCTGGAGCCATCTTTGTTGTGAAGAGAAGCCTTGAGGTCTCGAACCTTTCAGACCGAGCTTGCTCATCAAACAGCTCCCTAAGATGAAATACTATAGAGTGAGCATCCATGGACTCGTGCTGCTTCTGTAGCTCTGGTGACATCGAGGCAAGCATAAAGCAAGTATCCATATCACTGTCCTATAGATGCTTATAATATGCTTTCTGATCCTTATCAGAAGCATCGACAAGAGTGCAATCGGAAGTGGAACATCTAGGACGTATCCCAGTTCCTCAGATCTAAGAACAATTCTCAGATTCCTTAGCCAATCAAGAAAATTCAGTCCAGAATAGAGAGCGAAAATTCACACTGAAAAACTTCTTCAATCACCTTAAACGCGATAGAGAGAAGGAATGATATAATAGAATTGCCTGCATGATCATAAGGACTTGCATGATATGCATATGGCTCCCACTAGTTTCCTAGAATCCATAACCCTCTTTACGAATCCAGAGAAACAAAGTGACATAATGTCCTAGTGGGTCGATATCCGACATTGCTAAGAGTGACCTTGGGTTTACCCAATAAGCCACAACTTAGGTCAATCGGTAGGTATCGGTCATACCAATTGCATCATCGATAACCGACATTAAGAATGACCTTGGGTTTACCCAACAAGCCACCTTATGTCTCGGGAGGTATCAGATATACCAATTACATCTTAGACACAACTATCGATCGCTTTATCAACTTGTTGATGTGCACTTACATCGGGTATCAACTTTTGATGCGCATACATCCGATGTATGCTACCCAATTTCGCCTCTGTCCACGCTGACCTTGAGTTTACTCAACAAACCAACGCTTCGGTGAAAACCAATCCATTAATCCAAAATCTTATTTTCATGGTTCAACATATCCAGATAGAGTGAGCTTGGGTTTACCAACAACCCAACCCTATAAGAACTCGGTTCTTACCATATTAATGGAAGGCGTTAGTTTTCATATACCGAGGAGGATTTCAATTCTCAACTCCAAGTGAAGGATCATAGTCGCTAGACTATATGGAATGATTTAGGTTTCATCAATCACATTGAATCAATCCTTATAATCATCCATCATCCCACCTATGCATGCCACAAGTCCACTTTCATCAAATGCAAGTCGACTTATGCTTCTCGCCACAATAAGTTGACTTGTATGACACAAGTCGACTTATGTCATCTGCCCATGAACAAGTCGACTTACAAGGTACTACAAGTCGATTTTATACTGAGATCTTGAACAAGTCGACTTATTCTTCAAACAAGTCGACTTATCAAGAAAACAAGTCGACTTATCCGGAAAACAAGTCGACTTATTCAATAACAAGTCGACTTATGTCCCATATAAGTCGACTTATCCAGGAGATTGCTATTATATCTAATCGCTAATTCCTCAATCCATGCAATTCCAATTCACAATACCATTACACCTAGGGTAATATCTGTGAATTGATGCCTCAATGAACACTTCATTGATTCATGAATGCCTTAAATAGTCAAACTATATGAAAAGCTTGAAATGAGTCAAAACTCATTAATTTCCAAACAATTTAGGAACACCCAAATTATCATCCTAAGCATCTCTAGCTAGCACATACATTATCAAATTTACTTCAGCACATGCCATAAAAAATATGACGGTCAAAACAAACAAGATAATGCAATATACTAACGAGACGCTATTGTGATCAATTAGGCATCCGAAAATTCTAGGATAAACAACTTCAAGCAATTCAGTTTGGCAATCATACTACATCAAGATAACACATTTTTAATCACATTAAAAATGGTGCAAGGCATTGGAACTGAAAAAGCACACTCAATCAAGCCAAGCAAAACAGTCCCAACAATTTTCACAAAACTGTCCAGTTCTGTACATTGCTCGAAATGATCAATGAAACAATTTCAATAAATTCTGAGAAACTTGCATAGGTTATTACATTTTCAGAACATGCTACATGAAGTTTTTCAGGATTTTAGTCCATCAAAAACTCAGTCAACCTAAATAACAAAACCGATTCAAAATCTGTGTTCATCAGCACAGCAATTCCCAACAGCATAGAATAAATTCGTGAATAAATATCCAATCACCTTGAAATCCAATTTCCATGCTCACAGACATTCACCAACATCTTAGAGACATGTAGGTGAAGGAAAATCCGAAAAATCATTTTTCTAGAATTTATTCTCGATTTTATACTCATGCCTGTTCCAGAATCGTTTCACAAAACAGCATCTGTAACCTTAGGGATTAATTAGCAAAACTATATCAAATCAAATCGATAAATTCTCAAATTTCATAGACATATTCTCTAACATGTTATGAACAATTTGGGCAGAAAAATTTCGAAAAGCATATCACAATATAAATTGAAATCTGAACAGATAGCATGCATCAACAGAAAATTCCATTAGGGTTTCTGATCTCGCTTAGGTTTTAGCTTCATACGGGATACCGACGCTCGATACCACTGTAGGAAAATCCCGGAGGTACATCATATGTACCGCAGCGGAAAACAAAATTTTTGTTCCCAGGACTTTCCGAATCCCAGGATCCGGTATCGGTATGAAGACATCAACCTAAATAGCCAAAGAGACTATCTCTAAAGGTGATCCACGCGAGATCGAAAACCTAACCGAGTCAAACCCTTTGATCCGGGAATAGCTAGAACAGATTAAAGCCTGCTAGAGCCTACCTCTGTCCTGAGAGCTTGGATCGACGTTGGATTCTTGCTTTGGAGAAGAGAGAGATCGATGGTTTCTTAAGGATAAGAAGAAAATGAACCTTTTCAATACAAAGCTTAACTATTAAGCTTTCATCTTCTCTTTTCTCCAAAACCTCGAACCATCCTCTCATTTTTCACCTTTTATATCTCTTATAACTTATTAAAGACATATTGAAGCTTATGGTGGAGGAGGATCCACGTAAGCCACTCTTTATATATATATATATATATATATAAAAGTTAAAAGATGAAAAGGCTTCCTCCTATGGCTTCCACGTACATGTCTAATATATATATATATAATTAATTAATTAATTACTTAATTAATTAATTAGAATATATTTGCTAAGGTCCATCCAACTGGATCGGTCCTATCGACCTACCGGGCCCCAAAGATTTAAACAAATTCTAAACCTTTCTTAGCAATATCGATGTCGCGATCTCATCGGACATATCCCAATCCATTGGGGTCCATTTAATCCTAATGCTCTCCATGATTGGAACTCGTCTAATACTATTTTACTGATTCTCCAAACACTCTTATCGTGTGACCCTTTAGGCTCCGGTTATGTTGGCCACTTAGATTAACAATTAATCTGAGCAAGTCATGAGCGGTATCTAGCAACACATCATGACCCCAATTGACCGGAAAGTAATCGGTTTGATGTATTCATCACGAACCGTATCACGAACCCTTCCATAGACAATTCTGAGTGCAATTAGTCCTTTCACCATCCTATACCCCACTTGGTTATGAGTATGGTCAAAGTGTCAACTCTCACTAGACCGAGTCTAGCCCAGTGATATCGGTTCGCCCCGGGACTCATTACTTTATATGTCAATGAAGACACTCTTCATGACATACATGCTTCCACTTGACCTTAGTAATGATCCCGACAAGAGGCCATGGGTATCTCTTCCGCTAATCCGTAGTGGTGAATCCTTTATTGGCTACTCAATTATCTTCAATACCTCAAGCCGCACCCAAGCACCACCCTATGAGTTACCTCCGAAGGCAACAAGGAATTGAGTCAAAGCACGTGATCAAGATTCAAGATATCCTTGAGTACCTCAAGTCTAAGGATACTTGCACCATTGCTATGATGAGATTATCACCGACACTTAGATAAGATATCCATGTGATGATCTCATGGCGGGTCATCCAATGAACTTACTACCGCTAGTAAGCATCCACATGTCAATTCTAAATATCTCATATTTACAGCTTCGAGATCCACCGCTTGATCCAATCAAGGAATATGACATGTGTTAGTCTATCCGGATTAATGATGTCCAGTCTCATTAATCCTATGACTAGGGAGAATTTAGATACTGACATAATTGCACATGATAGGAATCTTAGTAGTATGATCACATCATAATTTCCTTCATGCTATGTCATATATCATGGACTTCATTAATTTGATTAAAGATCCAATCAATTCATAAACTCTGTTCATGAATATCAAATTAATGAATAATGCCTTTTCTTTATTTATTCATAAAGTCTGCACACGACTTTGAATAAAACGCGCTAAAGGGGATTGCCTTTAGGGCACAAATAAACAGTACCGACCTTGAACAAGTCGACTTATCGAATGAACAAGTCGACTTATCGGTACCGAACATGTGTAAATCGACTTACACATGGTACAAGTCGACTTATCACTTACAAATCTCCCACTTGACCTAAAGCCAATCGCCTTAGTATCTAATACCATAAGCGAGTCCATGAGAATCATAATTCTCCTGTGACAATGGCTTTGTCAACGGAACAGCAACACTTTGCTCTGTGGAATTCTCTCTCGGGATATCATCTCGACTAATGATCTCTGAATCGGTAACGAGTTCGGATCGTCGATAAGACCTTGGTTCCTTTGCTGCGACTAGCCCCATTGTCTCACAATACAATCCTATGGGCCCATCACAGCCTAGGGACCAGATCATGTTCAAGAATGAACTTCGATCCAAACCGCTTCTTTCGCATCTCACGCGGCAATGTACTCTGCCTCGGTTGATGAATCGCCATCCTCTCTTGTTTGGAACTTTTCCAATCGACCGCCACGCTATTCAAGGTGAATGTATATAACCTGATTGTGATTCAGAATCATCCTTATCAGATTAAATACTAGCATCTGAATGCCCGTTTACTTGGAGATTTCCATCTCCATAGATCAAGAAAACATCCTTAGTGCTTCGCAAGTACTTGCGGATATTCTTGACAGCCACCTAGTGACCCTCACCAGGATCCGATTGGTATCTGCTCGTAACACTTAGAGCATACGATACATCGTGCCTCGTATATAGCATTGTTCCATGTTAAACCTCTTTAGCATCTCATCTATGTACGATGATTGTGAAAGACCAAGCAACCTTTTGATTTATCTCTATAAATCTATATCCTAAGGATATAAGTCGCTTCACCAAGGTCTTTCATCGCAAAAAGGGTTTGGACAACCAAATTTTAACTGATTGCAGCATAGAGACATCGTTTCCTAGTTACAGTATGTCATATACATACAACACAAGGAATACGATTGCAGTCCCATTAACCTTCTTATACACACAATGATCATCCGGATTTTGTGAGAAATCAAACTCTTTGATTGACTCATCAAAACGGATAATCCAACTCCTGGATGCTTGCTTCAATCCATACATCGAATTCTGAAGCTTGCATACCTTTTCGCCATCGATGGAAGTGAAGCCCTCAGGTTGTGTCATACACATCCTCGGGTAGATTTCCTCTCAGGAAAGCTGTCTTCACATCCATTTGCTATATCTCATAATCATAATGATTGGCAATGGCTAGGAGTATCCTAATGGATTTAAGCATTGCTATATAAGTAATCACATTACCATCCATGTCAGTTTTCTTCTGAAAACTCCTTTGCACCCTGTGGGTTTTATTCCTTCGGGTGCAACAACCAAAGTCCAAACTTGGTTTTCATATATGGAATCCATTTCAGATTTCATGGCACAAAGCCATGTTCCAGACTCTGAACTTTTCAAAACTTGTTCATAGGTAGTTGGCGCATCATCTCATATGAGCAATACGTCATTCTGTTCACTTACAAGAAATTCATATCTCTCGAACAAGCGGTCGTATCCTACTTAACCTACTAAATTGTGTGTAGTAGAAGGTTGAACTGCTACCTCATCTATATGAGTTCGCTTTGATTGACGATTGATCTATGTTTGTTCGAGCATCTTGAACTTCTCAAAGTTCAACTTTGCTCCCACTGTCCTCTTGTAAAAGAAACTCTTTCTTTAAGAAAACAGCATGCTTGGAAACAAACAACTTTTTTTCCTCAGCAAGGTAGAATTGATATCCCACGATATCCTACGAACAAACACTTATCAGATTTTGCATCAAGCTAATCTGACTGTGTCCGCTTCACATAAGCAAGACAACCCCAAACTTTCAGCTGAGAAAGATAGGGCTTTCAGTTAGTCCATATCTCCATATGGAGTAACCACAACTGTCTTTAATGGAACTTTGTTTAGCAAGTAAACAGCTGTCTCGAGCGCATATTCCCAAAACTGTGCAAAACCTATCATCAATCGCACCATGTCTAACAAGGTTCGATATCTCCTTTCAGCCACACCATTGTGCTGCGGCGTGTAAGGTGGAGTATACTGAGATAAAATCCCATTATCTCTGAGATAATCCAAAACTGTTGGTGTAAGCATTTTCCACCACGATCAGATCGTAATGTATTCATACTTTTACCAAGTTAATTTTCTACTTCATTTCTGAATTATTTGAACTTTTCAAACGCTTCAGATTTGTATCTCATCAGATACAGATACCTATATCGTGAATAATCACCGATAAAAGTAATGAAGTAAAGACAACCACTTCTAGCATGGATGGACATCGAACCGCATACATCTGAATATATTAGGTCTAATATTCCATTCACTCGTTCACCCTTTCCTTTAAAGGATTACTTAGTCATCTTGCCTAATAAACAAGATTCGCATGTGTCATATGATTCATAATCAAATGACCCTGAACATCCACTCTTATGGAGCTTAGCGATGCGTGTCTCATTTTATATGGCCAAGCCGATAATGCCATAAGTAAGTTTATTTTAAATTATCTCAATTATATCTTTCCGCGTCATTGACATTCTTAATTGGATATGACATATCTCATATGTCAATTCCATTGCATAATGTACGAGTACCATAGAGCATTCCATTCGAACTAATAGAACAACCATTGCTACTAAAAGTCCAATGGAAATCAGCTCTAATTAAACATAAAACATACAATATGTTCTTTGTTTAAAACAGGTACAAAATGTCAATTATCCAATTTGAATACAAGCCCAGTAGGGAGTAACAAGACATAAGTGTCTACGGCTAATGTAGCAACTCTTGCTGCATTATCTACACGAAGGTCTAGTTCTCCTTGAATGAGCTGTCTACTGTCCCTGAGGCCCTGCATATCATTTCATATGTATGAGCCACAACCGGTATCTAATACCAATATGTTTTGATCAGGAATAGTATTAACCTTAATGACAAACATATTTGAAGAAGTAGAGGCATCTGATGCCTTCTTCTGCTTCAAGGATTCCAGATAGATTTTACAGTTTCGCCTCCAGTGGCTAGTCTTGCCACAATGAAAGCAAAATCCTTTTGGGGCAGAATCTTTGGTTTTTCCTTGATGGCACTTTCCTTTGGTTTCTTGGCCTTTTTCTTCTTTGAACTAGAAGAAGAAGCATCCACCATTAGCACTTGCTATCTCTCTTGATAGCTCCTTTCATTTTGAAAGCAGATTGATCACCAGAATTGTTGTGGATATTTGGTTTATCCGATAGGTTTATCACAAACTGTGAATAATCATCAGACAATCCAACCAGAATTAAGTCTCTACTTAACTCATAATCCATTACAAATCCTAAGGCATCCAATCTCTCAATATAGCCATTCATCTTCGTGGCATCTTGCATAGCGATATCCACGAGCCATCTTTGTTGTGAAGAGAAGCCTCGAGGTCTCGAACCTTTCGCATCGAAGCTTGCTCATCAAACAGCTCTCTAAGATGAAATACTATAGAGTGAGCATCCATGGACTCGTGCTGCTTCTGCAACTCTGGTGACATCGAAGCAAGCATAAAGCAAGTATCCATATCACTGTCCTATAGATGCTTACAATATGCTTTCTGATCCTTATCAGAAGCATCGACAGCAGGTGCAACTGGAAGTGGAAAATCTAGGACGTATCCCAGTTCCTCAGATCTAAGAACAATTCTCAGATTCCTTAGCCAATCAAGAAAATTCAGTCCAGAATAGAGAGCGAAAATTACATCGAAAACTTCTTCAATCACCTTAAACGCGATAGAGAGAAGGAATGATATAATAGAATTGCCTGCATGATCATAAGGACTTGCATGATATGCATGTGGCTCCCACTAGTTTCCTAGAATCCATAACCCTCTTTACGAATCCAGAGAAACAAAGTGACATAATGTCCTAGTGGGTCGATATCCGACATTGCTAAGAGTGACCTTGGGTTTACCCAACAAGCCACAACTTAGGTCAATCGGTAGGTATCGGTCATACCAATTGCATCATCGATAACCGACATTAAGAATGACCTTGGGTTTACCCAACAAGCCACCTTATGTCTCGGGAGGTATCAGATATACCAATTACATCTTAGACACAACTATCGATCAGTGCTATCAACTTGTTGATGTGTGCACTTACATTGGGTATCAACTTTTTGATGCGCGTACATCCGATGTATGCTACCCAATTTCGCCTCATCACGTTGACCTTGAGTTTACTCAACAAACTAACGCTTCGGTGAAAACCAACCCATTAATCCGAAAATCTTATTTTCATGGTTCGAACATATCCGTATAGAGTGAGCTTGGGTTTACCCAACAACCCAACCCTATAAGAACTCTGGTTCTTACCATATTAATGGAAGGCGTTAGTTTTCATATACCGAGGAGGGATTTCGAATTCTCAACTCCAAGCTGAAGGATCATAGTCGCTAGGACTATATGGAATGATTTAGGTTTCATCAATCACATTGAATCAATCCTTATAATCATCCATCATCCCACCTATGCATGCCACAAGTCGACTTTCATCAAATGCAAGTCGACTTATGCTTCGCCACACAAAGTCGACTTGTATGACACAAGTCGACTTATGTCATCTGCTCATGAACAAGTCGACTTACAAGGTACTACAAGTCGACTTATACTGAGATCTTGAACAAGTCGACTTATTCTTCAAACAAGTCGACTTATCAAGAAAACAAGTCGACTTATCCAGAAAACAAGTCGACTTATTCAGCGAACAAGTCGACTTATGTCCCATATAAGTCGACTTATCCAGGGAGATTGCTATTATATCTAATCGGCTAATTCCTCAATCCATGCAATTCCAATTCACAATACCATTATACCTAGGGTAATATCTGTGAATTGATGCCTCAATGAACACTTCATTGATTCATGAATGCCTTAAATAGTCAAACTATATGAAAAGCTTGAAATGAGTCAAAACTCATTAATTTCCAAACAATTTAGGAACACCCAAATTATCATCCTAAGCATCTCTAGCTAGCACATACATTATCAAATTTACTTCAGCACATGCCATAAAAAATATGACGGTCAAAACAAACAAGATAATGCAATATACTAACGAGACGCTATTGTGATCAATTAGGCATCCGAAAATTCTAGGATAAACAAATTCAAGCAATTCAGTTTGGCAATCATACTACATCAAGATAACACATTTTTAATCACATTAAAAATGGTGCAAGGCATTGGAACTGAAAAAGCACACTCAATCAAGCCAAGCAAAACAGTCCCAACAATTTTCACAAAACTGTCCAGTTCTGTACATTGCTCGAAATGATCAATGAAACAATTTGAATAAATTCTGAGAAAATTGCATAGGTTAGTACATGTTCAGAACATGCTACATGAAGTTTTTCAGGATTTTAGGCCATCAAAAACTCAGTCAACCTAAATAAAAAAACCGATTCAAAATCTGTGTTCATCAGCACAGCAATTCCCAACAGCATAGAATAAATTCGTGAATAAATATCCAATCACCTTGAAATCCAATTTCCATGCTCACAGACATTCACCAGCATCTTAGAGACATGTAGGTGAAGGAAAATCCGAAAAAACATTTTTCTAGAATTTATTCTCGATTTTATACTCATGCCTGTTCCAGAATCGTTTCACAAAACAGCATCTGTAACCTTAGGGGATTAATTAGCAAAACTATATCAAATCAAATCGATAAATTCTCAAATTTCATAGACATATTCTCTAACATGTTATGAACAATTCTGGGCAGAAAAATTTCGAAAAGCATATCACAATATAAATTCGAAATCTGAACAGATAGCATGCATCAACAGAAAATTCCATTAGGGTTTCTGATCTCGCTTAGGTTTTAGCTTCATACGGGATACCAGACGCTCTGATACCACTGTAGGAAAATCCCGGAGGTACATCATATGTACCGCAGCGGAAAACAAAATTTTTGTTCCCAGGACTTTCCCGAATCCCAGGATCCAGGTATCGGTATGAAGACATCAACCTAAATAGCCAAAAGAGACTATCTCTAAAGGTGATCCACGCAGAGATCAGAAAACCTAACCGAGTCAAACCCCTTTGACCCGGGAATAGCTAGAACAGATTAAAGCCTGCTAGAGCCTACCTCTGTCCTGGAGAGCTTCAGACTGACGTTGGATTCTTGCTTTGGAGAAGAGAGAGATCGATGGTTTCTTAAGGATAAGAAGAAAAATGAACCTTTTCAATACAAAGCTTAACTATTAAGCTTTCATCTTCTCTTTTTCTCCAAAAACCTACGAACCATCCTCTCATTTTTCACCTTTTATATCTCTTATAACTTATTAAAGACATATTGAAGCTTATGGTGGAGGAGGATCCACGTAAGCCACTCTTTATATATATATATATATATATATATAAAAGTTAAAAGATGAAAAGGCTTCCTCCTATGGCTTCCACGTACATGTCTAATATATATATATAATAATTAATTAATTAATTACTTAATTAATTAATTAGAATATATTTGCTAAGGTCCAGTCCAACTGGGGTCGGTCCTACCGGCCTACTGGGCCCCGGTGCTGAAACAGCTCCGGAAACCTTTCTTAGCAATATCGATGTCGCGATCTCATCGGGACATATCCCAATCCCATCGGGATCCATTTAATCCTAATGCTCTCCATGATTGGAACTCTGTCTAATACTATTTTACAGATTCTCTGAAACACTCTTATGCGTGTGACCCTTTAGGCTCCCGGTTATGTTGGCCACTTAGATTAACAATTAATCTGAGCAAGTCATGAGCGGTATCTAGCAACACATCATGACCCCCAATTGACCGGAAAGTAATCGGTTTGATGTATTCATCACGAACCAGATCACGAACCCTTCCATAGACAATTACCGTGCAATTCGTCCTTTCACCATCCTATACCCCCACTTGGTTATGAGTATGGTCAGTGTCAACTCTCACTAGATCGAGTCTAGCCCAAGTGATATCGGTTCGCCACGGGACTCATTACTTTATATGTCAATGAAGACACTCTTCATGACATACATGCTTAACCACCTTTAGTAATGATCCCAAAAGAGGCTATGGGTATCTCTTACGCTAATCCGTAAGTGGTGAATCCTTTATTAGCTACTCAATTATCTTCAATACCTCAAGCTGCACTCAAGCACCACCCATGAGTTACCTCCGAAGGCAACAAGGAATGGAGTCAAAGAATGTGATCAAGATTCAAGATATCCTTGAGTACCTCAAGTCTAAGGATACTTGCACCATTGCTATGATGAGATTATCACCGACACTTAGATAAGATATCTATGTGATGATCTCATGGCAGTCATCCAATGAACTTACTACCGCTAGTAAGCATCCACATGTCAATTCTAAATATCTCATATTTACAGCTTCGAGATCCACCGCTGATCCAATCAAGGAATATGACATGTGTTAGTCTATCCGGATTAATGATGTCCAGTCTCATTAATCCTATGACTAGGAGAATTTAGATATCTTGACATAATTGCACATGATAGGAATCTTAGTAGTATGATCACATCATAATTTCCTTCATGCTATGTCATATATCATGGACTTCATTAATTTGATTAAAGATCCAATCAATTCATAAACTCTGTTCATGAATATCAAATTAATGAATAATGCCTTTTCTTTATTTATTCATAAAGTCTGCACACGACTTTGAATAAAACGCGCTAAAGGGGATTGGCTTTAGGGCACAAATAAACAGTACCGACCTTGAACAAGTCGACTTATCGAATGAACAAGTCGACTTATCGGTACCGAACATGTGTAAGTCGACTTACACATGGTACAAGTCGACTTATCACTTACAATTGCATATAACTTAATTTTCTTCCAATTACTTTTGTAATCAAAATATTTATTATTAATAAAACAAAAGAATTTGGTTTTATTTGTATGAGCATTATATATCTAGTCATAAAGTACCAAGATTCTTTTGTAAATAATATACATATATATGGAGATGTATGGGAAACTGTTGGATTGGAAAAGAAAACATGCAAGGTTTGGTTAAACGGTAGATTTCAAAACTTTTTAGAATTCATAACACAGCAGAAGCAAGATAACCAAATCAACTTGTCACCATACATGATATGGTATATGGAAAATAATTATTGATCGGCGGTTTATCGTTCAATATTAAAATTGATCCCTGGAAACCGGTCAAATTAAATTTATACCAAGGATTGCAATACAGGATGCAACCTCGGGTCGACTCTCAAGGAACCAATGCATCAATTGATCCTAGACTAGCCTAATGTTTGAATGATGCATGCAATTAAAGCAATAGAAGGGGTTTTGATTTGATTAATTAGAAATTAAACTAAGCCAAAATAAGAATAAATGTTTTAGAATTTTAGAAAACTAAATGATTGAAATTAAACAAGTTTGAAGTCAAATTACTAAAACTCTCCTAAAATGTAGCTCGGGTCATCATCGTCAAATAATGTCAGTTTGAAATCCACTAAGTTTCAAAATAAAACCTTAATAACTCGTTAAGTCCAAGAATTAATTAATCAACTCGATTAATTACAACTTGTTAAAACCCTTAGTGTATGCATGGATTGATTAATGCACTAAATCAACCAAATAATAACACAACCAATTCAATCAAACACAACTAGGCAGATTAAATTAGTTAATGCAATCATTTAACTGATATACATGAACTCCATGTATTTAAGCACAGTATTCAACAATAGTCAATCCATAACACAAATCAAAGTCTAACATCCTACTAAACTATAGCAGGATTCAATCAAAAATATATTGCAAAAATACCAACTCGGATTGTGCAAATACATTACTAAAATCCTAAACTAAGATTGATTACCCCTTGTTTAGTTCGAACTCCAACCTCGCAACATTTCGTAAGACTATGAGCTTAGCCACTCATGACTACGGACGACTCCATCATTGTTGAAGTATCACCAAGACCATGCTCGACGGCGAATGCGGAAGAGTAGAGATGAAGGAAATGATCTGCGATGATCGTCACCGTGACTAAACCTCAAATCAAACATGTAATGAGAGATCATTAGATCAAAAATGAAAATGTAAAAGAAGAAAACGAAGAAAACTGGAGAAGACGAAGAGAAGAGAAACGAAGAACTTTTTTGTAGGCGGCCCTCTCTCATTTGCCCTAAATGGTAAGGTTTTATAGGAATCGCTGCGGGCCTGAATAAAGGATACTTTTGCCATTTTTGGTCTGGTCACCCGACATTCGCCGCGAATAATGATCGAAGTTCGCCATGGCGAATGAATTTGGTCACTCGTCGCAGCTAATTAATTAAACACCATTAATTAGCCGGCGAATGGAGAGTCGATTCGTCCCAACGAACTCATGGCGTGTTGACTTCTTAATTGTTGACTACTTTGGTCCTACAAAATACAACCCATTTGCAGATCAATTGTCCCAATAAAGATTATGCGAATTAATGACAAATGACAACAAAATATTGACAATATGCAATTTATCAAAACTTAATGTGCGGGACCAAAATAAGCATGAAAATTATAGATCGAGTCGATGATGCATAATTACTAAAGAAAATGGGCCTGATTTATAGTATAAATTTGGTCCAATCAAATTCCCCACACTTAAACCTTTGTACTCTGAACAAAGCTTATAAGAGTCAAAAGGTACAAGAGTAAAAGAAAATTCTGCCCATGTTCAAACAATAACCAAAATTGACTCAATCCACTTTATCGTAAGTCGAACGCAAAGAAATTGAAAGAGTGCTAATAAAACAAACATTGAAAGAATTTAAGCACATGAGATTGAACAACAGAGAATCACTCGGGATATGGTGTTTACGCCAACTCACTTGTATAGTAGGAATATTTTCTCTCAATCTGCTTAGTACATCTCCTACCATAGGCTTGTATCAATTTTATTTCTCCACTATAAGGACTATCAATTTGAAAATCAAGAGGTCTTTCGAGGTTGTAATGAGCGGAAGGCTAAATGAATGGATGAAGTGAAAGAAAGAAATAGTATGAGCATGCGCATGAAGTGAGGAATTGATGTCAACAACAAAACTAAAACTAGACACCGAGATAAATTGAATATACACACATTTTTTTTGGCTATCTCATTTTGAGATGCTAATCCCTTTGGGATACAACACATTAGTATCCTTTTGGGATACACAAGACTAACACTTTTTCCTTTTTCAATTTTTTGTTTTTAAATTACAAAACATAGACTCATCGACATCATCTTAATATGTATGCAAATGCTCATAACAAAAGGCTCAAGGAGCTAGCAAGGAAAAAGTATTTAAGGGTTGGTGTTTGGGGAAAGGTTGAAAGAAGGAACGATCAAGCTTTGAGTAAAACCGACACAAGTTCTAGAGAAGAATGGACTAAGTAGATGCACACACAAAAATATAGAAGAAAAATTTGGCTCAATATCCTTCCAACAAGATTTTGTCTCAATGATCAATCTCAAGTCTTAAAACTTAAAATGCTACCTTGTTAGCATGCTCCCATTTACTTAGTTTTGAAAACTTCAAAAGTTAAAATTTTGTCGATCCAATTATCGCTCAAGAATGGAGAGCATTTTACAAAACTCAAGTATCAAGTTGAAACTTATAAATGCTTTGCATGTAAGGCACAAAAGAACAAGTGCAGAAATTGTTTGATTTGGGGACCAAATTTATCAGTTAAAGCAGTGGCCACAAAATTATGCATAATGTTCTAAAGGTGTACAATGTAAAATATAAAAGGGAATGGCTCCCCCACACTTAAACATGGCATTGTCCACAATGGCAAAAATAGTAGGGCATAGAGGAGACCATAAAAACAGATAAAACAGAAATGTGGATATATCCTTAAACTCAAAAAGTGTGGACGAAATGAAGAATCCAAAGAACTAACTAAAAATTACAACGAAGAAAAGAAAAACAGGAAAAACAATAACGACAAAAGAAAGGAAATAAATGAATTTATACTATTCTCGCAGGATCGAGAGGCAGGCGGATCCAGAGAGGCACTGCAGAAGAGTCAAAGGCGGAGTCGAATAAGCAGCCCGAGGTGAGCCGCAATCATGGTCAACATCGAGCGAGTGAACTCATGATCGGCGGTCATCTGGGCCTCGAAAGTAGATAGTCGCCTCAAGCGAAGGACGTCTTGGCAGCAGAGCCACCTCAAGGAGCAGTGGAGCGAAGGAGGGAAGACACGGTGTAGAGATAGGAGGCGGAGAGAAACAGGAGGAAGGACGGGAGGTGCGGAAGAGGGGCTGGAGGGATGGAGGGGAGAGGAGAAGAAGAGGAAGCTGGTTAGGCGGGAGGTGGTGGTGGAATGGCGCGTGGTCGCCCTAAACGGACATAGAAAAATGGAGAGGCAGGGGGAAGGTGAGGTCGATGGATGTTCTGGGACTCGAAAGGCCGGAATAAGTCGAAATGAGATGGGGAAAGAGGAGTTTATGTTTGGGGTTGGTGGCGAGGACACACCATGAGGGCGGAGAAAATGGCGAAGCTAGGTCGATTGTGGTGGCCACCATAAGGTGTATATGTACAGGGGCACCGCTCCTTTGGGATGTTGGTGAGGTGGAGGTGGGTAAAATGTTGTTACATATAAAATGTAACCATGGACGGGCTTGTGGAAGGAGATCGAACGCTGGATATAGCAACGAGCCCCGGGGTTGAAGCCAATGAGTACCCTCGAGGCGAGAGTACGAATGACGCCGCATCAGGTATGCAATGATCGATTGTAATAGGGACAACGAGGGACAACAGGAGGTGGTAGTGCTCTCGAATTATGACGGATGTAAAAGCATCTGAATAGAAACACCTCGGAAGTTAATTCCGTAAGTGTGAGATTGACGGGCATGGGTATATCTCAAGCACAAAGGAAAGGTTGCGGCTGGTCCGAGGTTAGGCGAGGCGGTCAACTCGAGTTGGAAGAGTTGACCTACAAAAGGGTTGGTAGCGGAGTAAGAGGAAAAGATTTTTCTTTTAGTAAAGTTTGGCTAGCAACTCGCGGCTAATCTTGTATACTCGGGATCTGCTAGGTGAGAGGGAAAACGGGAAGGTTGCGAGGAAGGAGAAAGGGTGTGATCGGAGGAAGAAGAGGATGATCTGCTCCCGGCCTGTGGTTTGTTTCATTTAGGCATGATCCTGCACACACAAAAGTTAGAAATGCATACAATTCTTCGACAAAATCATATGTAATCAAGTCTTTTAGCCATTTGCGCAGCCTAACAAGATCATTCACAAGGCGAGAGGAGACTTCGCCATTCGTTGCGACCAATCAGATGTTCATTGCAATAACTGGTACCTTCATTCGCCGCGCGAACAAAGACATTCGTCGCAATGAAATGAAACCCTAAGTTCATCGCGCGAATGGCGATTCT
Source organism: Erythroxylum novogranatense (assembly GCA_029891385.1). Lineage (NCBI taxonomy): Eukaryota > Viridiplantae > Streptophyta > Magnoliopsida > Malpighiales > Erythroxylaceae > Erythroxylum > Erythroxylum novogranatense. Next base: position 23,560,780 of record CM057235.1, read on the forward strand.
CATGAAACGATCACGGCGAACGGCGTCATTGCTTACCTTAAATCTAACGAATAACAACGAAAATGGACAAGAGGAAGGAATAGAAACACTTACGTAAGGGTGAAACGCAGTTGGAAGGGATTTGAGGAGAATGGAAGCTTCAAACGGCGAAGGCACGGAGAGGACTACTGGCGAGGCAAATGAGGAAGGCGGCGAAGTGAGAAGGAAAGGGAAGGAAGAAGAAGAAAAGAAGAAAGAGCGGGAGACGAGAGGATGCGAGAGAGAAAAGACCAAAAGGGCCTCGGACAAAAGAGAAATCCAACGGTCCGTAGGGCAAAAGTCCTTATTCACGCGACGAAGCGGTCGCTAGCTCACATGCGAATAAGATGAAAAACCCTAGGCTAGCCGCATCGAACAGCGATGCTCGCTACGGCGAACCACCTAGAACAGATCACAGTATCTAAGGATTCTACTCAGTTTGCACAATCATTCAATTAATCATCCCAAATATGAACCATTTTCTTCAATCTAATTATGCTTCATTAGGGAGAACACAGAGCTAACAAAGGGGAAACATTTTATTCAAACAGAAAGGGAAATCCTACCTACTACTCTAATTCTACTGGTTTGATCCCTCCCCCACATTTAAACAATCTAATCATGTTCAACAATATGCACGTTGGTATAAAACATAGCACAATTATATAGTAAATGAAGGAAAGAAAACACAGCACTCAAGGTGGGTCTTGTAGCTCGGGATGGACGATCGCTCGATATCCAAGCTCCATTTCAGCAGCTTTGGTTGCTAGTCGATTCACGTCCATACTGCACCTGATGTGCTCTGCAAAATCATCAAAGGAGAAACTTTCCCCAAAATATTGTCGATGGTAGGAGTCAAAGTTTCTACAAATTCAGAACAAGCATCGTCAATCACCACATCAAGCATGTTGACACCAAGCAAGGAATAATCTTCATGGGGGTGCTTCATAGCTTCATACATGTTGAAGCTAACTTTTTGATCGCCCACTTCCATGGTGATCTTCCCTTCCTTCATACTAATCATAGTACTTGCTGTCCGAAGAAAGGGACGTCCAAGGATCAGAGAAGTGTCATGCACCACTTCAGAGGTCATGTCCAACACGTAAAAATCCGCAGGAAACACTAAGCCTTTGACCTGGACCAGAATGTCCTCAATAATTCCCACGGGATGCCTAAATGACCTATCAGCTAACTGGAGAATAACAGATGTGGGCTTAATACTCTTCACTCCCAAGGTCTTATATACTGACTCAGGCATCACATTTATCGCTGCCCCTAGATCTAGTAAAGCTCTACCTATGGTCACTTTCCCTAATGTGCAAGGGATGGTAAAAGATCCAGGGTCCTGACATTTTACTGGTATCTGTGGCTTAAACAAGGCTGAAACATTCGAGCTCACCTGCACTCTCTCATTGGGCCTAAACTTCTTCTTATTTGTACACAGATCCTTTAAATATTTAGCGTAGGCCGGAACTCGCTTTACCAAATCTAGCAAAGGCACATTCACTTCCACTTTCCCAAACAAGTCAATGATTTCTTTTTCATGTTGTTTTTCTCTTAAGCGCTTGCTCATCAAATAAGAGTTTGGAAAAGGAAGGTCTTGTATACTTACCTCTTTACCTTTGCTGGATTGCCTACTCATTTCTCCATCTTCAGCTTTATCTGTGGAACTTTCTAAAGTAGTTCCCTTGTTCTTTGAGGCTTGCTCCCTCTCTCTCAGAAGCTCTTCTTCCCTCACACTTTCTGATCTCTTCATCTTATCATGTGGTGGAGGTACTAGCTCACACTCAATCTCATCTTTACAAATCTCATCTTCTTCTTGAGGCTTGAACCTTACTTGCTTTCCACTCCTGAGGGCTATAGCATTCAAACTCTTCGGGTTAATCACCGTGTTAGAAGGAATGGATCCGCTACTCCTAGCTTGGTTGTCACTCAAATTATTAGACAATTGAGTGACATATGAGTTTAGGTTCTCGCCTTGGTTTCCCGTTGATCCATGCATTTCTCCAAGGCACTAAAGCGGGCAGCATTTTTAGTCGAGTCCCGTTGGATGAGGTTTGCGATGGCGTTGAATTGATTTCTTGTGGAAGTTCATTCCTCTTTCATCAACGCCATCATACCATGCAGCAGCTTGGTTGGTGTCCTCCTTGGGTGGCGGTGGTTGTTGCCGCCAACGCTTGTTGATCCCGAACTGGTTTGTAGATTGTCCACTCCACCCTCGCTTCTGAAGCGGTTTGGTGCTCTTCCTCGTTACTCCTCCAACTAAAATTTGGGTGGGATCTCCATCCCTCATTATATGTGTTGGAATCTGGGTCCCATTTCCGATCCTATCTACCTTGATACATTGCGGAGACTTCTTCATATCTGCGCCAGACAAACACTTGAAATGTGCATCACTGACCCAAGATTCGCAACTAGGTGCGACTAGTTCAGTGGAAGTTGATGGGCGATGCACATTCAAATTCTTCAGCTCCGCCGTGATTGAGGATAACTGGAAAGTTATCCGATGTTCAAAAGAATCTACCTTCGATTCCAGGCTCTCCATCCTCTTAGTTTGAGCTGACATGGCTCCCACTTCATTCACATTCCTGGAATCGCGGACACTATACTGTTGATGATTCAGGGCCATTCTCTTAATCAGGGCCCAAGCTTCGGCGCGTTAGGTCAATCAATGAACCTCCGATCGCAGATCCAACATCCCTTTCTTGATTCTTCACCCCATCATAAAAATATTGAACGCTTGTTCATCGTGGATCCGATGATGGGGGCACCGAGACAACAGATCTTGAAATCTGTTCCAAAAATCATACAGGGACTCGTCATAATCTTGTTTGGCAGAATATATCTCCTTTCTCATTGACGACGTCCTAGAAGCTGGAAAATACTTTTCCAGAAAAGCTTTCCGTAAGTTGGCCCAACTGTGATAGGCATTCGCAACATGCCTTGGGAGGCTCATGTACCACTCCCGGGCCTTTCCTTCTAACGACAAATGGAAGACTTTCCACAAAGACTGGTCCAGATGTGCTCCTACTGAGCTTCATACTCTGACGGATCATGGTGAGGGCTCAAGATGCATGTAGGGTCCTCTCCGTTAAACCGTGAAATTTGGGAGAGAGTTAATCAATAAACCTTTGACTTCAAATTTACATCGAAGTTAGGGCAGCAAGCGATGAAAGGATCGTAGTGTACGTCCGAGGTTGTAGCTTCTCGGATGGTCCCACGTCCGATGTTCGCATTGTTGTCATCTACGCGTTCTCGGTCACCGTTAAGACCGTGATCTCCATCTCGGGGTGGTTGGCGGGATATTCTTGTTGTTCAGCCATCTCGATTCTAATCGATCTAGTGTTCTAAGTCTTTCTTGCTCTCTCTTGTTCTTCCTAAGTTGTTAAAGGTGTCGCTCAATTTCAGGTTGAAAATGAACTAGCCTAAGTCTACGGGCATGCACAAGAGAAGTTCACCTAAGATAGCTCACTAAAGCGACAACGGATAGCAAGGCTTCAATTCACTCAAGTTCGTTGTGACGTAAGAACTTCATTGCGCGAATCGAATAAAATCAGTAATGTTATTGCGGCGAATATAAACTCATTGCGGATGACGGATGAACTCATTGTGATTTAATGAGGAACTCGTCACGGCCAAGAAGCACGAACAAGCAAGGCAAACGTAATTAACTTAAAATTACGCACAATAAACAAGAACAATCGAATAAACACTTAAAACAAAGCGAAATGAAATAACAAACAGGATTAACACTAAAAACACTTAAGAGCAGAAATTAAATGAAATTATGCAATGCAAACAAAATGCAAACAAAATTAAAATCAAAACAAACATCAAGCTAACCTAGAGAACCAATTAATTTGATTCCCGAAGAACGGCGCCAAAATTTGATCGGCGGTTTATCGCTCAATATTAAAATTGATCCTCGAAACCGGTCAAATTAAATTTATACCAAGGATTGCAATACAGATGCAACCTCGTCGACTCTCAAGGAACCAATGCATCAATTGATCCTAGACTAGCCTAATGTTTGAATGATGCATGCAATTAAAGCAATAGAAGGGGTTTTGATTTGATTAATTAGAAATTAAACTAAGCCAAAATAAGAATAAATGTTTTAGAATTTTAGAAAACTAAATGATTGAAATTAAACAAGTTTGAAGTCAAATTACTAAAACTCTCCCGAAAATGTAGCTCGGTCATCATCGTTCAAATAATGTCAGTTTGAAATCCACTAAGTTTCAAAATAAAACCTTAACAACTCGTTAAGTCCAAGAATTAATTAATCAACTCGATTAATTACAACTTGTTAAAACCCTTAGTGTATGCATGGATTGATTAATGCACTAAATCAACCAAATAATAACACAACCAATTCAATCAAACACAACTAGGCGATTAAATTAGTTAATGCAATCATTTAATTGATATACATGAACTCCATGTATTTAAGCACGATTCAACAATAGTCAATCCATAACACAAATCAAAGTCTAACATCCTACTAAACTATAGCGAGATTCAATCGAAATATATTGCAAAAATACCAACTCGGATTGTGCAAATACATTATGAAATCCTAAACTAAGATTGATTACCCTTGTTTAGTTCTCGAACTCCAACCCTCGCAACATTTCGAAGACTATGAGCTTAGCCACTCATGACTACAGACGACTCCATCATTGTTGAAGTATCACCAAGACCATGCTCGACGGCGAATGCGGAAGAGTAGAGATGAAGGAAATGATCGCGATGATCGTCGCTTGTGACTAAACTCAAATCAAACATGTAATGAGAGACTGTTAGATCAAAATCGAAAATGTAAAAGAAGAAAACGAAGAAAACTGGAGAAGACGAAGAGAAGAGAAAACGAAGAACTCTTTTGTGGCGGCCCTCTCTCATTTGCCCTAAATGGTAAGGTTTTATAGGGGCTATGCGGGTCGGGCGGATAAAGGATACTTTTGCCATTTTGGTCCGGGTCACCCGACATTCGCCATGGCGAATGATCGTAGTTCGCTGCGGCGAATGAATTTAGTCACTCGTCGCAGTCAATTAATTAAACACCATTAATTAGCGGCGAATGGAGAGTCTCGATTCGTCCCAAATAACTCATGGCGTGTTGACTTCTTAATTGTTGACTACTTTGGTCCTACAAAATACAACCCATTTGCAGATCAATTGTCCCAATAAAGATTATGCGAAATTAATGACAAATGACAACAAAATATTGACAATATGCAATTTATCAAAACTCAATGTGCGGGACCAAAATAAGCATGAAAATTATAGATCAGAAGTCGACAGATGCATAATTACTAAAGAAAATGGGCCTGATTTATAGTATAAATTTGTTCCAATCAATTATCATAAGAATAAGATGGAGATTATATTACCAACTCCATCGCTACAGCTTTAACTCCTCGTTGTGTTATCCTAACCCTGGCAATTTATCGTCTCCTAGGTGATGTATCCTCTTCTTCTTGTTATTATTTCCTTTTATCGATATTGTATCCTCAACCAATCCGATCTACTACTTTCTTCATAGACAACTTGGCTAACAAGATCTTTTGGTGGGAAAGGAGGAGAAATTTTTGGAGGAGATTTTTCTTAGAAGAAAGAAGCCAAAGATGAGAAACTTCTCATGCAAATTTTGGCTAACACATGCAAGAAAGTAGAGAGAGTCCAAAAATGCAAGAACACCTCGCTATCACCTTGTCAATTTCGATTATGCATAAAAAGAAATAAGAGAAGAGCATCTAATGCATCACACCTTTATTTAATCAAACATAAAGAAGCCATCAAATGAGACTCTTCTCATTTATTTTAAGATCACTATATGAAAAGACCAATAACCAAAAATGACCTGTTAATTTTGGTTTTAGTGATGAGGGAAGGAAGATCATCCATCAAATACACCTCTTTCATCTTTAATCAAATGAATGATAAAAAGGTTACATTACATGCCATCATTAAAAGACAATCATTAAACCATTTAGTGGTAAGATCATTACTCCATTTAATGATGATAATGTATGATAAATACCATCTTTTTTTTAGCAATTCAATGCTAAATGTGCCGTTGCAAATTTAGCCCTAATAAAACCAAAATTGCACCTTCCTTTCTTTAAGAATTTTGTTTTAATTTAATTAATCAAATTAAACCAAATTCTAGTCCATTTCTAAATGTTCATTTGGGCTTTAAATTAACCATTAATTAGTGCAAGCCCAACATTCAATTATGAGCTTTAAAACCTCCGTTTGTATTTCTTACTTTGCATGGTAACCTTCCTTGAAGCCAAGAGGGGAATCTTATTGGACTTAGACAATTTAAGCTCCAATAAGCCCTAAAATTAATTTAATCTCATCAAAATTAATTCTAGCTTATTAACTAAATATCATTCCACTAAAGACAATTAGTTGAACTCTTGAATTGCAAAATATTATGAGAAAACATATTTCAAGTAATATGTCCAATTGCAAACCCTATTATGAACCTTATTATAGCCATTCGTATAATAAAAGGAAAATTACCATTTTGCCCTTACGTTGGTTTTTTCTTCTAGATCTCCTATGTTACTCTATATGGTGATTAACACACAAGATCTCTTCTTGGTGTTAAGACTTGATGGGTGGCTAGTCCATCAAACTCCTGGCACTAGTTTAATCACCAATCTCTATAAAACATCTAGAAATGATGATATCACTATAAACTTCTTATTTGAAACATGTAAACATTGGATTAATACTCTGCAAAAATCCATTCACATATCAAAAATTATAATGAAACATATATGAGTTCACCACTCATTAAGATTGTGGTCCATAATAAGCAAATGCTAAAATGTATGTTTTAAGACTAAAGTAACGACCTACTTTATTCTTGAAAACATACTTGATTCCAAATTCATTTAATAGTTCCATTACCAATAGTCGACTACTATCATGATATGAAACTTATCATTCCTTTAAAGTAAACTCCTTTACTAGCACAGAGATAAATCGCAACACTACCGTCTAAACCATAATCGAGCGACCAACTTGATTATTCAACTGTGAATCCATTATTTTATATTCTTATAATATATATGTTTCCTATACATCTCTATGTTGGATCGGAAAAAGAAAGCATGCTTAGTATGGAGAAACGATAGATTTCAAAACTTTTTAAGAAATCATCTTGCAGCGGAAGCAATATATCCAAATCAACATGCTAATCCATACATGATATGATATAAAGATAATAAAACCAAGAACAAGATAAAAGGAATTACCGACTCCTTCGCTACAGCTTTAAATCCTCGCTGCGCTATCCTCTCCTTCTTATATCCAAATCCTTTGCCTTTGAGTCTTTTCCTTTAGCAATCTATCTTCTTCCTTGTTGTAGTATCCTCAACCAATTAGATTTACCACTTGTTCTTAAAGGACAACTAGGTTAACAAAATCCTTTGGTGGGAAAGGAGAAGAAATATTTGGAGGAGATTTTCTTAGAAGAAGAAGAACCAAAATTGAAACTCTTTCAATTCTTTCACTTAGGAATTTCGGTTCTACCTTGCATGAAAGGAGAGAATGTCTAAAACCATGAAAGAACCCTTTCTTACATCTCAATTTCGAAATATGCATGAATGGAAAGAGTGAGAGGCATCCAATGCATCACTTCACATTAATCAATCATCAAATAGCCAATAAATGAGACTTACTTCATTTATCTTTAAAATGGCTATTTGAAAAGACCATAACCTATAATTGAATACCCATTTCGGTTTTGGCAAGAAGAAAGAAGGAAGATGGTCCATCTAATGCACATCTTTCATCTTTAATCTAATGAATACAAATAGGTTACATGCCAACATTAAAAGCCAACCATTAAACCATTTAATGGTAAGTTCATAACTCCATTTAATAATGATGAACCATAATAAAGACCATCTTTATTTAGTATTTTAATGTCAAATGTGTGGTTACACATCTAACCTAACACAATTTTGAAATTGCTTCTTCTCCATTTTAAAAAAAATTGTTTTAATATAATTAATCTAATCAATTACATTAAACCAAAACAAGCCCATTTCTAAATGAACATATGGGCTTCCAATTAACCATTAATTAGTATAAGCTCATCATTCAATTATGGACTTCTAAAGCCTCCAAACTACTTCTTACTTAGCTTGATAACCTTCCTTAAAGCCAAGTGGGGAATCTTATTGGACTTTGATAATTCAAGCTCCAATAAGCCCAGAAATAATTCAATCTCATTGAATTAATTCTAGCTTATTAACTAAATGTCATTCCACTAAAGACAATTAGTTGAACTCTTGAATTATTAAATATTATGAGAATATTTCCAATTGCAAACCCTATTTAGAACCTTATTATAGCCATCCGCACAACAAAGGGTAAAATTACCGCTTTGCCCTTCTCATTGGTTTTTCCTTCTAGATCTCTCATTTTACTTTATATGTTGATTAACACATAAGATCTCATCTTAGTGTTAAGACTTGATGGGTAGCTAGTACATCAAACTATCGCGCCAGCTTTAATCACCAAATCTCCTTAAAACATCTGTAAGAGATGATAACACTATAAACTCTTTATTTGAGTGAATGTTCCTCGATACATGTTTCAATTAATAATTCCAAAATGCGATAATCGGATTAATACCTGTAAAAATCCATTCGATCATATCAAGAATTATAATGAAACACATATGAGTTCACCACTCATCAAGATTATGGTTCATAATAAGCGAATGCTTAAGTTGTATGTTTTAAGATTAAAGTAACGACCCACTTTATTCTTGAAAACATACTTGATTCCGATTCATTTAATAGTGCCATTATCGATAGTCTACTACTATCATGATATGAAACTCATCATTCCCTTTAAGTAAACTCCTTTACTTATATGGAGATAAATCGCAACACTACGCCTAAAACCATAATCAAACGACCAACTTGATTATTCAACTGTGAACCAATTAATTGATTCTAATAATATACATGTTTCCCATACATCTCTATGTATATGTATATTACTTACAAATGAATCTTGGTACCTTATGACCAGATATATAATGCTCATACAGATAAAACCAAACTCTTTTGTTTTATTAATAGTAAATATTTTCATTACAAAATCAGAATCAAGAGGATAAAGTTACATGTAAATACACTTGCTTTCCAGGGCACTATATTTACATAACTCCAACAATCTCCAACTTGCCCTAAAGCAAGTTTGACATATCCTTCATTCCCATCCCTTCTAGGTGACCCTCAAAGCTCTTTTGAGTCAATGTCATTGTGAACGGATCAGCAAGGTTTTGCTCTGTAGGAATCTTTACCACATCCACTTATCCACGTTATATTATATCCCTTATGAGATGATACTTTCGCTCAATGTGTTAGAATTAGCCACTGCCCCACTATTCTCACAATAAAGTGTAATGGCTTTTTCTGCCTCTGGAACTACCTCCAAATCATTTAGGAACTTCCGAGCCGATCGCTTCCTTTTTGCTTCACAAGCAGCAACATACTCACCTCCATAGTCGAATCAGCAATACAAGATTGCTTGACACTCCTCCAAACTATGGCTACACCTCCTAAAGTAAATATAGAACCAGAAGTTGATTTCCTTGAATCAACATCTGATTGGAAATCAGAATCCGTATATCCTGTCGGAATAAGATTACTTCCAGAGTAAACAAGCATTAAGTTCTTCGTCTTACGAAGATACTTAAGTATACACTTAACCGCAGTCCAATGTTCCATTCCTGGATTGGACTGAAATTTACTTACCAGTCCCACTGCGTAACAGATATCCGGTCTAGTGCACAGCATTGCATACATCAAACTACCAACTTCCGAAGCATATGGAATGTTACGCATGCGTTCAACCTCCTCTTGGGTTTTAGGTGCTTGTTCCTTTGAAAGTTTGATTCCATGTCTAGTAGGAGTGAAACCCCTCTTGGAATCATGCATGGCGAACTTATTGAGCATATTCTCAATGTAGGTTAGTTAAGACAAAACTATCTTCTTGTTCTTACGATCCCTTATAAGTTTGATCCCTAGAACATAGGTAGCCTCTCCCAAATCCTTCATTGAAAAGTGTTCATTCAGCCATCCTTAACCACGATAACATTCCCACATCATTCCCGATGAGCGTAATGTCATCAACATACGTGATTAGGAAAGTAACCTTACCTTCTTGTATTCTTTTGTAAACACAAGGCTCATCTAGGTTTTGTATGAACCCATAGGTTTTGATAGCCTTATCAAACCTAATGTTCCAAGACCTAGATGCTTGCTAAGTCCATAAATGGACCTTTGCAACTTGCAAACCTTATGCTCATTACCTAGCTCAATGAATCCTTCCGTTGGGCCATATAATGGTCTCCTCAAGATCTCCATTCGTAAATGCGATCTTGACATCCATTTGCCATATTTCATAATCGAAATAGGCTGCTATGGCCAAAAGAATCCTAATGGACTTAAGCATGGCAACCGGAGAAAAGTCTCCTCGTAGTCTATACCCTCCTTTTGAGTATAGCCTTTGCTACCAATCTAGCTTTAAAGGTCTCTACCTTTCCATCCGATCCCTTTTCCTTTTGTAGATCCATTTACACCCTATGGTTTTAGACCGGTGGTAGATCTACAAGGACCTGAACTTCATTAGTATACATAGAATCTATTTCCGATTCCATTGCCTTGAGCCATTTTCCCGCATCAACATCATTAATAGCTTGTGTATACGTAACGGATCTGTTTCTTCTTGGTCCGAGATGGCAATTAAGCCTTCTCCTAAACCCAGATACCTATCTGGTTGTCTCACAACCCTCCCACTACGCCTAGGCACATCTTGATGTTCAGTTGCACTTCGATTCAACTCTTGAATCCATTTCGACATCTTGTTCATCATATCCAAAACAACTCTTGGTTTGGATGAAATTGCTAACTCATTTAGTACTACTTCACTTCTTCCTTTGTGATTTCTCACAAACTCTTCCTCTAAGAAGTTTGCGTTTGTCGACATAAATACCTTCCTATCATGAGGACTGTAAAAATAGTACCCTTGAGTTCCCGTAGGATATCCTACAAACAAACATACTTCTGACCTTGGTTCCAAATTTGTGGATTCATGCTTTAGAACATGGGCTGGACAGCCCCAAGTCCTCAAGTGCCTCAATGAAGGCACTCGGCCAGTCCACAACTCCCTAGGTGTTTTAGGCACCGATTTGGATGGAACAAAGTTAAGAAGATATGTTGTCGTTTGTATGGCATATCCCCAGAACGATTCTGGAAGGCTAGCATAGACATCATTGATCTTACCATTTCCAATAGAGTTCTATTTCTCCTCTCTGCTACACCATTCTGTTGAGGTGTACGAGGAGCTGACAAGTTGGAAACAATTCCATTGTCAATTAAATATTGCTGGAACTCTCCAGATAAATACTCACCACCTCGATCTGATTGAAGCTGTTTTAATGGCTTGCCAAGTTGCTTCTCAGCTTCAGCTTTGAATTCTTTGAACTTTTCAAAAGATTCACTCTTTTTATGCATCAAATACAAATATTCATGTCTTGAGTAATCATCTATAAAAGTTATGAAATATTGATAACCTCCTCTAGCTTGTACATTCATGGGCCCACACACATCAGTATGTACCATGTCCAATGTGGAATCAAATCTGTTTCCTTTAGAAGGAAGTGAGGCTTTTGTCATTTTTCCTTCAATACAAGATTCACAGGTGGGTAATGGATCACTATCCAAGCCCATAAGGATCTCATCCTTTACTAGCCTGTTAAGTCTTTTCTGATTGATATGACCCATCCTTAGATGCCACAGATACTTTGAATTAATGCTAGAGATATTGGATTATCTTGGTTTTATCAATTCTGTGGTGTTTAGTGAGCCTTTCATAAGTTTTATAAAAAACAATCCCTGTTTAATTATTGCTTCACAAATAAAATCCTTATTCTCATATATTGAAACAACCTTTTCAAAATATAAGGAATAGCCAGATTTTATTAGACAAAAAATAGAAATCATGTTCCTTACAATCATTGGCATGTAATAAACATCTTCCAAATATAACCTATGACCACTAGGAAAATCCAAGATAACTACTCCCACTGATTCTGCTGAAACATAGGAACCATCTGCTATCTTAACTTGAAACTGGCCTTTAGGAAGTCTTTTCCTTCATTGGAACCCTGCAAAGAATTACAAACATGGTTAGTGGCTCCTAATCTAATATTCAAGAAGTAGATAAATCTGCCACATTTCTAGTTCCTAACAAACTTAGGAAGCCCATACCTTGTTTGCTTTTGAGGGACTCTAGGTAGACCGGATGCTTTCTTTTCAAAGGCCCATCTCATCACAAAGGAAACACTTTCCTTTAATGTTCTCTTTGGCCTTCTTTTTCATGGGTTTGGCCTTGACCCTATTTGGGCCTTCTTTTTATTGGACCCTTCTTCTTTCCTTGCCCTTACCCTTGGCTTAGAAGAAGAAGCTACATTAGCTTCTGGCCCATGAGCCTTAATATTCAATATTTCCTCCGTGCTCTGGAGGGTATTCATCAACTCACTCAAGGTGTAATCCTTGTTGTTGAGCTCATAGTCCAACTTAAACTGCTGAAAAGAAGAGTTTAAGCTATTGATGATCATAATCATTTGCGTGTCCGCATCCATATCCGCCCCAAGCATCTCATCCTCAGTGACCGTATAGATTACCTTCATCATGTAATCCCGCACCGGTTCACCAGGTTTCTATCTGAGATTATGAAAGGTTTGGATAGCTTTCACTCTTGCAGACCTAGTCCTCACACCAAACATCTCATGTAGGTGATGGACCATTGCACTAGCAGTTTTCATACAAGAAATTTGCTTTTGCAACATGCCGCTGACAGAAAGCCAGAATATAACACTTAGTAGTCTTGTCAGCATTCTGCCAACGCTCATGTTGTTGGACTTGCTCAGGAGTTGCATCTCCACTTAGAGGTGTAGGCTCATTTTCAATTAACACCCATGAAATACGCTCATATTGAAGATCAATGTCAAGGTTACGCTCCATTCATTAAACTTGTCTCCATTTTCCAATTTGTTATTAGTCAAGAGCAGGGTGAGTGGATTCATTTTGTGGTTGATTATGTCTGAAAATATAAATTATTAAAACATGAGCATACTAGTCAACAATTTATGGAACTTTGTATAAAATCATGATGCATGTATGCATGATGATAGATTTAACAAAACTTAAAAATTAAAACATTATACGACGGTTATTTTTCTTATCTATAACGAGACTAAGTGACGGTGGGCCATCTTATCTATTAAAAGAAAAACGGGACCCTCCCACTCAAAAACTACCAAGCATCTCATGCTCAATTTTTAAGAAGCGCCTTAATTTGGTCCATACTTTTACCAATGAGCTACGGTGGGCGGTTTATTGATAAAAATGTTGAGTGTATAACCATTTGATTCATTCACTAAAGATACCTACAAATCATGCCTCGGTGGGAGGTCACATTTGCTATCATTAAGTGGACTTATCCTTAAGGAGACCCAAACCATGCAAGATCTAGGATCCATGCCCTCCGATGGGGAGTAACACTTCACCACATGCAAACGGGCCATCATTTGGAGACCGTGGACTCTCACAGGAGCATCCTCTCCCACTCAATCTTTTTGGGCTTTAAGTTTTAAATACCATCTTGTCTAGATGCAATTTATTATCCATCCTATATTGTTTCATTATATATCTCATACATAATGAATGCATGGCAAGGCCTAGGGTTGGCAACTTTCTAAATGACATACAATCATATAATATCACATATTACAAGCATTCATTTCTCCATTCATCACATCAACTAATAAAGCCACTTTTGATTGTCCATCCTAGAAACATAAAATAATTACAAGCCTTTTAGGCCCAAAATATGCTTCTTCATCTTGGATCTTCCGCTTGAACTCTTCGCTAACATGATCCGCCCATTCGGTAAAAAAATGTAATGGTATTTATGAAATTAGAATTTTGTCATTTTGAAAATAAAATCCAGCACTAGATTTTTAGAAAACCAAATCTTTGTTTTGACAAAAAATTCCAGCACTTGTTTTATTAAAACCGAAACTCATTTCATGAAAATTAAACACAGCACTTAGTATTTTAGCAAAACCGAAATTGGATTCTTTGAAACAAAAACCAGCACTTGTTTTCCAATCATAACTGAAATATGATTCATTGAAACAAAATTCCAGCAACTTAGTTTTCACAAAACTTATGCCAAAACACAAAAGGATACACCGAAAATTTTACCTTTCCATTTCTTCAATCCATGGCTGCTCCTTCTTCATCATTACATCAATTTTGAACATTACAAAATCAAATAAAATAGAAAAAAGAAACCAAGGAGGAAACATGGTGATGATAGACCACCCTCCTTGTTACAACCAAATGAAGAAATCTTACAAGATAAAATTTAACTTCTATGGACAACTAAAAGAGCAACATACACCATATATATTTCTATCACATAAAAATATGCAGTATACATAAAAAGATTGCCAACCCATGCATCCACCATATAGAAACCGAAATCATGCATGAAAAACTGGCTCTGATACCAATTGTTGGATCGGAAAAAGAAAGCATGCTTAGTATGGAGAAACGATAGATTTCAAAACTTTTTAAGAAATCATCTTGCAGCGGAAGCAATATATCCAAATCAATATGCTAATCCATACATGATATGGTATAAGGATAATAAAACCAAGAACAAGATAAAAGGAATTACCGACTCCTTCGCTACAGCTTTAAATCCTCGCTGCGCTATCCTCTCCTTCTTATATCCAAATCCTTTGCCTTTGAGTCTTTTCCTTTAGCAATCTATCTTCTTCCTAGTTGTAGTATCCTCAAACAATTAGATTTACCACTTGTTCTTCAAGGACAACTAGGTTAACAAAATCCTTTGGTGGGAAAGGAGAAGAAATATTTGGAGGAGATTTTCTTAGAAGAAGAAGAACCAAAATTAAAACTCTTTCAATTCTTTCACTTAGGAATTTCGGTTCTACCTTGCATGAAAGGAGAGAATCTCTAAAAACCATGCAAGAACCCTTTCTTACATCTCAATTTCGAAATATGCATGAATGGAAAGAGTGAGAGGCATCCAATGCATCACTTCTTACATTAATCACTCATCAAATAGCCAATAAATGAGACTTACTTCATTTATCTTTAAAATGGCTATTTGAAAAGACCATAACCTATAATTGAATACCCATTTCGGTTTTGGCAAGAAGAAAGAAGGAAGATGGTCCATCTAATGCACATCTTTCATCTTTAATCTAATGAATGCAAATAGGTTACATGCCAACATTAAAAGCCAACCATTAAACCATTTAATGGTAAGTTCATAACTCCATTTAATAATGATGAACCATAATAAAGACCATCTTTATTTAGTATTTTAATGTCAAATGTGTGGTTACACTTCTAACCTAACACAATTTTGAAATTGCTTCTTCTCCATTTAAAAAAAATTGTTTTAATATAATTAATCTAATCAATTACATTAAACCAAAACAAGCCCATTTCTAAATGAACATATGGGCTTCCAATTAACCATTAATTAGTATAAGCCCATCATTCAATTATGGACTTCTAAACCCTCCAAACTACTTCTTACTTAGCTTGATAACCTTCCTTAAAGCCAAATGGGGAATCTTATTGGACTTTGATAATTCAAGCTCCAATAAGCCCAGAAATAATTCAATCTCATTGGAATTAATTCTAGCTTATTAACTAAATGTCATTCCACTAAAGACAATTAGTTGAACTCTTGAATTATTAAATATTATGAGAATATGTCCAATTGCAAACCCTATTTAGAACCTTATTATAGCCATCCGCACAACAAAGGGTAAAATTACCGTTTTGCCCTTATGTTGGTTTTTCCTTCTAGATCTCTCATTTTACTTTATATGGTGATTAACACATAAGATCTCATCTTAGTGTTAAGACTTGATGGGTAGCTAGTCCGTCAAACCATCAGCGCCAGCTTAATCACCAAATCTCCTTAAAACATCTAGAAGAGATGATAACACTATAAACTCTTTATTTGAGTGAATGTTCCTCGATACATGTTTCAATTAATAATTCCAACATGCGATAATTGGATTAATACCTGTAAAAATCAATTCGATCATATCAAGAATTATAATGAAACACATATGAGTTCACCACTCATCAAGATTGTGGTTCATAATAGCGAATGTTAAGTTGTATGTTTTAAGATTAAAGTAACGACCCACTTTATTCTTGAAAACATACTTGATTCTATATTCATTTAATAGTGCCATTATCGATAGTCTACTACTATCATGATATGAAACTCATCATTCCCTTTAAGTAAACTCCTTTACTTATATGGAGATAAATCGCAACACTACGCCTCTAAACCATAATCAAACGACCAACTTGATTATTCAACTGTGAATCAATTAATTGATTCTAATAATATACATGTTTCCCATACATCTCTATGTATATGTATATTACTTACAAATGAATCTTGGTACCTTATGACCAGATATATAATGCTCATACAGATAAAACCAAACTCTTTTGTTTTATTAATAATAAATATTTTCATTACAAAATCAGAATCAAGAGGATAAAGTTACATGTAAATACACTTGCTTTCCAGGGCACTATATTTACATAACTCCAACACTCTATATATATGTTTATTACTTATAAAAGAATCTCAGTACCTTATGAATAGATATATAATACTCATAAAAACCAAACCCTTTTTGTTTTATTAATAATAAATATTTTCATTACAAAACTATAACTAAAGAAGATTAAGTTACATGCAAATACACTTGCTTTCTAAGCCATTATATTTACATAACTCCAACAATCTCCCACTTGCCTTAAAGCAAGTTTGACATATCCCTCTTTCCCATCCTTGCTAAGTGACCCTCAAAAATCTTTTGAGACAACATCTTCTTAAACGAATCAACAAGGTTTTGCTCCATAGGAATCTTTACCACATTCACCTCTCCACATTGTATTATCTCCCTTATAAGATGATACTTTTTCCTAACATGTTTGGCAAGTTTACAGTTTTGAGGTTCTGTAGAATTAGCTACTACCTCACTATTATCACAATAAAGTGTAATGGCCTTTGCTGCCTCAGGAACTACCTCCAAATCATTCAGGAATTTGTAGAGCCAATCTTCTTCTTTCGCTACTTCACAAGCAGTAACACACTCAGCCTCCATAGCTGAATTAGCAATACAAGATTGCTTGACACTCCTCCATACTATGGCTTCATCTCCTAAAATAAATATAAAACCAAAAGTTGATTTCCTTGAATCAACATCTGGTTGGAAATAAGAATCTGTATATTCTGTCGAAATAACATTACTTCCAGAGTAAACAAGCATTAAATTCTTCATCTTACGAAGATACTTAAGTATACACTTAACTATCGTCCAATGCTCCATTCCTAGATTGGACTGCTTACTAGTCCCACTACGTAATAGATATCTAGTCTAGTGTAAAGCATTGCATACATTAAATATCCAACTGTCAAAGAATACGGAATGTTACGCATGCATTCAACCTCCTCTTGGGTTTTAGGTGCTTGTTCCTTTGAAAGTTTGAATCCATGTCTAGTAGGTATGAAACCCCCTTGGAATCCTGCATGGTTAACTTATTGAGCATATTGTCAATGTAGATTAATTGAGTCAAGGCTATCTGTTTGTTCTTATGATCCCTTATAAGCTTGATCTCTAGAACATAGTTAGACTCTCCCAAATCTTTCAATGAAAACTGTTCATTCAGTCATCCCTTAACAATAGATAACATTCCCACCTCATTCTCAATGAACATAATATCATCAACATACAGGATTAGGAAAATAAACTTGCCTTCTTGTATTCATTTATAAATACAAGGCTCGTCTAGGTTTTGTATGAAACTATAGGTTTTGATAGACTTATCAAACTTAATATTTTAAGACCTAGATGCTTGGTTAAGTCCACAAATGGACCTTTGCAACTTGCATACCTTATTCTCATTACCTGGCTTAATGAAACCTTCTAGTTAGGCCATACAACTGGTCTCCTCAAGATCCCCATTAAGAAATGCAATCTTGACGTCCATTTGCCATATTTTATAATCTAAATAGGCGACTATGGCCAAAAGAATCTGATGGACTTAAGCATGGCAAGCGAAGAAGAGTCTCCTTATTATCTACCCTCTTTTTTAGTATAGCTCTTAATTACAAATCTCGCTTTAAAAATCACCTTTTCATTAGATCCTCTTTTCCTTTTGGAGATCCATTTTCACCCTATGGCTTTTACATCTGGTGGTAGATCTACAAGAATCCAGACTTCATTGGCGTACATGGAATCTATTTCCAATTCTATCGCCTTGAGCCATTTTTTTGCATCAACATCATTAATAGCCTGTGTATAAGTAATGAGATCCATTTCTTCTTGGTTTGAGATGGCAATTATGCCTTTTCCTAGACCTAGATACCTGTCTGGTTGTCACACAACCCTCCAACTATGTCTGGACACTACTTGATGTTCAGGATGCTCTTCTTATTTAACTCTTGAATGCATTTCGGCATCTTGTTCTGCTATATTCAAATCAACTCTTGGTTTCGATGAAATAGCTAACTCATTTAGTATTACTTCATTTCTTCCTTTGTGATTTCTCACAAATTCTTCCTCCAGGAAGATCGTGTTTGTCGACACAAATACCTTCCTGTCCTGAGGTGTTGGACCCCAATTTTTGAGTAAAAATAAGAAATATTCAAAAGTGGATGAGTTTATTTAAATGAAGTTAAATAGCAAGAAGTAAAAAGAGAAAGTGTGAAAATATGAGAAATTGTGAAAAAGTTGACTTTTTGGCCTTGGAGAGTTGACTCTTGATTTAGGCAAATCACTTTGTTGATTTGATTTTGACTATACATTTGTGAGATGAAATAAGGATTATCTGAAAGATAAGATACATGATAAAGACATATGTATAGCAATTCAAAGGATTGGTCCATATTAAGGGTCATTAAGACTTGGACCATGAATTTGTGTAAATATGTTAAGGAATTTTGAGGATATAGTGTTTTAATATGATATTGGAGGTATAAAATATGAGAAGTGAAATATGGTTATAAGTTAAGAATAAGAATATGTGTGATAAGAAATTTGATAAGAAAGCGAGTGATTATGGTCATTACGCAGCAAGTACTTGGCGATTTCTAAGTATGAATTTCGAGGACGAAATTCTTTTAAGAGGGGGAGAAATGTTGGACCCCAATTTTTGAGTAAAAATAAGAAATATTCAAAAGTGGATGAGTTTATTTAAATGAAGTTAAATAGCAAGAAGTAAAAAGAGAAAGTGTGAAAATATGAGAAATTGTGAAAAAGTTGACTTTTTGGCCTTGGAGAGTTGACTCTTGATTTAGGCAAAATTTGAGAAAATATGCTACATGAAACTTGTAGATTATGTCAAGAGCTTTCTGTAGCCATAAAGTTTGATATTTTTCGATATCGGAGTGGAAGTTATGATCACCAAAGTTAAGTATGAAATTTATTTGAAGTTTGACTTTTGGGGTTGATAGTTGACTTTTGATCTAGGCCTAATTCGAGGCAATGATCAACGTGAAACTTGTAGCCTCTGTCGAGAGCTTTTCGTGGACATAAAGTTTGCTATTTTTCGATGTCGGGATTGAGAGATATGAATGTCGGAAGATATGCTTTTTGAAAATGTTATTAAGTATAGATTTGCATGTGCTATACTTCGAGGCCACTCGTCGTATGGATTTAGTCTGAATTGGAGTAAGTGGTATTACTGAAAGTTGTAGCTTGTATGTCGATCTTTCCGACGCCATAAAGTTTGTAATTTTTTGATATCGGAGTTAGGAGTTATGATTTTCGGAAAACCCATTTTGTTCTTGGGTTTTCAATCCGACCTTTTTGTAATCTTTTGTGCATAATTCCTTCATCCGACATCCGATTGACTCAATTCTTGAAGCGTTGAATTCCTAAGACAATTACGTTCATTTTTATGAAGAATTATGATTTTTAGGAGATTAAATGGAAAGAGATTGATTGAACCAAAGTAAGAGATGAGTTATAGGTTATAAATTGGATAATTTTCTGAACATAGTTCAGTATTTTGCAATTTTCGGGAGTTATACAGTTCCGATTGAGGTGATTCTTGAGGAAAAATAAAGTTAAGACATAGGGCTACAATTCTTGTGAAGGGATCGAAATTTAATTTCATCCCTAAGATTGTCAAATTCTGGACTGAAGTTATGTTAAAGTTCAGTTTCGGATTTTGTGCAGGTCAGTTATTATTTCGGTCATAACTTCTTCGTTTTAGATTCGAATTGAACGCTGTCGGTGGCGTTGGATTCGTATGATCTAGAGGAACAATTTTCATGAAGAAAGTTTGTCCAAATTATTTCGTTTAGATGTTGGAAATCAGGACGCAAGTTATCAGTTTTTCAAAATCCTGCACATGGGCAAACTTGGAAATAGGCTTAATTGGAGGGCAAGATGGTAATTTGTGTTTCATTAAATGAAACACATAAGAGGGTGTCGTTTTAGCCTACAGAAACTTGGAGAATTCACGAAAATTCCAGAACCAAAGAGAAGAGATAAGAAAGAAAGAAGAAAAGAATGGAGAGAAGGAAGTTTCGGTTGAAAGAGGAGAGAGCTCGTGACTTCAAGAACAAAAGGAGAAGAAAGAAGTCACGAAATCATCAAGGAGAAAAGAAGAGATGATTTCGGCTGTCCAAAGGAAAGAGGAAGAGTTGTCTTCCATTTGAGCCAAAGGAAGAAGAAAGTCGTGGGTCATTCTCAAGGTAGGGATTTCGAAAATCTCTTGGTTTTATTGTATGGGTTTCTCTTTTCTTGCTTGAAGATGGTGATTTGAAGAGAGATTCATGAAAGAATAAGGAAAGGGAATGGTTTTATCTTTCATTAAAGCCAAATTCTGATTTCGTGGGGTTGCATTTGGGTGAGAAGATTATTGAATTTTGTTGATTTTTTTTTATAAGTGTTGATGCTAAAGGTGGAGATAAGATATGGGTAAGGTTAGATGGAATGAATTTCATGTTTTCCCTTGTTCTTAAAATTTCCAGCATGTTGCTCATTTGGTAATTCATGGTTTGTTGATTAATTAGATAGGTTTTGATGTTAATAAGTTAGTTAGAGTATAGGTAAGGTGATGTTAAATCAATTTCAAGTTTTCCCATTTTAAAGAAAATTCCAGCATGTGTATCATTGGTTAATTCATGGTTTTATGGATGAGTTTTGATACAAATTGCTTAGTTAAAGTATGGGTAAGATTAGGTGAGGTTATGTAGATTGAAATTCAAGTTTTCCAATCCTTGAAGAAAATTTCAGCATGTAAATTCATGGTTGTTTTGTAGAATGAAGGAAAGAGAAGAAGAAGGTTAGGGTTGTAAGCTTGAGAAAGGAAAGTTAAAGAGGTTTTAATGAAAAGAAGAAGGATTTGAAAGTAGAAGAAAATCTGATTTGCTTGGTTTATGGATGAGTTTTGGTTGTTATAACATATAAAGATATAAGGAAAGTTAGGTTAGTTGAAATGGAAGTTTTCCATGCTTTGAAAAATTTCAGCATTATTAAGTCATGATTTTTGTTAGAGTTTTTGCCTTTTTCCTTAACCATGGTGGTTTGAGAGTGCATATAAAGAAAAGGGAAGGTTAGATTAATTTCAAATGTAAGTTGTTCCATTCCTTGAAAATTTCAGCATGTATCTCTTATGTTAAATCATGGTTCTTTGTTAGAATTTTGTGCCTTGGTTTGAAGAATTCTTCAAGAAAGAATAAGAAAGAAAGGAAAAAGGGAAAGAGGAAGGATTATTAAAAAAAAAATCAGATTTGGTGTGGTGTTTTTAAGGCATGAGATTCTTGGAAATAATTGATACAATTGAGATAGGCTTTGATGGTTATGGTTTAGGAAAGGTATAGGCAAAGTGAGATAGGGTTTTAGTCATGTTTTTCATTCGTTAGAAATTTCCAGCTTTGATATTTAGTGTTAATTAAGGTTTTGTATGCTTTGATTAAGGGCAATTAAAGGCGTTTGGGGATTGAGGAAGGACATGTGAACCTATTGCAAAGCTTAAGGATTCAAGGTGGGTGATTTCTTAATACTTGAGATAATATGCATTAAAGTTTTTCTAATAAATGCAAACTAATGTTTTCCACCAATGACTTAGCATGTTTGTATGACTTACTTTATGTGATGTCCTTCACTTATATGTGATATTCTTGAGTATGAATTTATGTTAGAATGGATTGTTAAATGGTTTGTAACATGAATTCCGATGCTTTGTAATATTTGAATTAGTTTTGATAATGATCTGATTTGAAAACAATTTGAAAGTCAAATTTGAAAAGTGCCTTCTGGCAACTGTTTGTTTTAAGCATGAATATGTGAATTGTATGGGTTTGGTTAGGTCCCTCCGTAGAGTCGATTACTCGTCTCCTCTCGATAGCCTTCTCCGGCTGCCCGCAGTGGCTTAGGAGTTCGATTTGATTCCCCTCATTCACGGCCGCATATGACCGCTATGCGAGAATGTGCGACGTCTCTGTTAGACCGAAACCAAACCATTCTGAAATGTTATGTGCTGTTTGATATTTGTTGAATTTGTAATTGTTTGAAAAGTAGTATTCCGTGAAGAGTTTTGACAAATTAAAATGCTTTTCTCAATGTGACTTGTATGAAAAGATTGAATGAATGAATAACGGTTTTCGCGTATTTCGCTTATTAAGTTATTACTCACGGAGCCGCCGAGCTCACCCCCATTTTCCCTCCTCGTAGCAAGCAAGAATCCGGTCGTCGCGATCGGGATTGAGGAAAATCCGATGCATTTTGTTGGTTTAGAAGTCTCAAAGCTTTAGTTTGTGCTTTGTAAATGAGTTTTATCTTTTGGATGTATTTAGGCTAAAATGCCTTGAAAGAATTGTATTTGCTCAATTCCATGTAAATGTGAGAAATGTATCTTGTATATGCATTCCAAAATGTATTGATGGGAGTATGCTTAAGAATGGTTAGAAAAGTAAATTTGTGTTGTTTTATAATCTTGTAAATGAGTAGCGAAAAAAAGATGAAGTTGTTGCCATTTTGAGTTGGTTGATGGGATTGTATGGCTTTATTTGAATCTTAAGAGTGTGATATTGCCCTTTTGAGTTGGTGTTTGGGATGTGCTATGGTGATTGGAAGATTGAAGTGGTTTTGTGCAGGTTTGGAGCTTGGATGGTTTAGCTTTAGGATTTGGCTAGAGCATTTTTTAAGGGGGAAAATTTGGGCAGCAACTTCGCTTAAGGTTTAGACCCTCTTAGAGAGGAAATTACTGTGGAAGTCTTCTAAAATTTTTAGAGCATGTTAAGATCTTGAAAACGGTATAAAATGGGTTAGTTTTCACTTAAGATGAAAAAGATATGAGCGTTTAAGTTTGCTGCCCATTATGCATTTGGGTTTCAATTACTATTCATCGCCATTTTGGGCTGAACCCTCGAAGGGTTTTTCGCCTTTAGAGCGATATCGGGATTTTTCATCTTTCACAAAGATGTAGAGTTTATCAAGATCTTTAAAATGAGATATGGTGTGTTCTAATTGGAATTGAGTAAAAGTTATAAGGATCGAAATTGGCGGTTACTATTCATATGGTCAATTACTATTCCTTTGGTCATTTTGCATTTTCTCTTATAACTTTCTCGTTTGGCCTCCGATTCACCCGAAATTCGAACCAGTGACTTCTCATCAAGTGTCCTACCTTTCCTTGCAAAATGTCCAATTGTTAGCTTAATTGAATTTTGTCGAATTAGCCTCACGTTTGTCTTGTTGATTTACCCTATTTGAATTATGCTTCAAGATGTTCGCTTTATCGCACTATGCCTTTCAAACCGATGTGCTTTTGTTTCCGCTTTTGTTTTGTTTCCTTCCGCCTTATACCTTTCGGTTCAAGTTGCGTTGGCTTCCGTTTCGTTTGTTTCTATCCTTTGTTATCCGATTCGACTCGTTTCAATCTATTTTGCTTTCGATTTCGAGCCTTCGATTTGCTTTGTAATTTGCTTCGGATACAATTCTTTAGTCTTGATTTTCATGTGCTTCGTAGTTTGTTTCATTATGTTTCTTCGTTTCTGTATGCTTTTCCTCCGTTCCGTTGAATTTACTTTTGTTTCGTTCTTCGTTTCGTTCTTCGGTTAAGACCCGACTCATAAAAATGGAGTTAAGATGAATAAGAAAAAAAAATTATATCGGGATTTTCGAATTAGAGATTGGATATTCGGTAACGGGTTATAAGAGTTCATAAGGAATCATGTGTACGTATTGAGGGAATATGTATAAGTAGTTGGGTTCCGAATACGGGATCTAACATGAGGATTATAAAAATAGTACCCTTATGTACCTGTAGGATATCCTATAAACAAACATACTTCAGACCTTAGTTTCATCTTTGTGGATTCAAGCTTTAGAATAAGGGCTAGGCAACCCCAATTCCTTAAGTTTCGTAATGAAGGCACTCGGCCAGTCCACAACTCCCTAGGTGTTTTAGGAACTGATTTGGATGGAGCAAAGTTAAGAAGATATCTTACCGTTTGTATGGCATATCTTCATAACGATTCTGGAAGGCTAGCATAGGACAACATTGATCTTACCATTTTCAATAGAGTCCTATTTCTCCTCTCAGCTACGTCATTCCGTTGAGGTGTTCGAGGAGGTATCAAGTTAGAAATAATTTCATTGTCAATTAAATATTGCTGGAACTCTCCAAATAAGTACTCACCACCTCAATCCGATCGAAGTTGTTTTAATGGCTTGCCTAGCTGCTTCTCAGCCTCAACTTTGAATTCTTTGAACTTTTCAAAGACTTCACTCTTTTTATGCATCAAATACAAATAGTCATGTCTAGAGTAATCATCTATAATGGTTAAGAAATATTCGTAGCCTCCTCTAGCTTATACGTTCATAGGCCTATGCACATTAGTATTGTTGGGACCCGATCCGAGACCGGACCCCAACAGGAAAAGCGGAAACGGAAGAAGCGGAGAACAAAGCAAAACGTAAAACGAAAGCGGAAGCAAATCAAAATCGAATACGAATACGAACGAATATGAATCGAATCAAAGAAAAGAAACAAAAAATAAGGCGAAATCAAATCGGATAGCGAAAACAAAGTACCCAAAACGAAAGAACGGAAATCATACATCGAAAGTATCGATCGGTCAAAAAGAGAAAAAATTGAATAATCGAATCCGACAACAAAATGCGGAACCAAATCATAAAAACAGATCGAATTCAAAACATACAAACAGAGTAATTGAACTGAACAATTATCCGACATCCGATAACAAAAAAATAGAGAAATACGATCGCATTGGAAACCCTAAGACTAATCAATCCGAAACTGGTATAATTTTTTTTCCTCTCTTTCATTCATTTATCAAAATCATACAAAACCATCTTATTTCCCTTTTTGGAAGTTAATCCTTATACCAAAGATCTCAATTCATATCATTCGTCTTAATCACGCAATATCTCAAAATCATCTATAACAAAACTTATGTCTTTTGTCAAAGAATCTCACACATGACTTATACAAAAATCTTATTATTCCTCTCTTTTGCCAAATTACACTCAACACACATATCCATATACCCATGACTCATTCACCATAAAGCATACTCAAATAAACACTTCAATAACTCAAATCCAGCAACACAATTCATCGGACCACCCTTCCAGAGGCCAAACCACAACCAGTACACAATTTATATACAAAACCATTCATATTCATCTCATCTCAATTCAGTATGCAAATCCATATTCCATATCCATACACAATTTCATAACTCATTACCATCATGAATTAATATGCTTACAAAACATAAATGGTATTCCAAGCCATAATACAACGTCAGTACTAAAATCCAAAATACACGAGATAATACAACTCCAAAATTCTCAAAAAAAGTCTAAGGACTTATCTTCCAACAATCTAACTTAAAAACACATCATATGTACACATAAAAACAAACAAAAGCCTTCACTTTCTTTCACCTGATCTTCTTCTCATCACCTGTGGATGGGAATGAAGGGGGTGAGCTTATAGCTCGTGGGTAACATGTTTATAACCGGAAACAAGCAAAAACCATTGTAAAGTTCAAATTGAAATCCATATCACATATTTTCAAATTCAATAAGCCAAAACTATTGAAATGTTCATTTGTTATATAAAAATCTTGATAATTTCGTAAAATGCTTCATTTCCAAATTCTCTGTCAAATTTGAAATTCCAACTCAAAGCTTATATCAAAAATACCATCACATTACAAAGCATATTCATTTCATCATCAATATAAAACACTCAATTTATGCAACATATTTGACAATTCCATGATGCAATGCACAAACAAATGGCTCAAGAGTTCCATAAACGAAAAGGGTGTAGTTTACACCGTAAACAAAACTAGTCCAATTTTTCAGGATCTCGTGGCCCCAAGCGGGCACCCGGGAGAAGGCTATGGGTCATCGTGCACGTGACTAACGAAACAAGTTCTCTCTTGCCCAAACAAAAGCACATAGTCATTTCATGCTCAATCAACTTATTTGAATGCTTTCATACTTTCAAGCTTTTCTATCTTTTCCATTCATACAAAAATGCCATAACATGTTTTAATGGCATAACTTGAGCATAATTCGCAAATCACAATGCATTTTCAATAATCACAATATCACACAAATTCACATATCAAGTTCTCAATCAATTAAGCATATACACACATAAGCAAATTCTTTAAATCATTTAAAAGCAATATATGAAGTAATTGAAATCATTTAGTTCTCTTGATTTGGAAAAACTTTAGTGGCTCATTATTCAATTATAAACATGAAACCCACCTCAATTCCGTGCTTGAAGCTTGCCCAATGCTTCAATTCTCCAAAGCCTTTCTTCTTTCCTCCAATATAAAATTCCCTAAGCCATAATCATCCAAATTCAACATCATAATTAGCATAATCCTCAAAATTAACTATAGGAAACCCATACTCATCATTTTTCCAAGCTATCTAAAGCAAGAATTTTTAAATTCCCAAAATCACAAAAATTGACATAAACCCTAATTCCCAATTATCCAAAATTGAATCAATTATAACATGTAATCTCCAAAATTGACTTCATAATCCACAAACTCATATCATTTCCATGCTATCTCACTCAAAAATTCATGAAAAACTCAAAGCTTAAAAATTTCTCTTACCTTCATCTTCCACCATTTTCGAATTTTCTTAGCTTCCAAAGGAAGCTTTCACCCTCTTCCACATTTTTCCTCTTGAATCATCTCTAAAACCGCACTTGAAGCTTACCAAAAATCAAAACCCTAAGTTCTTTCTTCTTCCTCCTTTTTCACCACCGAAAACTTGCTCTCTCCTGCCTTCTTTCTATTCTTTTCTTCTTTCCTTTTTTAATTTTCGTGCCTCTCCTTTCTTATATGAAGGCTCACCTTGACAAATGACCAACTTGCCATTAATGAGTGTAAAAGGACCAATTTTCCCTTACATATTAGCCTTATAACTTAAAACCTTAAGTGAGCTTCCAACAATGCCTTTCGTTTTTGCTTTGAAAACTGAAACCGTCACTCCTTATTTTGATCAGGTAAATGAAACAATTTCACAAAATTTCCTACTCGAAAAATGTTCCTCTATGTCTCAATTTTAATACGCCACCAAAAATGTTCAATTCGGTTCATAAATGAAACGTTATGACTAAAAATACTTTCAGACCATTGCAAAACCGAGGCTGAACACTACACCTAACTTCAATCTAGAAATTGAAAGTATTAGAGGCTAAATTACCATTCAGCTCCTTCAAATAACTTGTAGATCCATGTCTCTAGTTTAATTTGCAACAAGAATCAACTCAATCGGAGCTCTATAGCTCAAGATATCACCAAACTACTGAAGCATAGTCAGACCTTTTTAACCGATCATCACACTTTGTTTCGATCCACCTTTTTCAATTTAATATCAAGACCAATCAACAAGGTATGGAGAGATATAAAAATGTCTTAGGAGTCCAACGCTTCAAAAATCAGGTCGATCGGAGGTCGGATGAAAAAGTTATGGCCAAAAGAAGGAAGAGAGGTCGGTCAATCGAAAATCGACCGCGCGGGACGCGCGACAGACTCGCACGGGCGAGAGAGCGCATGCTCGCCCGATCAGGCGAGCGGCCGAACAGTCGGGCGCTCGGTCGGGCGCGTGCGGGCACTTGGTCGGGCGCTCGGTCGTGCGGGCGCTCAGTCGGGCGCTCGGTCGGTCGGGCCAGCGGCCGAGCGATCGGCCACGCGATTCCGACCTCCTAACTTCTGACCTTCATATCTTTTGGCTCCAAACTCCAAATTTTACAAACTTAGTACCATTGGAAAGATAAAAGACATATCTATCATTTTCAAGAAGGACTCAAAAGCAAGTTTGGTCACTAAAAGGGTCAAAAGTTTACTCCAGGATGACCGATTGACAAGCTCCTAATAAATAGTACCAAAACTTGTAAACATCATAATTTTTGACTCAAAACTCCAAATTTTACAAACTTGGTATCTGTGGAAAGATAAAAGCAAGATCTACAATTTCCATGCAGGACTTAAAAGTCAATTCCATCTCTAAAGTGGTCAAAAACCCTGTCAAAGATACTGCCTCTACTTGTCATCCCAAAATAGTAACAACAACTTGTAAAAATCATAACTTCCTACTTCATAGCCCAAAATTTCCATACTTTACACCAATGGAAAGATCAAAACATAATCTAAAGCTTTCATGAAGCATTTAAAAACAATCTCTGTCTCTGTAAGGGTCAAACTTCCAATTAAAGGCACTACCCACTTAAATGTCATCCTATACCACATCCAAACTTTAAAATTTCAAATCTTCTAATTTCCAAAACCAAAAATAACATATTACACATCATTGAAAAACTATAAACTTCCTCTACAACTTTCATGTAGAACACTTAACTCAATTAAAAACATATCAATCCCAGAATTCACCTCGAAGCACAACATACACAATCTTATACTTCGGAAAATCATAACTTTCAATTCTGATATCAAAAAATATCATACTTTATGGTAACAGAAAGCTTGCAACATAAGCTACAAGTTTCATGAAGATCACTTTCTCAAGTTCAGCCTAAGTCAACTCTCTATCCCCAAAAAGTCAACTTTCTTAATTCTTCAAATTCTCATACTTTTACTATTTATTTCATGCTTTTCAACTCCATTTCAATCAACCCATTCACTTTAACTTTCATAACTCATATAACTCTACTCAAATTTCAAAGTCATCAAAACCAATCACTTCATTTCTCATCAATTTCCTTTAAGCACAATAACATCTATAACACAATACTTATACAAACACACTCATTTAATTTTATTTAATATTTCTAAATTCCACTCGAAGATCGGGGTCCAACAAGTATATACCAGGTTCAACGTGGATTCAAATTTGTTTCCTTTATAAGGAAATGAGGCCTTGGTCATTTTTCCTTCAATACAAGATTCACAAGTGGGTAATGGATCATTATCTAAGCCCGGAAGGATCCCATCCCTTACTAACCTATCAAGTCTTTTCTGATTGATATGACCCATTCTTAAGTGCCACAGATATTTTGAATTAATGTTAGAGGCATTGGAATGTCTTGATTTTATTAATTCTGTGGTGTTTAGTTAGCTTTTCATAGGTTCTATAAAGAACAATCTCTGTTTAATTATCGCATTACAAATAAAATTCTTATTCTCATATTGAAACAATCTTTTCAAAATATAAGGAATAACCAGATTTTATTAGACAAAAAATAGAAATCGTGTTGCTTACAATCGTTGGGATATAATATACGTCCCCCAAATATAACCTATAACTAATAGGAAATTCCAAGATAATTACTCCCAATGATTCTGCTGAAACATAGGATCCATCTGTTATTTTGATATGAAACTAGCCATTATGTAGTCTTTCCCTTTGCTAGAGCCACTGCAAAGAATTGCAAACATGATTAGTGGTACCTGAATCCAATATCCAAGAATCAGAATATACCATGTTTCTAGTTTCTAAAAAACTTAGGAAACCCATACCTTGTTTAGTTTTAAGGGACTCAAGGTAGACTTGTCGGGCCCCAAATTTTTTCAATTATTATTGATTTATTGATTTCATTATTTTTAGAATTGATTCATTAATTTGATGGGCATAAATAGAGATTTGAAATTAGATGGAAAGATTTGAATTAAATTAGAGTTAATATGGTGTTTAAGAAGATTAAAGGAGTTAGGAGGTAAATGAAAGAAGGAGCGAAATGAGAAGTCCAAAGGAGAGGAGGGGTCCTTTTAGAAGGAAAAGACCAAAATGTGTTCTTCTTTAAGAAGAAGAAGAAGAAAAATGTGAATTGGGAGAGAGGAAGAGAAATAACAAATCAAAAAGAGAACAAAGAGGGATTTCGGTGGTTGAGAGAAAAGAAGAGAGTAATAAGTGGTGCATTTATTACTCTTTGAATGATTTAAAAAATCTTTCTATGATTGGTATATGAATTTTGTTGATGAATTTCAAAATGAAGAAGGAAATGTTTTGAAACATTTTATGTTGTGCCTTGAAACATGTCATGGCATTTTGCATGAATGAAAAGATGTGAAAGCAAGAAAGTATGAACACATGAGCAAATGATTTGAGCATAGATATTTGCTTTTGCTTAGGCAAGAGAGGAACCCATTTCGTTAGTCACGTACACGTTGACTAATAGCCTTCTCCCGGCTACCCGCTTGAGGCCACGAGATCATGAGAAATCAAACTCGCTTTGTTCGCAGTGTAAACTTCAGTTTCTCCGTTTTGTTCCACGAAACTGTCGAGCCATTTGTTTGTGGATTGCATAATTGAATTGTCAAGTTTGTTGCATAATTTGAGTGTTCTACAATGATGGTTAAATGTACTTTGCTATGTTGAGTTGAGGACATTTTTAACTATAAGTTTTGAGCAAAAAGATCGTGAAATTGAATTAAAATTTGACAACAATGCGTTTATAAATTCATTTTGACTTTTATAAGACAAATGAACATTTCAATGATTTTGCTTTTGACTTTTATAAGACAAATGAACATTTCAATGATTTTCCTTATTCTTTATTATAAACTTGTTACCCAGGAGCTTTCAAGCTCACCCCCCTTTTATCCCATCTCTAGGTGATAGCTAAGAGACCAAATGATCAAGACCCTAAGGGCATTTCTCCAAATTTGCTTATTTTGTAGTGCTGATTTTGGGAAAGCAAAAAGTTTGTTTGTTTAAGGACCTTTTGTAATTTGAGATTTTGAGACAATGATGTAATGTGGTTTGGAATGTCATTAAAGATTTGTAAAACTTTATTCTTTTAAAGTTAATGAAATGTTAATGGTGTATGGATCATGTGAGTTAAAATTAGATATACGTGAAGAAGTTATCATATTGTAAAATTAGATATACGTGAAGAAGAAGTTATCATCTTTAGTTGATAATTTTGGAACATAAATCATTGATATATATATATGTACGCATAAGTGAGATGTTACGGGAAGGAATATAGGAATTATGACTGATCAAATGAGTTAAGATTTGAGAGTTTAATGAAACCATTTTGGTAGCTAAATGGTTATGCTCAGGACATTCCAAGTTTGCGCAGTGCAAAATTTCAAGTCTTCCATAACAAAAAAATTCATTTTCTGAGTTTAGAGGAAAATCTGGTTTAATATAGGTTGAATTAGACAAAGTTGTCTTCTAAAAAGTTGCAGCTTAGCTTTCTAGCTTTCCAACGGTATATCGTATGAAATTTTTGGATATCGGAGTCAAAATTTATCGTCCTTATAAGTGAAGATGCTCAGGAGTATAGGACATATTGTCTAGTGAAGACGTGTCATCTAGTGAGGACGTATTGTCTGGTGAAGACATATCATTTCTTAAGAACACTTCGTTTGGTGAGGACATATCGTCTAGTGAGGACTTATCTTCTGGTGAGAACGCTTCGTCTACTGAGGACACTTCGTCTAGTGAGGACACTTCATCTAGTGAGGACGTATCGTCTAGTGAGGACACTTCGTTTAGTGAGGACGTTTCATCTGGTGAGGACATATCGTCTGATGACGTCATATCGTCTGGTGATGACATCATATCGTCTGGTGCACTGTTCATCTTGTATCGTCGGGTCCAATTTTGTCCCTTTAGATGACAAAATCTCACTTCAGTGTCTGCATGAAAGTTGTAGATATTGAAGTTCTCTTTCGAATCCTTCAAGAATGACCTTGATTTAGTATCCCCAGAGCACGTTATGCCATTTTTCTTGAAATAGGTTCAATATGATTGAGGAAAGAACCTTGTTTGATTTCCTTCGGTCAATCTTTATTATCTGACCTCCAAATGAAGTGATTCTTGAAGGAATAGATCCCAAAACACATTGTGCTATCTCTCCACAAAAATTGGCAGCATTCTGAATAGATTGGAAAAAGGTCTTCATTAAAGGAAAGTAAAGGAATCTATTGGAATAGTATGAATTTATGTTATTTTACTGAACATGCTTCGGCATTTTGAATATACCTGGATCTGTAGGGTTTCAACTGAGATGATTTTTAATGTGGAGTAAACTAGAGACGTAGGTTTACAAATTATATGAAGAGGTAAATTCTAATTCAGCCTCTAAGATATTCAATATCTAAATGAAAGTTGAGCATAGAATATTTACTTTAGTATAAGAATGATTAGGAAAATAGGGTCTGACACTTATGGTATCAGAGAATGAAGATGAACCAAGGATAACTAATGAGGGCTAATTGGAATAACCATACATGGTAACAAGCACAAGCACACGTTTTATGACTATGAATGTTGGATATAAACGATCTAGAAGGGGGGTTGAATAGATCTTTAAAGTTTTTCGTAAAGTTCTACAATAAAATCAGAAGTTAATTCACATAATAATAATTTAAACAAATTTAAATGTAAAGAGTAGGGAAGAAGAGCAAACACTATTTTTATAGAGGTTCGGTGCTAAGACCTACGTCTTCTACCTAAGCTCCCACTTAGGATTTGGCAAACCACTTTACTGCACACTTTTTAGTTTAGTGTTAACTCTT
Source organism: Erythroxylum novogranatense (assembly GCA_029891385.1). Lineage (NCBI taxonomy): Eukaryota > Viridiplantae > Streptophyta > Magnoliopsida > Malpighiales > Erythroxylaceae > Erythroxylum > Erythroxylum novogranatense. The sequence goes on from CM057235.1 coordinate 23,593,984, forward strand.
ACAATACCACTTGATTTCCGGCTCAAGCTACCTTTACAATTGATTCTTCTTCTGGCACAAATCCTACCTCACAAGTGATTTTTCTCTAATCACTCAACTCACAATAATAATGAGATAAAGATGAAAGAACAACGCTCAATACAAATTTGAAACAAGCTAAGAACAATATAGAGCGAGTTTGGAGTTGTCGTTGTATCTTTTGGCTATATGGACATATATATCTTTATCCCTTGATCTTGATCAATTTATTTTCAGCCTCTTGGAAGATTATAGACGTTGGAGAGTCTCATAACCATTGTTGATTATCTTATAGTCGTTGCATGAATATTTCCTTTCCATTTATGACTAATTGACTTCGTCAAAATCAGTTTGCTGTACTCGTAAGTCGACTTGTCGTGGTGTGTAAGTTGACTTGTAACATCGATTTTCGTAAAACTTTATCTCCGTTCTTCTATAAGTCGACTTATGCAGTGTAAGTCGACTTGTAACCTTCGATAAGTCGACTTATAGTCCATTAGTCGACTTGTGTTGTTCTCAACCTGACAAATCTTGATATATTAGTCGACTTATGATTTACTAGTCGACTTATGTTAGCTTCAACGGTTATATTGCAGAAAATATTGATCTTTAATTGTTGGGATACATATCTTTGAAGATCTTTATCCATAATCTTCACTAAGATCATCTTTTACAACGTTGGTGAATATCACTAACTTGATTTGATTTGAATATTTGTCAATCTTAAAAGGTAGTAATCCTTTTTATTGCAATCCAAATTACCTTAAATAATTTCTTAACTAATTCTATATATTTTATTATTATCAAAACATAAAGGATTTTAATTTGTCAACCACCATTGGTCCAACAATCTCTCCCTTTTTGATAATGACAAAATATTTAGAAATTGAAAAGAAATTGAAAACAAAAAACTTGATCAAGGTTTTTAATCCCTTGTCTCGATGGTTAGTTTGTCTCCCCCTTAATTAATAAACCAATGAATTTAATAACCTTAAAAGATAAAATTCATAAAAGTAATTTGAAATCAAGATAGACTCAATTCAAAGACAATTATCACATACTCCCCCTTAATCAAGTAACTAAAGAATATCTAATTTCTCATTTTACTCCCCCTTTTTGTCATAATCAAAACAACTAATACAATAACTTTACCTTTGTTGTTGTCTCCAAATGTGACATATCCTTGATTCTTTGGTTTGATTTCTGCAAATAAGTTCTTGTCTCCACTCATATTCCTTGAACATCCACTATCAATGTACCAAGTGCTTGATGAATTTTCATTCCTTGCTTGTACCTACAACTGAAACCTTCTTTCTTCTCATTGGTATCCAAGCCATTTTGGGTCCATTTTGGTTAGTCATATAAACCACATTAGGAGGTGTTGTACCTTTTAACTCCCAAATTTTCTTAACCTTAACACATCTTCTGATACTTTTGCATGTAATTTCTATATGATCGTCTTTCAAGCATCTAGCACATTGAGCAACTTTTCCATCCTTAGTGAATTTAGAAATCAAGGAACAATCTCTATGAAAGGGATCATATCCTAATCCATGTTTAGAAATTGAATATCTTTGTAAGGATAGCATCTTTTCAAACTTTTCATTTCCATTAGAAAATTTTCCAACCACATAGGAAAATTCCTTTCTAAGTTTATCAAGCTCACAAATAAGATTTTCCTTTTCAACAAGGCATGCAGAATGATCTTCCTTAGGACAATCTAAATCATCAATAGTCTCATGCAAAACATTTTTTTCAGCAACTAGATCTCTTATTTTCTTTCTCAGCCTCTTGTTGATTTCAATTGCTTCTTCAAAATCAATTTGTAAAGCATTAAAAGAATCTCTAAGATCTTGGTCAATGAAAGTTAACTCATCTTCATCATCACTTGTCAAGGAGTTACTTGCCATAAGAGCTAAGTTGTTTTCATCATTGCTTTGGTAAGCTTCCTCATCATCACTCCAAGTGGCTACTAGGCTAGCTTTCTTTTTTTCTTTGTCATATTTGTCATTTTTCTGATAATTTGAAGTAAAGGATGAGCTTTTGCATTCTCTAACATGATGTACTTCTTTACTCTTCTTTTCTTCATAGCCCTTAGACCTTCTTTCCATGGTGTACTTCTTTCTTTCTTCATTTCTTCCACCACATAATTCTTTCCTCCTATTTTTGAGTAGTCCTTTGAACTTTCTCAAGTTTCTAGCATACATTGATATTTCTTCATCTTCGTCTTCTTAATCTAACTCTTCTTCGCTTTCATCAAGAGAAGAAACATTAGCTTTTAAAGAAATTGACTTTTTTCACTTGCCTCTTCCTCCTCTTGACTTGAGAATGATCTCATAGTTTATGAGTAATCCCACCAAGGCATTGAATTCCAATCGATTGAGATCTTTAGACTCCATAATGGCAGTGACTTGTGAGTCCCATTCTTTCAACAATGAACGTATAATCTTTTTTACCTTCTCGCTATCCGTCATGTGCTTTCCAAGATTTCCTAATCCATTGATAATTTCTGCAAAACGATCAAGCATACTGGAAATAGACTCACCTTCCTTCATGACAAACATTTCATAGTCATGGAGTAGCATGTTGATCTTTGTTTCTCGAACTTGTTTGGTTCCTTCGTGAGTAATGTGAAGTCTCTCCCACATTTCTTGAGCGCTAGTGCATGAATTCACTCGATTTCTTTCCTCAATAGTGAGAGCGCAGTATATCAATTTCATTTCTTTTGCGTTGATGTAGGCTTGCTTCCAATCATTGTCATCATATTCCAGCTCCGTTTTCACCTCACCATTTTCTTTTAATGGAACATGTGGACCGAAGATGATAATCTTCCAATATTCTACTCCTTCGCTTATAATATGATACTTCATAGAATTTTTCCAAGAAGAGTAGTTAGTACCATTAAATAAAGGAGGGCAATTATTGGTGTTACCTTCTTCCGCTAGATTGTTGTGTGTCATCCATGGATACTTCTGCTCTGATACCAATTGTAACCGATCTAGAAGGGGGGTTGAATAGATCTTTAAAGTTTTTCATAAAGTTCTACAATAAAATTAGAAGTTAATTCACACAATAATAATTTAAACAAATTTAAATGTAAAGAGTAAGGAAGAAGAGCAAACACTGTTTTTATAGAGGTTCGGTGCCAAGACCTACGTCCTCTACCTAAGCTCCCACTTAGGATTTGGCAAACCACTTTACTGCACAATTTTTAGTTTAGTGTGAACTCTTACAACACCACTTAATTTCCGGCTCAAACTACCTTTACCACTGATTTGTTTTCCGGCACAAATCCTACTAACACCACTTGATTTCAGGCTCAAGTTACCTTTACAATTGATTCGTCTTCCGGCACAAATCCTACCTCACAAGTGATTTTTCTCTAATCACTCAACTCACAATAATAATGAGATAAAGATGAAAGAACAATGCTCAATACAGATTTGAAACAAGCTAAGAACAATATAGAGCGAGTTTGGAGTTGTCGTTGTATCTTTTGGCTATATGGACATATATATCTTTATCCCTTGATCTTGATCAATTTATTTTCAGCCTCTTGGAAGATTATAGACGTTGGAGAGTCTCATAACTGTTGTTGATTATCTTATAGCCGTTGCATGAATATTTTCTTTCCATTTGTGACTAATTGACTTCGTCAGAATCAGTTTGCTGTACTCGTAAGTCGACTTGTTGTGGTGTGTAAGTCGACTTGTAACAACGATTTTTGTAAAACTTTATCTCCGCTCTTCTATAAGTCGATTTATGCAGTGTAAGTCAACTTGTAACCTTCGATAAGGCGACTTATAGTCTATTAGTCGACTTGTGTTGTTCTCAACTTGACAGATCTTGATATATTAGTTGACTTATGATTTACTAGTCGACTTATGTTGGCTTCAACGGTTATATTACAGAAAATCTTGATCTTTAATTGTTGGGATACATATCTTTAAAGATCTTTATCCATAATCTTCACTAAGATCATCTTTTACACCTTGAACGTTGGTGAAGATACTAACTTGATTTGATTTGTATATTTGTCAATCTTAAAAGGTAGTAATCCTTTTTATTGCAATCCAAATTACCTGAAATAATTTCTTAACTAATTCTATATATTTTATTATTATCAAAATATAAAGGAATTTAATTTGTCAACCACCATTGGTCAAACATTGGACTCCAAAATCGAGGTTCTATATGGTTGTGGTATCAAAGCAAGAGTTAGGTTCCGAAACTGGTGCCCAACAACTGTGGTATTAGAGCAAGAGTTGGGTTCCGAAACTAGTTCCCAATAAGACACCACAATTTCTTTTCTAGTGAGCCTAATCACCATATTGGAAAAACTTTTCCTTAGTGCCTGCTTTGGTCTTCTTTTTCATGAGTTGGACCTTAACCCCTACTTCGTTTTTCGTTAGACACTTCTTCTTTTTCTTGCCCTTACCCTTGGGCTTAGAAGAAGTTACTACATTAGCTTCTGACCCACAAGTCTTGATATTCAATATCTCCTCTATACTCTGGAGGGTATTCATCAACTCACTTGAGGTGTAATCTTTGTTGTTGACCTCATAGTCTAACTTAAACTGCTAAAAGAATAGTTTAAGCTATTAATGATCATAATCATCTGCGTATCCGCATCCATATCCGCCTTAAGCATCTCAACCTTATTAATTGCAGAGATTACCTTAAGCATGTAACCCGTACCGGTTCACTAGGTTTTTGTTTGAGGTTTTGAAAGGTTTGGATAGCTTTCACTCTTATAGACCTAGTGCTCACACCAAACATCTCATATAGGTGATGAACCATTACACTAGTAGTTTTCATACAAGCTAGTTGCTTTTGCAATATGTCACTGACAGAAGCTAGAATATAACACTTAGTAGTCTTATCAGCAATCTTCCTACATCCATGTTGTTGGACTAGCTCAGGAGTTAAATCTCCACCTGAAATTGTAGGCTCATTTTCAGTTAATACCTATGAAATATGTTCATATTGAAGAACAATATCAAGGTTACGTCTCTATTCATTAAAAGTCTCTCCATTTTCTAATTTGTTATTTGTGCAGAGCAAAGTGAGTGGATTCATTTTGTTGTTGATTATATCTAAAAATATAAATTATTAAAAGATAAGCATACTATTCAATAATATTGGAACTTTGTATAAAATCATGATGCATGTATGCATGATGATAGATTTAAAAAAAATTAAAATTTTAAAACTTTATATGACGGTTATTTTTCTTATCTATAATGGACTAAGTGATGGTGGGTCATCTTATCCATTAAAAGAAAAGCTGTGACCCTCCCACTCAAAAAACTACCAAGCATCTTCATGCCTAACTTTTTGATAAGTGCTATGATTTGGTCCATACTTTTACCAGCAAAGGTACGGTAGGCAAGTTATTGATAAAATATATTGAGTGTGCAACCATTTTACTCATCCACTAAAGGTACTTGTAAAACATGCTTCAGTAGGAGGTCACATTTGCTACAAATGAGTTGACTTATCCTTAAAGAGACCTAAACTATGCAAGATCTAGGATTTAGGCCCTCCGGTGGGGAGTAACGCTTCACCATATACAAATGGGCCATCACATAGAGACCAGGAACTCTCACATGAGCATCCTCTCCCACTTAATCTTTTTGGCCTTAAGTTTTAATAAATACCATCTTATCTAGGTGCATTTTATTATCCATCCTATATTGTTTCATTATATATCTCATACATAGTGAATGTATGGCAAAGCCTAGGGTTGGCAATTTTCTAAATGACATGCAATATCATAATATCACATATTATTTGCATTCATTTATCCATTCATCACATTAATTAATCAAGCCACTTTTGATTGTCCATCCTAAATCACAAAAATAATTACAAGCCTTTCAGGACCAAAAAATTCTTCTTGGACTTGGATCTTCTACTTCGAATTCTTTGCTTACATGACCTAGCCCATTTGATAAATTTTATAAAATTGAATTTTGTTATTTGAAAACAAAAAATCCAACACTAAAACCAAATCTTTGCCATAATAAAAAATTTCAGCACTTGTTTTTATTAAAACTGAAACTTGTTCCATTAAAACAAAAAACTAGTATTATGTTTGTTATCAAAACCAAAATTTGATTCATTGAAACAAAAATCCAGCACTTGATATTACATAAAAATTGAAACTTGATTCATTGAAACAAAAATCTAGCATTTTTGGTTTGCATAAAATCAAAGCTATGCCAACATATAAAAGGATACTTCGAAACCATTACCTCTTCATTTCTTCAATTCATGACTACTTCATCTTCATCATTACATCAATTTGTACATTACAACATCAAAGAAAACAAAAAAATTAAACTAAAGAGGAAACATGGTGATGATAGATCACCCTCTTTGTTACAAACCAAATAAAGAAATCTTACATGGTAAATATAAATTTTATGGACAACCAAAAGAGCAAAACATACACCATATATATTTCTATCATATAATAATATGCATCATACAAAAAATAATTGCTAACCCATACATCATATATAGGAACCAAAATCATGCATAATAAAAATGGCTCTAATACTAATTGTTGGATCGAAAAAGAAAAAGTGCAAGCCTTGGTTAAATGGTAGATTTAAAAAAAATTAGAAATTATAACACAACAGAAGTAAGATAACCAAGTCAATATGCCACCATACATGATACAGTAAATGGAAAATAATTATCATAAGAACAAGATGGAGATTATATTACTGACTCCTTCGTTATAGCTTTAACTCCTCGCTGTGCTATCCTATCCTCGGCAATGTATCCTCTCCGAGGTGATGTATCCTCTTCTTCTTATTATTGTTTCCTCTTATCAATATTGTATCCTCAACCAATCCAATCTATGACTTGCTCTTATTGGACAACTTGGTTAACAAGATCCTTTGGTGGGAAAGGAGAAGAAAACTTTGAAGGAGATTTTTCTTAGAGGAAAGAAGCCAAAGATGAGATGCTTCTCGTGCAAATTTCGGCTAACACTTGCAAGAAAGGAGAGAGAGGCCAAAAATGCAAGAACACCTCTCTATCACCTTGTCAATTTTGGTTATGCATGAAAAGAAATAAGAGAAGAGCATTGAATGCATCACACATTTCTTTAATCAAACATAAAGAAACCATTAAATGAGACCCTTCTCATTTGTTTTAAGATGACTATATGAAAAGACCAATAACCTAAAATGACACGTCAATTTTGGTTTTAGTGATGAAAGAAGGAAGATCATCCATAAAATACACATCTTTCATCTTTAGTCAAATGAATGCTAAAAGGGTTACATTGCATGCTATCATTAAAAGACAACCATTAAATCATTTAATGGTAAGAACATTACTCCATTTAATGATGATAATGCATGCTAAATATCATTTTCATTTAGCAATTCAATACCAAATGTGCAGCTGCACATTCAACCCTAATAAAACCGAAATTTCGCCTTCCTTTCTTTAAGAATTTTGTTTTAATTTAATTAATCAAATTAAACCAAAGTCTAGCCCATTTCTAAATGTTCATTTGGGCTTCTAATTAACCATTAATTAATGCAAGCCCAACATTCAATTATGGGCTTTAAAACCTTCATTTATATTTCTTAGTTTACTTGATAACCTTCCTTGAAGCCAAGAGGAAAATCTTATTGGACTTAGATAATTCAAGCTCCAATAAGCCCAGAATTAATTTAATCTCATTAGAATTAATTCTAGCTTATTAACTAAATGTCATCCCACTAAAGATAATTAGTTAAAATCTTGAATTACTAAATATTATGAGAACACATATTTCAAATAATATGTCCAATTGCAAACCATATTATGAACCTTATTATAGCCATCCGCACAACAAATGGTAAAATTACTGTTTTGCCCTTATATTAGTTTTTCCTTCTAGATCTCCAGTTTTACTCTATATAGTGATTAACGCACAAGATCTCATCTTTGTGTTAAGATTTTATGGGTAGCTAATCCATCAAACTCCTAGCACCAGTTTAATCACCAATCTCCACAAAACATCTAGAAGTGATAATATCGCTATAAACTCTTTATTTGAGAGAATGTTCCCTGATACATGTTTCAATTAATAATTCCAACATGAAGACACTAGATTAATACTCTATAAAAATTCATTTCGATCATATCAAGAATTATAATGAAACACATATGAGTTCACCACTTATCAAGATTGTGGTCCATAATAAGCAAATGCTAAAATGTTTGTTTTAAGACTAAAGTAACGGACTACTTTATTCTTGAAAACGTACTTGATTCCAGATTATTTAATAGTGCTAGTATCGATAGTCTACTACTATTATGATATGAAACTCATCATCTCTTGAAGTAAACTCCTTTACATGCACGGAGATAAATCACAACACTATAGTATAAACCATTATCAAGCGATCAACTTGATTATTCAACTTTGAATCCATTATTTTAGATTCTTATAATATACATGTTTCCCATGCATCTCTATGTATATGTCTAAATGTAGCGCCCCCTCACCGTAGGGGTACATATCGGGAAACCCGAAGGTCGCTCCGACACGTATCCCACAATAAGGGTGCACTACCAGAACATTATCCAATAATATCTACATGGCATCGCAATAAGTAAAATCATAAAATATCACAATAGCAGAAATCAGTAAATTTGAATCCCAAGATAATGATCATCTAGTACAGTCATCCAATGTCAGAATAGACAAGTCTATCAGTCTCCTAACAAAACCAAAGAGGAAACTGATACAAACATCTATCCTAAGTCATCCTTAAAATATAACCCAGCTGACCGACCTGTGTGCCATCGCGTCCCTTGCCAACAGCTCGCACGACAGGAAGAAATATCTTCGAAGCTAGGAGTCTACTCTATCAGTCCTGAAAAATAGGTTGCAATTTTGGGTGAGTTTGCGAACTCAGTGAGAAACCATCATCGATGGTTCACTCAAATCATGCATTACGCAAATTGCGTACAGCACGACGCAGTAATATCAATTAACAGTATTATATACAGTTTACAGTATTCTATAACAGTTTACAACAGTAGACAGTATCAGTGGCAATAATACAGTAGCGTAGAACAGTTTACAGTATCGCATCACAATATACAGTAAATCATGGCATCACACAGTTCAGTAATCATTGCACAATTTAGCGCTCAATCACCATGTATATAATGCATATGAGACTCTTTCCGCTTATTCAAGATTGCCCAAGTGCTCGATCGGTGTTCGATGGGGGCGCGTTAGGATTTCTCCCCTCGCTAAGCCCGTCAAGATGCGAGGTTCGAGCTCGAGGCTCTTTTTCGATGATAATAGCAACTTGGGACACGCCCATTATCCGATCATGCATTTATGCATGCAAAGGCAATGTTCAAGAATTCAAGATTCAAAGAATCACCAATTTACGAGATATGGCTATAAAGCCCAAGATATCGCTTCCAAGATCATGCAAAGGATCCAGTTCAATTACAGTAAAGCATGCAATTCAATCTAATAAATTTCAGTAATCATGAAATAGTCTAGTCCAATTCAGTAGTAGCATGCAATTCGATCCTAATCACGCCAAGAATCATACGCTTCACCTTTGCAAGTAATTCATACGAGCATATAAACAATCAGAATTTGAGAAACTAACTAGGTTACTCACCGTAACTTCCGAAGCACGCCTAGAAGTCCCAAAGAATATCCGTGGAACGACGGTCCAACGGTGCCTCTATAACAGTAAAATATAAACCATTACTAATTGCCCAATTAAACAGTTCAGTAATGCATATGTCTCAGTGAAATGATGTACGATGCATGTTCACGATTTTCCGGTGTTAAATCCCAATTTCGTTACTTTAAGGTCAATCCTATCTCTTTGTTCAATGGGTCGACAATTATTTGATCCATTCATAAAATCTAGTCAATTTTCCTCAATTCGAATCCCCTATAGCCATTTCCTATATATCGGGTCAAAACCTCAATTACAAATCCCAATCAAAACTCCAATAGTCTCAATTTGACATTTAGGTCATACTATGCACCATAATCGACCCAATTCCTTATAATTCAATTTCATTTAGATCAATTCAAATTCCTACACTTATCCTCAATTGTAGTCCTGTTTCCCTAGTTCATAACAAATCTGGAATCGCCTCAATCGGAGGTCTACACCAAAAGTTATGCCCAATAAATCAATTTTAATCCAATGGAACAGTCCCTCTCGCCGCGGCATCGCGTCTCTCGCCGCGACGCAGAAAAGCTCGCTGGCCGCGGCGAACGACGCGTCCTGGCACGCCGCGAGGCGAGGGCAGCACGCCGCGGCGTCATGAATAAATGACGCTCGCCGCGGCGTCCACGCACGCTCGCCGCAGCGAATGAATAAATATTCGTCGCCGTCTGGCGCGCGCGCAAGCCGCGGCGTGCGGCGAATTTCGCCATCTTCTCCGATCGTTTCTCACTCTAACACCACCATTAATACCCTCAACTATCTCAAATCAACCCTAATAACTGTCATAAATGCAATAAAAACCATTAAAACAACATTAATGCCATTAAAAGCTTACCAAATCGTCGATCGATCCTCAACCACCGTAAACCCTAAAATCCTTTGAAATCAACGATCCAACAATCTCAAAGCCTCTAACCTTCACCAATCACCATAGATATGTTAGACTAACACAATAATGAAGAAGCCATAAGAAGAAATCGAAGGATCTCACCGTTGGTAGAAGAATCGAATCACCGTAGAGGGAGAGAAGAAGAAACGAAATGCCTTAGGAAAATAATCCCAATTTTTCCAAACCTAGCTATTTATAGGCATAGGACTCCAAATCAGTCCAAATTTCAGTCTCTAAATTTCAATAACTCATCATATTTATTTCTTAACAGTATAACTCTAAATTTTTCCATTGCCATCGAACCATTCTTTCAGTACTATACAGTCAATCGGTCAGTCGCCCAAATATTTCCGGTCCGGACGATTTCTCTCGAATTTCCAAGAAATTTCCTATAATCCACTATCAAATACTAGTCACTCGTAACCAATATTAAATCAATCATTGGAACCCAAAAACTCAAATTTCTCAATTAATCATATTCCAGTCAGTTCAGTCAGTTCACAAACCAGTTACTTCAGTCAATTTCAATTCACAATTAAATACCGGAAAATCATGAATGCATGAACCTATGAATATATGCATATGCAGTAAACCAGTTCCTCTATAATTAGAGGCCAGTAGCATACTCATTCAGTAAATACAGTAAAACCGATCAGTCAGTCTCGATATTACCATTTTACCCTTGCTGACAGTAATGGGATGTTACAATATGTATATTACTTACAAAATAATCTCAGTACCTTATGACTAGATATATAATGCTCCTAAAAACCAAACTCTTTTGTTTTATTAATAATAAATATTTTAATTACAAAACTGTAACTGAAGAAGATTAAGTTACATGTAAATACACTTGCTTTCCAGGGCACTATATTTACATAACTCTAACAAAAACATGTATATTATTAAAATCTAAATTATTTGATTCATGGTTGAATAATCAAGTTGGTCGCTTGATTATGATTTAAACTGTAGTATTGCGATTTATCTCCATGTAAGTAAAAGAGCTAACTTCAAGGGAATGATGAGTTTCATATCATGAAAATAATTGACTATCGATAATGCCACTATTAAATGAATCTAGAATCAAGTATGTTTTTAAAGAATAAAGTGGGTCGTTATTTTGATCTTAAAACATACACCTTAGCATTCTTTTATTATGAACCACAATCTTAATGAGTGGTGAACTCATATGTGTTTCATTATAATTCTTGATATGATCAGAATGGATTTCTAGATAGTATCAATCCAGTTTTGAAATTATTAATTGAAACGTGTATTAGGGAACATTCACTCAAATAAAGAGTTTATAGTGATATCATCACTTCTAGATGTTTTATGAAGTTTGGTGATTAAACTGACGCCATTAGTTTGATGGACTAGCTACCCATCAAATCTTAACACTAAGATGAAATCTTGTGTGTTAATCACCATATAGAGTAAAATGGGAGACTAAGAAGGAAAAACCAACATAAGGGCAAAATGAAAATTTTACCCTTTATTATGTGGATGGCTATAATATGGTCCATAATAAAGTTTTCAATTGGACATCTTATTTAAAACAAGTGTTCTCATAATATTTAGTAATTCAAGAGTTCAACTAATTGTCTTTAGTGGAATGAGATTTGGTAAATAAGCTGGAATTAATTCTAATGAGATTAAATTAATTCCGGGCTTATTGGAGCTTGAATTATCTAAGTCCAATTAGATTCCCTACTTGGCTTCTAGAAGGTTATCAAGAAAAGTAAGAAATATAAATAAAGGTTTTAAAGCCTATGATTGAATTTTAAGCTTACTTTAATTAGAAGCCCAAATGAACATTTAATATTGGGCTTGACTTTGGTTTGATTTGATTAATTAGATTAATTAAATTGAAAGAAAATTATTAAAGAAAGAAGGAGGGCATATTTCAATTTTTTATACCTAAATGTGTATCTGCACATTTAGCATTGAATTGTTGAATTAAAGATAGTTTCTATGTTTTTATCACCATTAAATGGGGTAATGATCTTATCATTAAATGGTTTAATGGTTGTCTTTTAATGATGGCATGTAATGTAACCTTTTAGCATTCATTTGATTAAAGAAAGTATGAGGTGCATTTGATGCTCTCTCTCTTCCTTCTTTCATCCATAACCAAAAATGAGAAGATCTCATTTAGGTTATTGGTCTTTTCATATAGCCATCTTAAAACAAATGAGAAGAGTCTCATTTATTGGCTTCTTTATGATTGATAAAAGAATGAAGTGATGCATTGGATGCACGTCACTTCTTTCTTTCATGATAACTGAAATTGACAAGGAAAGTAAGAAGTGTTTGTTGAATGTGTTGAATGTTGAAAAATAATTTAGATTCAATTACTTTGTGTACATAGGAACAAGGTTTATATACAAAATTCCTAGGACTATTTAGGAAGTAATCTAGCTATTAACTATAGGAAATCTCCCAATTATAGGAGAGATTATAGGAGTAATTATAACAATATCAATATAAGATCAATGCTAATAATCCATGGTCAACACTCCCCCTTAAGTTGGTGCATAGATATCGCACAAGCCCAACTTGCAAACAAGGTTATGAAACTATTTATTGTAGAGTCCTTTGGTGAAGACATCTACTAGTTGTTCATTTGACCCACATGGAATAATTGCAGAGAGCCACTCACAAGTTTCTTTTTTTATGAAATGTCGGTCATTTTCTATATATTTTGTTCGATCATGCTGAACAAGATTGTGAGCTATACTAATGGCCGCTTTGTTATCACAATAAAGAGATGAACTTCCTCCATCCATCAGTTTTAACTCATTCATCAACTTCTTTAACCACAATAGTTCACACACACCTTAAGCCATAGCTCTATATTCGGCTTCTACACTGGATCTAGCAACTACATTATGTTTCTTGCTTCTACAAGTGACTAGATTTCCTCCTATGGGCGTACAATAACCAATGGTTGACCTCCTATCATTTAGAGATCTAGTCCAATCAGCATCTATAAATGCTTCTATCTTAAGATTGCCATTGTTATTAAGCATAAGGCCTTTTCCTATAGTAGACTTTAGATGGCACAAAATGCGAAACACAGCTTGTAAGTGTGGTTCTCGTGGATCATGCATGTACTAACTTACCAAAATAACTGTGAATGCTATGTCTATCCTAGTGTGAGAAAGATAGATGAGTCTCCCAACTAACCTCTGATATCTTCTCATGTCCACTGATGTACCTATTCCTGCTTGCAGTTTGTGATTGCTTTCTATAGGAGATTCAGTCGGTTTACAACATATCATACTGGTGTCTTCTAATAAGTCTAGGACATATTTTTTCTGGGAGATAAAGATTCCTCTTCTTGATCTAGTGACTTCAACTCCTAAGAAATATTACAATTTTCCTAGTTCCTTAATTTCAAATTCTTGAGCAAGTAGTTTCTTCAGCCTAGCCATCTCTTATGTATCACTTCCAATTACAATAATGTAATCAACATAGACAATAAGAAGTGTGATCTTACCTTGGGTACCAAAGGAGATCATAGCCCGAATGAACTTTTCAAACCATGCTCGTGGTGATTCTTCAGCCCATACAAGGCCTTTTCTAGCCTACAAACTTTCCCTTTTGTCTTCTCATCTTCAAACCCTATAGGAATCTCCATATACACCTCCTCCTCCGGATCCCCATAAAGAAATGCATTTTTAACATCGAACTATTGTAAGTCCCAATCCAAGTTAGCTACACACAAGAGTAAGATTCTGATTGTATTCATCTTAGCAACCAGAGCAAAGGTTTCTTGATAGTCCACTCCATATGTTTGAGTAAAGCCTTTAGCCACCAATCTTGCCTTATATCTCTCAATGGACCTATTTGGCTTATGTTTCACTGTGAATACCCATTTGCAGCAAATTGTCTATGTTCCTTTTGGAGTATTGATAAGTTCCCAAGTCTCTTTTTTTGCCAAGGCCTTCATTTCTTCACTCATAGCCTCTTTCCATTGGACAATTTTCATTTCTTTTCTCCAATCCTGTGGAATAGACACAGAAGAAATAGATAAGACAAAGGCTCTATAAGCAGGAGATAATGAGTCATTTATAACAAAGTTAGAAAAATGAGTGTTTAGTGCAACTTCTAACACCTTTTCGAAGAGAAATTGGCTTATATAAATCATCAGATAAATCATATTCTAGCTCACTAGTGTTTTTGAGGGAAGAGGATAGCAGTGGCACATACTATGTGATGGTTTTCTGTCTCATCTCACCTTGAGTATGTCTTTAAGTTTAGTCTATCTAAATGTCGATGTCTTTAAGTTTGGTCTATCTAAGCGTCGACTTTGATCCTCTTAAACAAAACTAGTTATCTCCCCTTGAATTGTTCTTTCTCATTGGATCACATTATCTCTAGAGTCAAGCAACACTTCTTCTTCAATCTCATTTTCCCCTTGAAGAAAGGTTAAGGATGTGGTGAAATAGGACTCATACTCTAGAAAAATGACATCTATACTTACAATTTATTTCTTAGACTTGGGGTGATAACACTTATATCCTTTTTGTGTTGGAGAATATCCAACAAAAACACATTTCAAAGCTCTTGGCTCCAACTTGCCAACATTCCGAGCATGAACAAAGCAAACACACCCAAAGACTCTCGGAGGTACAGTGTAAGAGTTTGTACCTTGTAATATTTCAATAGGGCTTTTAAAATTTAAAATTCAAAGTGGCATTCTATTGATAAGATAGGTGACTGAAAGAACTGCATCACTCCAATATCCCTTTGGAAGATTCATTGTAAACATGTGTGTTCGCACAACCTCTAGAATGTGTCTGTTCTTCCTTTCCGCAACTCCATTCTATTCACTAATATAGACATAACTAGTTTGATGTACTATTCCATTAAAATCCAGATAAGCACAAAATTTGCTATCCATATACTCCATTCCATTATCTGACTGTAAGATCTTAACTCTAGCATCATGTTAAGTACAAATCATTTTGTGAAAATATTGGAAGCATGAAAAAACTTCATTCTTGGTTTTCATAAAATAAACCCATATCAATCAAGTGTAACAATCAATAAAGGTCACAAACCATCTATGGTCAAAAACAGAGGGAGTTTGAGTAGGACCCCAAACATCGGAGTGAATAGTCATAAAAGGAACATAACCCTTATTACCTGATAAATGATAAGAACTTCTAGTCTATTTAGCAAGTTCAAGTGCTTCACAAAACAAAGAATTAAAAGAAGTTCTTTTAACCAAGTTTGGATAAAGTTTTGCTAGAACAAAAAAACGAGGGATGTCTTAATCGCCTATGTCACTGTAGAATTTCCTTATTAATCACATCGTTTTTAAAAGATGCTTGATGTGTAACTATCAGGTGCTCTTCTTCCAAGACATATAAGCCATCCTGCAGCCTACTAATTCCAATCCTCATCCTTGTGTGAAGGTCCTGAAGAACACAATAGTCAGGAAAAAATTCAACTTTGTAATTAAGGTCCTTAGTGATCGAACTGACAGAGAGAAGATTAATAGGAAAACGGAGTACGTGAAGTACTGAGGATAGGGTGATATTAGTAGTACAGTTAACAGAACCTATACCAGATACGGAGTAAAAGACCCATCTGCTATTCTAACATTATCACTATTGTTTCCGTGAGAGTATGTTAAAATTTTCTTTTGAGAGCCAGTCATATATCTGTTAGCTCCAGAGTTTATAATACAAGGATTATCTTTAGAATTGTATTACTCAACACCTGATTTGGAAAGGTTTGATACACACACTATGGAAGCAGAGTCTGTTTTTGATAGAAGTTGTCTCAAGGCCTAAAGTTCCCTATTGGATAATCCCCCAACTAACAATGTTTCACTTCATTTCCATCATCCAAGTGAGCCTACCCCTTACCATTGAACTGCCTCATTTTCCACAACTTTGATTAGGCCTTCTATGCAATTTTTAGTAGGTTTCTCGGGTATGTCTTGATTTTCCACAGTAATCACAATGTAAGTGATCCTTATTAGATAAGGTATTTGCAAGTTTCAGCTTTTCGATAGATTTTATTGCTAATCCTGCTTTTTCAATGATAGGTGTATGTAGCATAACATTTTGCCTACTTTCTTCTTGTTGTACTAGAGAAAGTGCGAGCTGACGAAAGGGAAAGGATCTTTTTCAAGTATTGTTCCTTGTATATGATCATACTCAAGGTTAAGACCTGCTAAAAAATCAAATACTCAATCTTCTTCTATCATTTTCTAGAATCTAGCAACGTCTTTTGAGGATTCTACTTGAAAGTCATGATAATTGTAACATCCAAATACCTCCTGGGAGGATACATGGATGCCACCCAAGACAAAACAAACAAAATCAAACATTACACATATTCATTGTTTTAAAATCTAAGTTTAACACACATATAATACATCTCAAGCTTAGAAACAAATCCAAAGAATATGTACAGACCCAAATAAACCAAACAAAATACATATTCGAGTGACACAAAAACTCTGACTCCTTTGGCCACTGCGGTTGACTTGTCCCAGTCCTTAATCTCTTTGCTCTGTACCTTCACGGGGCAAATCCACCATGCTAAGCTTATAGCTTAGTGAGTAATCATTTATCTAATTTAACCAATTTCTTTTCACAATAACGATATAAGCATGCATTCAGAGATTAATACTCAGGCAAAATGCACTTCATAACAGATGTTATCATTAACAGACAAAACAAATCAAAATTCCATAAAATAGAAGTGGGTAACGGGACTTATCAGAAGACCGAAGTCTCGACACCGAAGTGTTCATATCAGAAGACACCGAAGTGTCACAAAAGACCGAAGTCTCGACACCGAAGTGTCACAGAAGACCGAAGTCTCGACACCGAAGTGTCCATATCAGAAGACACCGAAGTGTCACAGAAGACCGAAGTCTCGACACCGAAGTGTCACAGAAGCGCTACAGACCCTTCTAGGCATGCCTATTTACCCACAACTCGGACTAACAGTTTTAAACCAGAACAAAGTCATTTCTGATAATTTATGTACAAAGCAAGTAGCACTTCCAATGATATAAACATGCGGCAAACGCCTCGGACAATCATTGTCCGAAATTCAGAACACAACACTTCAATATCACAATCATCAATCAATACCTCGGACCTTCATGTCCGGAACCAATTAGCAATTCAGTACACATCACAATCAAGTTACTTCAGTAAACAAATCAAAGTGAGACCATCCCAGGTCTATTACAAATTTACTGTCTAAATTACTTACCGATATTACTGACCTGTACAGAATGTATTTACCAGGACTATGTTACTACTAGCACACTTTACTGTCGGAATTACTTACCTCAATCACCCTTACTGTTTATTGCCTTGACGTGCCGGCAATGTCTGGAATCAATCGATCTGTGCGGTCCTCTATCACAAAAATTACTATTGTACATAAGTACAAATGTACTAAAGTCTCTTGCATATGTATCATGCATGTTCATGAAAAATTTCCGGGATTAATCAAGAACGTAGTCTATCGATCCGGATGTAGTCAAATTCACTAATTCCTTTTTAATTTATTAAATCAAAAAATGTCCAAATTCATATACAAATCAAATACTTTACTATATAGTATAACGGCTAGTAAATAACGGTCATAAAAATTGTTCTATAAATAGAGACCACTCCTCCATAATTTCCTTCATCCCTCCACATTCTTTCCTTCTTACCTCACAATTTCTTCTAGACGAAAACCACATCTCAAAATGTTGTCCGCTATCGCATGTTTTTGTATACTTCTTATCTTTCTGTATCTTTGTTTGATTCTTAGTGTTAGTGTAGAGCCAAAAGAAGCTCACCCTTTTTTTCTCTTCTTAGTAGTTCCTATGATCCTTATGCTGCTTATTGGCATAGCATTAGAGAATTAATGGTATATCTATGGGAATAAAGGAATTCAGTATTTCTCTCTATTGTACTATTCATAAATACGTATACGACTGTTCACAAATACGGATACTGTTCACGGAGACATACTGTAGCAATATACTGTTCACTAGTCACTATTCACTACTATTCACTATTTACTATTCACTATTCACTATTACTATTTACTATTTACTATTTACTATTTACTATTTACTATTTATTATTCAAACCTTTGTTCACACAATCGCTCAATCGACAATCGCTCATCGTCTCCTACCTTACGAAAATCACTTATTCATTTCATTTTTTCTTCCTTTTCTTTTCCTCTCAATTTCTTTAGCAATTCACTTAAAACCTTATCTATCTGAGATTTCTAACCTATCGAATCGCCGAAACAACTTAAACTCCAAAGATCGCAAAACTAATGATCGAACAAAACAAAACATGAACACCATAAACCGAAAACTCAAAACCATGAAACCAAAACAAAACAAGGATGTAATTCAGATGAAAACAGAGGGTGAATACTTACTAATTTGAGAAAACTTGACGGTCGAGTGAGCTGAAATATTGTCGATTGAAGAACAAATGTCCAAGTCGTATTATTGGGTTTCTTCTTGTTTGCAGATTAAACACATTTATAATCCGTGTCAAATGATTAACAAATCTCTTATCTAAACCGTCCATTTATTATTATTTTATTAATATAATAGTCTTTATTAAAACCAATTACACACTTATGATTTGGAATCACCTAATACCTAGAAGTTCCGACAACTTCCAAAATTCACCAAAATTCCGTCATAAAATAAAACTTCAAAATACTTATTCAAAAATACGAAATCCGTTACCAACACTTTCAAAAATCATTGACGTATCCAAAAATACTATAACTATAAAAAATATCTTAATATTGTCCTAATCACTCCAAGTTTCATGAAACCAATGTATCGGAAAATGTCATGAATGCATGCCAAAATCTCAAGCACAATTGAGTACATATTCCAAGAATAAGCATACTACTTATGCACAATTTAATACATATTCCAATAGTAAGCATATTTCAGACTAAATGTCGTTAATGTTCTAACCCCTACTTTGGGCGTTATAACTCTTCCTCCTTAAGAAATTTAGTCCTCGAAATTCATACCGATCCGAATAAGTGCGGATCTTGAGCCTTCATGCTTTCTTCGATTCCTGTGTGGCTTCCTCACTTCCATGATGTTGCGGAGGACTTTTACTAACGGATGACTTGTTTCATAGCTTGTTTTACTTCTCGGGCTAATATGGAAACTGGCCCTTCTTCATACGACAAATCCTGTTGCACCTGAATCTCTTGCATCGGTATCTTATGAGTGGCATCAGAACGATATCTCCTCAACATAGAAACATGGAACACATCATGCAATCTAGCCAATTCTCCGGGAAGAGCTAACTGATAAGCTACGGGTCCAACCCTCTTCAGAATTTCATAAGGACCAATGAATCGTGGACTAAGCTTACCTTTCTTTCCAAACCGAAGTATATGCTTCCATGGTGACACTTTCAGAAACACCTTATCACCGACTTGAAACTCAATATCCTTCCATTTTAGATCAGCATACGATTTCTGCCTATCACTGGCAGCTTTCAATCTCTGTTGAATTATCTGAATCTTTTCTTCTGTATCTTTCACAATGTCTGGCCCGATCATCTTGTTTTCACTTAACTCCGTCCAACATACCGGAGTTCTACACTTTCTACCATACAACGCTTCATAAGGTGCCATGCCAATGCTTGTCTGATAACTGTTGTTATAAGCAAACTCCATCAAAGTCAAATAATTATCCCAACTCCCGGGAAATTCTAACACACAACCCCTCAATATATCTTCCAAAATCTGTATAACTCGTTCTGACTGTCCATCAGTCTGGGGATGAAAAGCAGTACTAAACTTGAGCTGTGTACCCAATGCTTCTTGAAAACTTTTCCAGAATCTCGAAGTAAATCGAAGATCACGATCTGAAATGATAGACAATGGTACTCCATGCAATCTCATGATTTCATTCACATACAAATCTGCAAGTCTATCCAAAGAATAATCGGACTGAACAGGCGGTGAAATGAAAGCGGACTTGGTAAACTTATCCACAATTACCCATACAAAGATCATGCTTTCTTTGAGTAAGAGGAAGTCCAGTGACAAAGTCCATGGTAATATTATCCCATTTCCATTGAGGAATAGGAATAGGATTTAACAATCTAGATGGAACTTGGTGCTCAGCCTTAACCTGCTGACGCGTCAGATATTTTGCAACATAATCCACAACATCCTGTTTCATACCTTTCCACCAATAATACTGCTTCAAATCCTGATACATCTTGTTTCCACCCGGATGTATAATAAATACTGTATTATAAGCCTCAAACAATAGTTGGTTCTTCAATTCATCATTAGCTGGCACACATAACCGGTCCTTATAATACAATTCACCATCACCTTGCACAGAAAAATCAGACTGTTTACCTTCCTGAGTAGCCATGATAAGTTGATGTAACTTATCATCAGCTCTTTGAGCATTACAAATCTCCTGTCTCAACATGGGCCTTGCTATCAATTGAGCCATCAAGGCTCCATCAGATCCCAACTTCCATCCAATCGCTTCAAAGGATAAAGTTGAGATAGTCTTTCGACTTAAGGCATCTGCTACAACATTAGCCTTACCCGATGGTAGTCTACAATACAATCATAGTCTTTAAATAATTCCAACCAACGCCGTTGTCTCGATTCGCCTTCATACGGGTAAGCAAATACTTGACTCTTATGATCTGTGAAAATTCTACACTTTTCTTCATACAGATAGTGTCGCCAAATTTTTAAAGCAAACATGACTGCTGCAAGCTCCAGATCATGAGTAGGGTAATTCTGTTCATGAGTCTTTAGTTGTCGAGAAGCATAAGCAACTACCTTCCCTTCCTGCATCAAAACACAACCTAACCCAATCCCAGATGCATCCGTATACAGAACACAGTCCTTACCAGAAGTAGGTTGAACTAATACAGGAGCTTCAGTAAACATACTTTTCAACCGATCAAAGCTACTCTGGCATCTATCAGACCATTCATACTTCACTCCTTTCCGTAACAGTTTAGTTAAAGGGGATGCTATCACTGAAAACCCCTTAACAAATCGACGGTAATAACCAAATGCACCGTAAAACTTCTCACCTCTGTCACGTTCCTTGGTGGCTTCCAATTGATAACCGCCTCTATTTTACTAAGATCAACTTTAATTCCTTCAGATGAGACAACATGCCCTAGGAATGATACCTCCTGTAGCCAGAAATCACATTTACTCAATTTAGCATACAACTGCCTTTCCCGTAGAGTTTGGAAGACAATTCGGAGATGTTCACTATGCTCATGTTCATTCTTGGAATAGACTAGGATATCATCAATAAACACCACAACAAACTGATCCAGATAAGGCTGAATACTCTATTCATCAAATCCATAATGTTCATTGGAGCATTAGTTAACCCGAACGGCATTACTAGGAATTCGTAATGTCCATAACGGGTCCTAAATGCAATCTTCTGTATATCCACATCCTTTACCCGAAGCTGATAATACCCCAATCGTAGATCTATCTTCGAAAACACTCCTGCATCTCTCAACTGATCAAATAGATCGTCAATCCTTGGCAGTGGATACCTATTCTTCATCGTGACCCTATTTAATCGCCGATAATCGATGCACATGCGCGTGTACCATCCTTCTTCTTTATAAGCAATACCGGCGCACTTACGGTGATACATCGGGTCTAATAAACCCTTATCCGAAGTTCTTATAATCTGCAACTTCAACTCCTTCAACTCGGTGGGAGCCATTCTATACGGTGCTCTAGATATCGGAGCAAAGCATTGCATAACCGATAGATAACTCCACTTCTCTCTCGGAGGGACTCAGGACAATTCTTCAGAAAACATCCGAAACTCGTTCACTCTGAGAATCTACACAATTTCTCCTTAGCACCTTCCTTCGGGTATCAAGACAAAAGCTAGATAAGCGTCACACCCTTCCCGAGAAGCTTTTGAGCTTGCATAGCGGATACTACATTAATCGAGCACGTGTGCAACCACCATGAAATACAAGCTCAGACTGGTCGGGCTCCTCAAGAAAACTGTCTTATCCTTACAATCAATTACTGCCTGATGTTTAGACAGCCAATCCATACCCAGAATCAAATCGAATTCGTGAAATGGCAACGTAATCAGATCCGCTGCATACTCACTTCCTTGAATCATAACTGGACAATTTCTAACCACTTGATTCACCAACACACTACTACCCAGAGGACTAGTTACATGCATGTCATATTCTAACTGATCTATCAGCATCTCCTTATCAAACATTTCTTCAGCACAAATATATGAATGCGAAGATCCAGGATCAAATAATGCATACTTTTCATAATCAAAGAGAGAAACCATACCAGCAATGACATCTGGTGCCTCCTGATCCTCACGAGCTTTCAGTGGATAAGCCCGAGCTGAAGCAGCAGGTACAGCTGGTCGATTCACAGTTTCTGACTGGGAACTCAGATTAGCTCTACTCTGCTGATATCCGCCTCGACCTCTTCCTCGGCCTCTGTTTGCAACTGATGCCTGAGAAACCTCTCTATTAGCTTGTGCTATCTCAAACTGTCTCCAAGGATAATTTGTAACCACATGATTTGTACTGCCACAACCAAAACATGCACCTGTAACTCTCCAACAGACACCCCAATGATGCTTAGAGCAGTGTGGGCACTCTGGAACACTAGAACCTCGACTCCCAATGGAATCTCTACTAGAGGAAGTAGGATAGTTTTATTGCCTTCCTCGCATCCCTGATCTCTGAGCACCTCTTGGAGTAGAGAAACTACCTTCCCGACTTCGTTTTCCCGAAGACTGACCTCCTCGAGTAAAGCCTCTTCGCTGGCTTCTTTCTTTTCTGATCGTCTCTTGTCTTTCGACCTTTATTGCAGCTTGTACCAACTGGTGGTAAGTCACTTGTTGTAGCACAGTAACCGCTGCCAGATGCTCCTTAATCGAATCATGTAATCCGTCCTCAAACTGATGACAACGGAACTCCTCAGTAAGCACGGAGTTAGGGGCATACTTACTGAGTCGGTTGAATTCCCGATCATACTCAACAACTGATAAAGTTCTCTGCCTCAAGTTCAGAAATAGCTTCCATTTATCCTTCCTGTACGCCTCTGTCACATACTTGGCTCTAAATTCTTGGACAAAGAAATCCCAAGTCAGTGGGACCGATAGCTGGGGACTCCTCATAACGAACTTCCACCATTCATAAGCTGCTCCCTGCAGAAGTGAAACAGCACAATGCACCATCTGCTCTGCTGGACACCTAATCTCGTCCAGTACCCTCTTCACCTTCTCAATCCAGAACTCGGCTCCTTCAGATTCTTCCAGAGAAGTTCCAGTAAATTCCTCAACTCCATATTTCCTCAATTGATCAATCGGAGCCTTAGGTGTTGTCATCCGATGCACCAAAGTCATCATATCCTCGGGACGACTTAAGCAAAGCTTCTCCACGAACTAGAGGAGGAGGTGGAACCTCGCTTCTCCTCGATTGACCTTGATGGTCCAGTGTTTCCGGCCAGTGCTTGCTCCGCTGATTACTCTCAAGAACCGTCGAACAATCTCGTGAGATCCTTCCATCGTCTTACTATAGACAAAACATGGGACACGCGTTAGGCCATAACACAACTTAGACACTCAACAAAAAACAATAAGCAATCATTGGTTAAACCGAACCGCTTAAACCAGCGCCTCGATACCAAAAGATGTAACACCCAAATACCCCAGGAGGATATATGGATGCCACCCAAGCATGAATAAACAAAATCAAACATTACACATATGCATTGTTTTAAAATCTAAGTTTAACACACATATAATACATCTCAGACTTAGAAACAAATCCAAAGAATATGTACAGGCCCAAATAAACCAAACAAAATACATATTCGAGTGATACAAAAACTCGACTCCTTCGCCATCTGCGGTTGACTTGTCCCATCCTTAATCTCTTTGCTCTGCACTCTACACGGGCAAATCCACGTCTTAAGCTTATAGCTTAGTGGTAATCATTTATCTAATTTAACCAATTTCTTTTCACAATAACGATATAAACATGCATTCAGAGATTAATACTCAGGCAAAATGCACTTCATAACAGATGTTATCATTAACAGACAAAACAAATCAAAAGTCCATAAAATAGAAGTGGGTAACGGACTTATCGGAAGATCAAGTCTCGACACGAAGTGTCCATATCGAAGACACCGAAGTGTCACAAAGATCAAGTCTCGACAATCAAGTGTCCATATCGAAGACACCAAGTGTCACAAAGATCAAGTCTCGACACCGGTGTCACAGAAGATCAAGTCTCGACACCAAGTGTCCATATCGAAGACACCGAGTGTCACGGAAGATCAAGTCTCGACACCAAGTGTCACAGAAGCGCTTCTGAACCCTTCTAGGCATGCCTATTTACCCACAAATCGGACTAACAGTTTTAAACCAGAACAAAGTCATTTCTGATAATTCATGTGCAAAGCAAGTAGCACTTCCAATGATATAAACATGCGGCAAACGCCTCGGACAATCATTGTTCAAAATTCAGAACACAACACTTCAATATCACAATCATCAATCAATACCTCGGACCTTCATGTCCGGAACCAATTAGCAATTCAGTACACATCACAATCAAGTTACTTCAGTAAACAAATCAAAGTGAGACCATCCCAGGTCTATTACAAATTTACTGTCTAAATTACTTACCGATATTACTGACCTGTACAAAATGTATTTACCAGGACTATGTTACTACTAACACACTTTACTGTCAGAATTACTTACCTCAATCACCCTTACTGTTTATTGCCTTGACGTGCCGGCAATTTCTGGAATCAATCGATCTGTACGGTCCTCTATCACAAAAATTACTATTGTACATAAGTACAAATGTACTAAAGTCTCTTGCATATGTATCATGCATGTTCATGACAAATTTCTGGGATTAATCAAGAACGTACTCTATCGATCCGGATGTAGTCAAATTCACTAATTCCTTTTTAATTTATTAAATCAAAAAATGTCCAAATTCATGTACAAATCAAATACTTTACTATATAGTATAACGGCTAGTATAACGGCTAGTAAATAACGGCTAGTAAATAACGGTCATAAAAATTGTTCTATAAATAGAGACCACTCCTCCATAATTTTCTTCATCCCTCCACATTCTTTCCTTCTTACCTCACAATTTCTTCTAGAAGAAAACCACATCTCAAAATGTTGTCCGCTATCGCATGTTTTTGTATACTTCTTATCTTTCTGTATCTTTGTTTGATTCTTAGTGTTAGTATAGAGCCAAAAGAAGCTCACCATTTTTTTCTCTTCTTAGTAGTTCCTATGATCCTTATGCTGCTTATTGGCATAGCATTAGAGAATTAATGGTATATCTATGGGAATAAAGGAATTCAGTATTTCTCTCTATTGTACTATTCATAAATACGTATACGACTGTTCACAAATACGGATACTGTTCACGGAGACATACTGTAGCAATATACTGTTCACTAGTCACTATTCACTACTATTCACTATTTACTATTCACTATTCACTATTACTATTTACTATTTACTATTTACTATTTACTATTTACTATTCACCGAAACCTTGCTTCACACAATCGCTCAATGACATCGCTCATCGTCTCCTACCTTACGAAAATCACTGTTCATATCATTTTTTTTCTTCCTTTTCTTTTTCCTCTCAATTTCTTTAGCAATTCACTTAAAATCTTATCTATACAGGATTTCTAACCTATCAGAATTGTCAGAAACAACTTAAACTCTAAAGATCGCAAAATTAATGATCAGGAACAAAAACAAAAACATGAACACCATAAAACTCAAAACTCAAAACCAATAAACCAAAACAAAAACAAGGATGTAATTCGTATGAAAACAGAGGGTGAGTACTTACTAATTTCAGAAAACTTGACGGTCATGAGTGAGCTGAAATATTGTCTGATGAAGAACAAATGTCCAAGTCGTATTATTGGGTTTCTTCTTATTTGCAGATTAAACACATTTATAATCCGTGTCAAATGATTAACAACTGTCTCTTATCTAAACCGTCCATTTATTATTATTTTATTAATATAATAGTACTGTTAAAACCAATTACACACTTATGATTTCGGAATCACCTAATACCCAGAAGTTCCAGACAACTTCCAAAATTCACCAAAAATTCCGTCATAAAATAAAAATTCAAAATACTTATTCAAAAAATACGAAATCTGTTACCAACACTTTCTAAAAAATCATTGACGTATCCAAAAAATACTATAACTATTAAAAAAATATCTTAATATTGTCCGAATCACTTCGAAGTTTCATGAAACCAATGTACCCGGAAAATGCCATGAATGCGTGCCAAAATACTGAAGCACAATTGAGTACATATTCCAAGAATAAGCATACTACTTATGCACAATTTAATACATATTCCAATAGTAAGCATATTTCGTACTAAATGTCGTTAATGTTCTAACCCCTACTTTGGGGCGTTACAATAATAGTCTAATTCCTACCACAACCCACGTAACTTCTCAAAATACTATGATGCAGTGATATCTCCTTGCTTCTTGTTATGTAATTTATTACGAAGATCAAAAATTTGAGCTTTATTACCTATTTGAGAATAAGTCAAAAAAGCAACTTTCCATATCTTTGCTGCTGTGTCAAGTAGTAAGTATGTCCAAGCAATCTCCGGTTTCATTGAATTTGTGAGTCAAGACATGACGAGAGAATTCTCAGACTCCCACTGATTATAATCAGAATTATTGACGTTGAGTCTCTTACTTTCATCAGTAATGAACCCTATAATCCTCTAGCTTTGATGAATAACAAATAAGATCTTAACCAAGCAAGATAATTAGTTCCATCAAGTTTTATGGGACTGATTTGAAGTAAAGGGTTATCGGAACTTGACATAAAATCTTCTCCATTATTAATCAGGATATCCAACAAAAAATCTGCCTATAGAGTAAATAGAATATGTCCGAAAAAATGCTTCTATATGGGTAGTAAAATACCAGAAACAAAAATGGACCAAAATGAAGCAAGAGAGCAAGGGCACTGGTAGAAGGTTGGAGGTTACGTCTGACACCCCTAGAGGAGAGGCAAGAGGGCGACAACACTAGTGGAGAAAGAATCACGGCCAAACACTGGCCGGAAGGTAGTGTGTGGTACTCATGCGCGACGACGACAAAGAGACTACAGCGGCACATGGTGGCGCATGTGGTGTAGTTGATGCCAAATCTTTAACGGTGAGGTTTGCCAGTCACAACTAAAGTAGTCTAAATGGGTGGTGAGACGAAAAACACAATTGTTTTTGGGCGAGGATACTCGGCCAGTGTTCAATCCTTGTTTGCAACGACCAGCCAGAGAAATAAAAAATTGCCCTAAATCAAATAGAGCTTTGATATCATGTTGAATGTGTTGAATGTTGAAAAAAAATCTATTTTCAATTACTTTGTGTACATAGGAATAACGTTTATATACAAAATTCCTAAGACTATTTAGGAAGTAATCTAGCTATTAAATATAGGAAATTACTCAATTATAGGAGAGATTATAGGAGTATTTATAACAATATCAATACAAGATCAATGTTAATAATCCCTGGTCAACAATGTTCTTGCATTTTTTACACACTCTCTCCTCTCATGCATGCATAGCCTAAACTTGAATGAGAAGAGACTCATTTTTGGCTTCTTTCTTCTAAAAAAAATCTCCTCAAAATATTTCGTCTCCTTTGCTACCAAAGGATCTTGTTAACCAAGTTTTCCAAGAAGAATAAGTGGCTGATCAGATTGGTCGAGGATACAACAACATGGAGAGGATACATTGACAAAGGAAAGGATACAAAAAAGTCAAAACTATAGCAAGGATTCGGAGAGGATACAAAAGTCAGGAGTCAAAGCTGTAGCAAGAAGTCAGTATATTTCTACCACCCTATTCTTATGTAAATTATTTTCCTTTTACCGTATCATGCATGGCTAAAACATGTTGATTTGGTTATGTTATTTCCGTAGTGTTTGATTTTGAAAAAGTTTTGCAATCTACCGTTTTAGCCAAATATTGCATACTTTTGTTTTCGATCCAACATGTTATTAATAAAATGGATGAGGTCACTAACTAAAGATCTCCTTCCTAGCATAAACCTAGTGAATTCACTACCTAAAGTTATCCTACCTATCACAAACTAACTACGAAAAGTACTAAATTAATAATAAAAATTACAAAACACGTTAACAAAATAACACAATAAAACATGCATGTATGAAAAAAACACAAATAATCAAACTTAAGCAAATAAAAACAATCAAAATTAATTCAAGTTCAAAAAACTAAACACTTCCTTGGCAACGACGTCAAAAACTTGTTATGCCCAAATAAGTTCTAAAAATACTTAGGCTATCATACTCGCAAGTATATAAGGTAGTTGTAGTGATTAGCCAGGGCCGTCTACCATGGAGGTGAAATTGGTTAACTTAAATTAATCTTGAACAAAAAAATAAAAATAGATGCAATCCTAAACATTCTATTCCAATTGTTGAGTGAAGGTTTTAAAAGAAAATCCCAAATTATTATGAAAAGTAAACGATTCAATAGAAAGCAAAGATGAATAGATTAATCATAATGGAAGACTTTTGAAAAT
Organism: Erythroxylum novogranatense; assembly: GCA_029891385.1. Lineage (NCBI taxonomy): Eukaryota > Viridiplantae > Streptophyta > Magnoliopsida > Malpighiales > Erythroxylaceae > Erythroxylum > Erythroxylum novogranatense. Next base: position 23,623,302 of record CM057235.1, read on the forward strand.
TAATTTCACCAATTTAATCTCCTATGCATGATTAAGGGAAATGATTGGTTAATTGTCTTATTAAAATTAGCAGTCAGATTCTAAGATCAACTAAAATAATAGATTAAATCTAGCTTTCGTATTCGACAAGTTATTATCCGAATTAATTATGAAAACCCAACTACTAATTAGCAGTTAAGTTAATATATTTCTAATACATAACCTAAGTGTCTATAGTTTCTAGTTCCATATTAAACTTCTCCTGTCGGTACTTTGTTTAATACTAAAATGATGCAAAGTTTGGTCATGCTATTACATCCATTCAGCTCAAAAATCACAGTAATAAGACAACAAAATTGTAACTCAATCATTCATAGTCTACTAAAATAGCTACATTAATTCTCAAAAAAAGAGATTAGCCCATCACGGATGTCACAACATTCATCATCATTAAACACTTTAATCCCGTCACTATTAGTATAAGTAAAGGATTTAAGAAATAAACTAAGTAAATAACCAAGATACACTATCAAAAGCTATAGAGTATGAGTTCGGTTAAGCTAATAGAATAAGAAATCCAGTAAATAATAGAGAACAATGCAAAAAAATAAGGAACAAAGTAAGCAAACAAAGGTTTTTGTATGAATGAGTCGCGGTGATCTCTTACAACTCCCAATCCTTCTACATTGGCTTTCACCTTTTGCTTCTAGTTAATGTTCACTAATACAACTGAATGCTCCCACTGCCTTACCCTCTGTTTTTATTCTTCTTCACCGACTCTCTCTATTTTCTCCTCTCATTTCCCTTTCTTTCTCTCTATCCCTCTCTTCCTAAATGTGTCTATTTATGTGTAGAATGATGGAACATAAAATAGAGTGTAGTGTGGAGAATGAAGAGTGAACGATAGAATCGTGAATAAATATCAGCCGCCACCATCCTTTTCCCTTTGTAGTATGCTCTTAGGTCTAGGGTTTTAGGCCCTCAATCTCTACAGTTTCCACGTAATAGCTAAAAAAATTACAAGAGAAATGTCTGAAGGGAGTCATGGCTATAACTTTTAAGTCACAGCCATATGTAAATCATAACTATGACTTACATTTCATAACCATGCATGTAAGTCACGACTGTGACTTGCACATGCAAGGTTGTGCATGTAAGTGTGACTTACATACACAATTCTTTTTGTTTAGTTCATAACATATTCACAAAATAATATGATTAAGATTCATGCAACATCCACACCAATTTCACTCAATCTATCTCACATTTGGATGAAAACACAAGGATTTATAACCAAATCAATATATGAAAGCAATTAAAAGAAATATAAACTAGAAACAATAGGGTACAGTCTTACCTGGGCCTACCATTAAAAGTTCTATATCAAATGCATACATTGAGAGCGGATCTCAAGTAGTGGAATCACCTAGTGTGTGGCAATTTTATGAAAAATATGAGAAAGACTAAATACAAAGTGCCTGACAGAGCATGCCTTTGAGGTAGATGGTACTGTAGATTCATAAAAGGTTTTGCAGCTATACAAAGAAAAATATACCCGTGTTTTGCTCGAGAAAAGAAAGGGTTAAATGGATGAAGGAGGGAGATGCAACACAAAATTTTTCCATATTGTAGTGATGATATGGTATTCATCAGATTCAAGGTTTGGACGGGGAAAAGATAATGGACCCACAACTGATCCAAACAAAAGGGTTAAGTTTCTTCGAACAGTTATTATATAAAGAATCAACAGATATTAGAGCTATGGATATAATGGTAGATCATGTGATTCATCTAGCAGTTTTATCTAAGGAGAATGATAAGCTACATTCCCTTTCGGAGATGGAGGAGATATATTCTGCCTCGAAAAAATTGGTTGAGGATAGCGTGACAAGGTCGGATGGTTACATAGGCTGATTTTTATTTTTTACTACAAGGTGATTGGTAGTGATGTAGTTCAGGCATTAAAGGAGTTTTTCTCAGGGGATTTGTCAAGATCTTATTACCTCTACGTTGCTTGTGTTGATTCCTAAAGTGGTTAATATATCTCAATTTTCAAAATTCTAGCCTATTAGCTTATGTAATTTTATTTAGAAAGTTATATCAAAGCTGATGGCTAATACGTTATATGTTGTATTACCTCACTTGATATCTCCTCAGTAGGCGACCTTTTTACCTAGGAGATTGGATTTAGATAATGTATTATTGGCCCAAGAACTATGCATGGACATAAAGCAAAAGAAGAGGGGAGGAAGCGTGGTGTTAAATCTTGATATGGAAAAGACATATAATCGTATGTCTTGGATAATTTTTTATTAAGGTTCTCTAGAGGTTTGGCTTTGGGGAATAGTTCATTGACTGGGTGTGGCAATTAATATCCAATTGTTGGTTTTCAATACTGATTAATGACGCACTGATGGACTATTTTCATACAACTAGAGGTCTTCATTAGGGAGAACCTCAATCTATGACGCTTTTCATTATAGGGGCAAAGGTTCTTTCCACAAGTTTTAGATGAGTTGCCAACCATAACAAGTTTTGCAGTGCTAAGGAATTGTCCTAAAATTTCCCATCTCTCCAACACGAATGATGTTCTCATCTTTATAAAAGAGCTGAGGTCCTTTTTAGTGACGATTAGAAGTGCTTTAAAGGAATATAAGAAGTGCTCTGGGCAACTAGTGAATATGGATAAGAGTGGTTTCTTTGTTGATCAATGTTCTTAGATGCCAAAGAATTTGATTACAAATGTGAGAGATTTCCAACACAAACAAGGGCCTTTTACATATTTGGGTTGTCTAATATATTAGGGACGTCAGAAGTCTGAATTATTTAATGTTATGGTTGACAAGGTTTGGGATAAAATCTATCATTAGTGAGAAACTTACTCTTAGTTAGGGGGACGATTGTGCTTTTGCATTTAGTCCTTTTGTCTCTTCCTCTAAATGTGTTGGCCGCCTGTAACCCGCCTCGGGGGATATTGTTGAATTTTGAAAGGATGTTTGCAAATTTCCTTTGGGGACATGATTATGATCAATCCAAGTATCATTGTATAGCTTAGGATTCCTTATGTCACCTGAAGGAGGAGTAGATAATTGGTTTATGGAATTTATTCAAAAAAAAAGTATCGTTTTCAACAAAATTATAGGGGAGAATATTACAGAACGAGACATTATGGTCTGAATATATGAGAAGAAAATATTTTTTCACAAACAAGGGTGGAGGAGTTGTCTATTACATCGGGTAACTCTTTAACTTGGAAGCGGATAACTAATGCCTATGAATTGGTGCATGCCTCTGTTAAAAGGATAGATGATGAGTGGGTTTGGAAGCCAAATTCATATGGAAAGTTAGTAAGTCATCAACATATGACACATTTAGGGTGACAAGAGTCGTGACAATAACTGGACAAAATATTTGGCATAATGGTTTGTAGGTTAAGGTATCCATTTTTATGCTTAGATTGATGAGTGGCAGGTTGTCTTTAGATCTCTCCCTACATCAGTTTGCATAAGGCCCTTTACGATGCATTTGTTGTATAGCCACATCTGAGGAATCTATTGATCATATGTTTTTACATGGGCAATGGGCTAAACGGTTATGGGAGTTTTTTGGAATGTCCTTTGGAGTTATCAGACCTTATGCTAGGCATAGAGACACGGTTTTACATTCTTGGTTATTAAGAGGCAACACTGCTTGACATACTTTGTTCATAGTTTTACCTTCTTTGATTAGTTAGGCCATTTGGAAAACAAAATATTCTGCAAAGTTTGATGGGGCTAAGATTGATTTTTCGTCATGTATTTTAGATATTATATAGGTTGCTGGTTTTATTTCATAGGAAACTCTATTCCTATCAATCTCCGTGCTTAATTGGTAAGAGGTGGTTATGGCAATAAGAGGATATATAAGGCCAACGACTATAAATATTATTAAGTGGATCCCTTCGCCAATTGGTTTTTATAAACTCAACACTAATGAATCATCTAAAGGCAACCTTGGCAAAGGAGGGGCAAATGGCATTTTAAGAGATTTAGCAGGTGACCCCATTTTAATATATTCTTTGACATTTGATGACATCACAAGTGTCCAAGCTAAGATTCGAGCTTTGTTACAAGGTTTGGAATTATGTGTAAAGATAATAGAAGATTCCCAATTGCTAATGGAACTTGACTCTAAGGTAATTATGGATTTGCTTAATCATCATTCTCAAATTCCATGGCGAATTAGGGCCCTCATTTGGGAGTTACATCATTATACTTTTGTTAAAGAGATTCAACATTATTTTAAAAAGGCCAACTAGGTGGCAGACTTTATGGCAAACTTAGGTTGTTCTTCAGAGAGATTGTTGGTTTCCAAAGAATGGACGCAGTTTCCACATGGCTTGTGGGGAATTATAACTTTGGATAAAATATCTTACCTTCGATTCGAGTTAGAGCTAGATAATTCATAATCATAGTGGCATTAATGTTTGCAATGTTTCTTTCACCTTTTTTCCCTCTTATTATTGGTTGGCTTTACTTAATTGTGAAAGTTAATCTCTTCCACTTTGTCACCTTTGAATAAATTAATAAAACAGGGTATCCATCCCCTCCAAGGTTCGGCCCTGGTTAAAAAAAAAACAATAGTCCTTTAATTTGTCAAAGAAAAGTTTTATAACCCATTAAATATCAATATTTACGTATTTTCAGTAGTCATATTTGTAAAGACTTTATAAAATAATATTTTAAATTGATTTATTCAATTTTTAAAACTTTGAACACAATTAATTAAAATTTTATTTTTAGAAATTTAAATGTTGAAATAACAAATTAAAATTACTTTTTTTTATTTCCTTGTCTCTTCTTTTATTATTTTATGGTTACAAAGGACCTATAGGCCAATTTACCCAAATGCCAACACACCACTTGGTCTATAACATATAAGTTTGTTATTAAAACAAATGGTGAAGGGATATCCAAGCCAGCAACAAGTCCATTTTATGATGAATCATTTTTTACATAAGTTCAATCGTCTTTGCTTCGTGCTGTTGCTTGAAGCTTCCTTTACCTCCATGCCTCAGTTGTCTTAACTTAACGTCGCCTTCTGTTTACGTATGGCACTGTCTCACCGCCTGTTCCATGTGCTTTCTAGTTGTTACGCTAGTTCACTAAGACGTCAGCTAGCCTCCAGTCACACCATCTTATGATGCAACTCCAACAACAACAACGCGTAGCCATCAACTCTGACCAAGCGCCTCTACTATGTGTCTGCGGATGCCGTTTTTTTACCAGCTCTCACACTACAACAAAAAAACTCAACAACTTACCATCTTAGACGCAATCGCCAACAAGACTTATTCTTTCAGCTGTTATTCCACCAACCATAACAATCCCATAATAGTGGCGAACACAAACTCCCATTACTTTATTCAAAACTCTTCACTTATTATGAAGCTTGTTCTATTTTTCAGATTCTAGGTTTCAGAAAAGGATAAAGTCAGAACTTTTCATATTTCACTATCGAATCTAATTCCCTTTTTTAGGTTTTAATTTCAATTCTAAATTGACATTAGTATTTCAAAAATTTTATTTCAATATTTTATATTCAAAAAATCTAATTTATAGAAGTTTAGGTTTGTAATTTTCATATCAGGATTAAATCAATAACAATCAAAACATTTTAATCAAATTATAGAATTTAAGATGACTTTCATTCCATTGTTAGGAAATCGAGGTAAGATTTCATTCCTTAAGCAACATAATAATTACAAATTTTTTTGTTTTGATTTTCCAAAAGTCAAGATAACTTAAATTCTATAAAATAATTAACACACAAATCATAATAACGAATGAATCAAAATTTATACCTCATTATGAAGTTTGATACTTTTCTTGTCATTTTCCTTGAACCATTTATCTACACAATGTGTTAAGAGAACTCTATAACTATTTCATGGAGGGTTAGGTAAGGAGTACTAGCTTCCTTAGGGCTTAAGCCTATTTATACATAACAAAGTGGACAATTTGCTATGATTTCTTTAGCGACAAATAACAAATCATTGCTAAATGGTAGTTATTTACGGCGGATTTAGGTTTAAATTAGCTTGCTCGTTTTGAGCAACTCCATTATATAAGGTTAATAAGAGTAATAGACTGTAAGTTTTAAGTTTTAATTTGTAATGTTTAACACAAAAACATAATTGACCATATTTTTATTTTGATCATTTTATTTTTTTAATTGTTATATGCAATCACAGCTTCATTACACGTTCAAATAAAATCATCTTAATAGATACATGCATATACTATAAGTGGTACAATCAAATGTAAATATGTACATACACATTTGCTGCAGAAGTAGCCTTTATTCAAGTATTTCATCAATTAGTTAGCAGGCATTTATCAAAAAAAAAACATGGAAGATGGAAAAAAAATGTCAACTCATACACATCCAACACAAAAATAGAAGAAACTATCTTCCAAACATGTAAACAAAAACAAAAAGCCCATACACATAAACAGAACACAATAATTGCAATAAACTCTTACACATAGTAAATAAACTTAGCATAAGAAGGCGATTGAATAGAAAAGAAGAATAATACCAACACAAGTAATGACGCTTCTTCGACAGTGACAACTAGAACACAAGAGATGACCACAATAGAGGGGATGATGCTTATTAGAGGGTGAATGACAGCTAACACAAAAACAAATAGGGGTTCGTTTTTGTGTTAATAACCTACTAGAAAACGATGTCATTTTTTGTTGAACAAAACGATGTCATCGTAGATTATATAAGGAATAAATTTACCATTTGGGGGAATGTTCATAATAATGTACATAATGGGAATGGTACATAATGGTAAACAAAATTTATTATATGTATTATAAGTAATTAATTAAAAATAATTACAATAATGTAAACACTAGAATTCAATAAATTTTGGTATTTAAAATTTTATATGACAAACAAAAAAATTAATTTTAGTAAATAAATAAATTTTGGTTATTAATGTCTTTTAAAATACATGATTTCACATTTTTATGTGGTGTGACTAAACTCTAATCACTATATATAAAATGGGAAACTTTGTTAGAAAAATTATATTACAAAGGAAAATTTTATAAATATAAAATTCAAAATAAATTAATTCTTCTTGTTAATTAGCTTTCAAAATATATAAATTGGTGTCACAAAACTCTATTTAATATATATAAATTGTAAACTATTTTATATTATTTATATATTATAAGAAAATAGAAAATGTACAAAAATTTAGATTTGGCATCTATTTTAGAAAATCCTCACCAAATCTTATATTTAGAGACTATTTAACAATTTCGTCACAAAAACTGGCATTTACCAAAGCTGAAAACAAAATTATTTTGTAACGATATATGGCGACATTTGTAGGAAACATCATCAAATGTATTGAACTTTTAAAAAATTAAACAATGTCATTTGTCGCCTATTTAAATTATACCGATATGAAAATTTCAAAATTTTTAATTTCAATATTTTATATTCAAAAAATCTAATTTATAGAAGTTTAGGTTTGTAATTTTCATATCAGGATTAAATCAATAACAATCAAAACATTTTAATCAAATTATAGAATTAAAGATGACTTTCATTCCATTGTTAGGAAATCGAGGTAAGATTTCATTCCTTACAACATAATAATTACAAATTTTTTGTTTTGATTTTCCAAAAGTCAAGATAACTTAAATTCTATAAAATAATTAACACACAAATCATAATAACGAATGAATCAAAATTTATACCTCATTATGAAGTTTGATATTTTTCTTGTCATTTTCCTTGAACCATTTATCTACACAATGTGTTAAGAGAACTCTATAACTATTTCATGGAGGGTTAGGTAAGGAGTACTAGCTTCCTTAGGGCTTAAGCCTATTTATACATAACAAAGTGGACAATTTGCTACGATTTCTTTAACGACAAATAACAAATCATTGCTAAATGGTAGTTATTTACGGCGGATTTAGGTTTAAATTAGCTTGCTCGTTTTGAGCAACTCCATTATATAAGGTTAATAAGAGTAATAGACTGTAAGTTTTAAGTTTTAATTTGTAATGTTTAACACAAAAACATAATTGACCATATTTTTTATTTTGACCATTTTATTTTTTTAAGTGTTATATGCAATCACAACTTCATTACACGTTCAAATAAAATCATCTTGATAGATACATGCATATACTATAAGTGGTACAATCAAATGTAAATATGTACATACACATTTGCTGCAGAAGTAGCCTTTATTCAAGTATTTCATCAAATAGTTAGGAGGCATTTATTAAAAAAAACATGGAAGATGGAAAAAAATGTCAACTAATACACATCCAACATAAAAATAGAAAACTATCTTCCAAATATGTAAACAAAAAAAAAAAACCCATACACATAAACAGAACACAATAATTGCAATAAACTCTTACACATAGTAAATAAACTTAGCATAAGAAGGCGATTGAATAGAAAAGAAGAACAATACCAACACAAGTAATGACGCTTCTTCGACAGTGACAACTAGAACACAAGAGATGACCACAATAGAGGGGATGATGCTTATTAGAGGGTGAATGACAGCTAACACAAAAACAAATAGAGGTTCGTTTTTGTGTTAATAACCTACTAGAAAACGATGTCATTTTTTGTTGAACAAAACGATGTCATCGTAGATTATATAAGGAATAAATTTACCATTTGGGGGAATGTCCATAATAATGTACATAATGGGAATGGTACATAATGGTAAACAAAATTTATTATATGTATTGCAAGTAATTAATTAAAAATAATTACAATAATGTAAAACTAGAATTCAATAAATTTTTGTTATTTAAAATTTTATATGACAAACAACACAAAATTAATTTTAGTAAATAAATAAATTTTGGTTATTAATGTCTTTTAAAATACATGATTTCACATTTTTATGTGGTGTGACAAAACTCTAATCACTATATATAAAATGGGTAACTTTGTTAGAAAAATTATATTACAAAGGAAAATTCTATAAATATAAAATTCAAAATAAATTAATTCTTCTTGTTAATTAGCTTTCAAAATATATAAATTGGTGTCACAAAACTCTATTTACTATATATAAATTGTAAACTATTTTATATTATTTATATATTACAAGAAAATTGAAAATGTACAAAAATTTAGATTTGGCATCTATTTTAGAAAATCCTCACCAAATCTTATATTTAGAGACTATTTAACAATTTCGTCACAAAAACTGGCATTTACCAAAGCTGAAAACAAAATTATTTTGTAACGATATATGGCGACATTTGTAGGAAACGTCGTCAAATGTATTGAACTTTTAAAAAAATTAAACAGTGTCATTTGTCGCCTATTGAAATTATATCGACTCCCCCCTCCCCGTCCCCCCTCTTTCATTTTTTCCCACTCTTTTCCCTCTCCTTCTTGTTTATTTTGTTCTTCGTTCTCTCCTTACTACCAATGACCTTCCATCTTCTTTAGACGACCTTCTTCTTCGTGATCTGGTTTTGTCTTCTCTGGTGTGGTTCTGTCTTCTCTCCTTCATGTAGGTACATCATCAGGTGTTTAATTTTGGTTTTATTTTGTGAGAATATTGGACGACCATGTGATGATGGGTGTACTAAGGCCTAATATATTAAATTTAATTCGTTGGTTTGGGTTGTCTATTATTGGAAAACAAATTGAATGTGCTAATGTTAATGATAGAAGGGAAAAGACAAGATTTTGGTTGCAATGTTGGGATGAATTTCGTATGCTTGTAAGGTGCTTGATGAATCAACTATTATGTTGATGTTGGATGAAGGGAGTTTTCTACCATTTTAGGTGCTTCAATTTGCTCATTTTGATCCTCTAATCACTTTGTTCTTCCATTAACTTGATTTTTGACCTCTTAAGTGAAATCTTCGATACATTATTAATATCATTAAAGAGAAAAAGATTAGTAACCCAACAGTTATTATTTTAAATTTTTAATTATAAAAGTTTCATTCTAAAAATAAGAAGTACTAAGTAGTATAGTCATGTAAAATTCACAATGATTTGAGGCATAATAAACTTGTAAGATGGTATATAGGCTAGAAATCCATAATGCAGCTCCCACGAGACTTATTGGTTAAATATACCACGAGTTTAGGAGTCACAGCAAGAAGTCCCTTTCTCGATTCACAGGTGTAAACAACACCATGTACCTTAGTTTTATCTTAGTTTATTTATCATTATGTTATATAGAATGAGGATTACATTTACTGGCTCAGTTCTTTACTTTTGTTTGTATATCTAGATGGATAAAACATAGATGTCTCATCGAAAATGGTTTACTGAATGCATAGAAGGAGTTAAGAGTTTCATGGAATTTGTAAAAGATCAAATAGGTGATGAATGTCATATGTCCATTTATCAATTGCTTAAATATCGAATTGCAAAGTCAATACGTGTTATATAATCACTTGCTAATCCGAGACATAGATAAATTCTATACTCCATAGCTTTATCATGTGATAAGTGTAAATTGCATCATGTTTTAAGACATAGTTTAATATGTGTTTATCCATTAAGTTGATCATTTAGTATGTGTTTAGGTTAGAATTGTGTTAGTTTGTTAATTATTTGTGTTTTATGGGTTAGTACAAGCTTTTGAGCTTAAATATTACATTTTTGAGGTACCTTAATGTGTTTGCTAGCGTTTCAGGGTTAAAAACAAAGAACTGAGGAGTTTTGGAAGACATTTGGGCCTAAACAATAGCCCGCGATCATAACAGAAAGCTTAGATGTAGGTCACAATTGTGGCCTGCATCGGACAGATGCGTAAATGCTCACAAACTTCATTTTGAGGGATTGTTTAGACCTTTCAAACCCTAGAAAAATCCTAGGGTTGAGTATAAAAACAACATTAAGGGGCAGAGAAAGGGAGCTTTACATTCAGCCACTCTTGGAAACCTTAAAGAGGGAGAAAAAGAAGAGAGAGAGAAGAAGAAGAGGAAGAAGGAGGAAAAAGAAGTGGATCCTAACATCGCTGCTCCCAGATGAGGTGGTATCCTAATGTCACTGCTTTCTCGATTTTTCCAACCTAAGTTCCATTTTCTCTTCATTTCCTTTTTCATTTAAATGTATTGAGATGGATTGTATGGAAATGGATTTTGGGGGGTTGGTTTAGTTATTTTTTTTTAAGTTAATGTTGATTTAGTTATTTTTTTTGTTTTTGATTTGGGTGTTGTGATTGATTAATGTATTTGCATGTTTCGGTAATAAACTAAGAGGGTGAGCAGGATAAAAATGATTAGATCGAATTAATGAGAGTTAGGTGATCTAATTGACCACTTAATCAATCTAGTCGGTAATTTCATGGAGAAAGATCCCATGCGAGACCCAATTGTTTATTAGAGAGCATTAGAATTAATTAGAATTTTAAGTAATTTTGAATTGAGAGATTGCAAGTTCCATAATTCAATTAGGGTTTACAATTTAAGGTTTAATGGTTATAACTCGAGATAGAGTAATCAACCCTACAACCGTCTAGAATCGACATCCTGTAAACACATAAATGGTTAGATTAACATTAATAATAGGTAAAATCCCCTCTCATAATTTGACTAATCTCTTAACGGATTTCCATTGTGACCTATGTGACTGCTCATTTTAATTTTGTCTTGTTGAATTTTCCACTTTACAATTCTTAAATCAATTTCCAATATTTACTTTTTGTGTTCACTTGTGCAGTGTTTATTTCTTTTTATTCTTTTCTCTGAGCCTTAGATGACTTAGGATCAGGCTAGTACCCTCCTCGTGGGATCGACCCTTTAATACTACAAAATACAACCCATACACTTGCAGATTATCGATCAATTTATGAATTGTAAAACTTGCTCAACATCATGGTGAATGTAAGGAAGCAAGTTGTAATAAAAGTGTTGGTACAAATTATGATGATAATAACAATAACAACACATGTTCCTGAATGAATGTCTCAAGAAAATTGGAGTCAAATGTGTGATTATTGGGCAGCTACCAGTGTTAAGTTTTGTTTCCTTTCTCTTCACAATTGCTTCCATTAATATTTTTACACAATTTAATGACCATTTCTTTTTCTTAGGAAAAAGTTTGAGAAAGCTAAGGCTAATAAGGCAAAAATGAAGACTCGTTACAACATTGGCTTTAAATCATTTGTTGTCGTACGAAATGAATTTATAAGTTCTTTAGTTAGAAACCAAAATTATAACAACAAATACAATATTATTTATTTTGTATTTAATTGTTTTTTCCAATAACATAGAGTGAAAAACAACTTCATAGACAAGAGGGTGATAGGATCACACACTACAAACTAACACACTACAAGAAAGGAGAAGGTTGGACATCTAAAGAAATGTAGAATAATTATGTAAGCATAAAATTTTGTTAAATTTTTAATTTCATTTGTTTATTTTGTACTCACTAATTATATTTGAATTAAATAATGATTTTGTTTTGTAAAAAATATAATAAGATGCAAGAGTTGTTGCAAAGATCAATGTCTGATAGAAATGAGTCAAATGTAGATGACATTTGCAACAACATCCTTAGTGCAAAATCAACTTATATCAAAGATCTTGGGTTTGACTCTAAACTAATTAGTTCTTCCTCATCACGACCAGCATATGTAACGATGCTTTAAGAGAAGGACCAATCGCTAAAGGCTAAATTATAATATAGTGAAGAAAAGTTTGAGCACCCTTAAGAAAAATTAGAATGTAATGAACAAAAATTAAACCATATTGAGCGACAGTTGACCAAGCTTAAAATGATGGTCAAACAATTACTTAGGTCAAAGTATGTCAGTATTCATGACGATGAGGAGGAGTCTTAGTTTATACATAAATTTTTTGTTAACTTTTGTAATTAACCTTTAATTACATTTTATTTTAAATATAAAATCCTTGTAATTTAAAAATTAATTGTGTTTTTATTTTTGTTTATTAATTACAATTCAAACAATGTTACCAACAATAATTCAAAAATGTTAATTATAATTCAAATAATGTTACAACCAATAAGATGTATTAAAATGTTATCAATTATTATAATTTATTAATAAAATTTTAAAGTAAAAATCAAAATTTGTCACCAAAACTTTTTATCTACAATTACAAAATTGTCACCAAATCTTTTTACCTACATTTCATAAAACATCTTCATTACACTTTAGCTACGTTCTCGAAATGTAGCTAAATATTTTTTGCTAGGAAAACCAAATCTTCTTCAAAACTTGTTACATTAACGAAGCTGAAGTGAATCACACATTAATACAATGCTTAGAAAATGATATAAGAATGCACGAGAAGGGGGGGTTGAATTGTGTATTCCCCTTTTTGAAATCCTTTCAAAACTGATTGTTAGAAATAAAATTCTTTTACGGAACTTCGATAGATTCTAATTAATCAAGACTTTGAAAAACTTTGTTTACAAACTAAGTAATGATAACACTTGAATCTAAAAGAAAGATAGAGTAAGAGTAGTTGACACAGCGATTTATCCTGGTTCACCCCAAACCGTGGGCTACGTCTAGTCCTCAGAGTTCTTTCTGAGATTTCACTATCTCTTCAACTTTTACAAGTATTCTTTACGAGCCTCTTCAGGTCTCTACAATCAGTATTCTTTCACACTTAGCCTCTGCAGGCTATCTGTACTACTTCCTCAAAAAAAATGTTTGAACACTTGTTACAGTAAAATAGCTCTCGGCTAATTTGCACAATATGCTTTTTACGATCGCGTAGATGTAATTCAGCTAATTTTTTTCAACTAACTTTGCAATCTTCGACTTCGACTTCTATTTATAGCCTTCGTCTCCAACTGCTTCTTGATTCTTGTTTCTGGATTCTTGCTTCTTGAATCTTGTTTCTTGAATCTTTAAAAGAAACGGTTATTCAGTTGAGTTCTGTAACTAACCCGAACTGACTCTTGCATCTGCTTTTCAATTCTTCTTCTGCGTTTGTTTTTCATAGCGTCTTCGTCTGTTCTTTCAATTCGCGTCTTCGTCTGTTTTTATTTTGTGTCTGCGTCTGCGTCTGTATTTCTCTTTCCGTCTGCGTCTGCGTTTGTATTTCTTTTTTGATTCCGCGTCTGTATTTATTTGTGTCTGCGTCTGCGTTTGTATTTATTTGTGTCTGCGTCTTCGTCTACATCTTATTGTGCGTCTGCGTTTGCGTTGCTTCGTCTGTATTGCTTCGTCTGCTTTTGTTTTTCTTTTATTTTTCTCTTTGTTATACATCAAAATTATATCTAAGTAAATTCATTTTGACTTAACGATCTCCCCCTTTTTTATGATAACAAATTATATACAAAAGAGAAAACAAAATACAATGTGAAGAAAAACTTATCTTCAAAAATCTTCTTTTTCTTCTTCCTTTCATTTCTCCGTCTCCTTCAATCACACCCTTTTCAGATTCTTTTATGCTCATTCTCTTCTCCTCTGCTCATTCTCTTCTCCCCCTATTTGTTATAATAAAAAATGATTAACGATGATGGCTCTTCAACAGTTCTGTCATCATCTTCTTCAAATCATTCATCGTCTCCTTTATCTTGTTGACTTCTTCGCGTAATTTGCTAATTTCAGCTTGTGAGTCCAACGGTGAAGAGGATTGATCATTCTCTGCTGAGGGTGAAGTGAACGCAATTGTTGTAGCATATGCGTCCGAGGAAGGAATGTAATCTTCTCGAATCGCAAATGTGGGTGGATGAATGAATACATTTGACTCTGGGATGTCCAAGTCATAAGGAGCAAGTAGCATAAGCAACTGTCTTCCTTGTAAGGGTATGCCTTCAGCTTGTATAGACACTGTATTAGATAAAGGCCTAATACGCAAAACTGTCTGGACAAGTGATTCAATAAATATCCCTGTTATCAGTCTTCTCCTTACTAGACAGTCTTCATTCTTGTCTGTAAAGCTACAACTAGCTCCGTCTGAAGTCTCTGTCAAAGTGCATGCCTCATCAATTTTTCGCACTTCTTCTGCAATTTGATATGCGGACAGATCATCACTGATTTCTTCTTCAGGAAATAACTTAGACTTCCCCTTATTGAAATCTAGAGGATATCTTGGCTGAATGTCTAGTACAACTTTTATTATTGACTGTTCTGTGACTGGATAAATAGTGCATGGTCTGCTGGACATTTTCATGGGGTATGGCTTAGTAGCTGCATCCCTCAAGACATCGTAGAACATCTTTTCATCTTCTTTAAGTAGATGTCATGTGTCACTATTTATTAAAATAGGTTATACGACAGCCAGTACCTTCTTCCTTGGTTGATTACAGATGGCGATTGCAGTTATCCTCTTGGTAACGACTTCAACCATTCTGATCTTCAACTTGTGTCTTCTCAAAATTTTGGAATAGTTGAATATAATCAGACCAGGTTCATTATTTTTCTTCTGTGGTACCTGAACCAAGTTTGGTTCTACTGCTGCCTCTGGTTCCGCTTCAATAGGATTCTCCTGAACCAGGCTTATCTCCTCTGGTTCCTCCTGTTGAGCAGTGGAAATTTCCTAAACTCTGCTATGCTCAATTTCTTTTTCTTTTTGAGCAGCATTGAGGGTATCTTTCTTTCGACTAACCTCCCCAGCAGTGGACACAGTCTTCTTTCGACTAGTCTTCTTAATCTTTTCTTATGCTTCAGTCAGTCTTGACGATTTCTGCACTTGAGATTTTTCCTTCTCAGACTCAGATTTTCTCTTCTTCTCAGTTTCTTTAGCCTGTTTGGCTGAGTCTTCTTCTAAAATTGAGACTAGAGATCTTGTCCCTTTCGGTACGCGAGATCCAGATATTTCTTCTTGACTTTGCTCTCTGGCTCTCTTGTCTTCCTGTTGTCTCAGGGTTCGAATCCTTGGTGATCTCTTCGCCATTTTGGAAATCTCACCCAAAAGATTTTCTCCTTTTCTTTTCTGCGCACCTTCTTCTATTCTTCGAACTGGGCTCACTACGATTTAAGGACTTGCCTGTTTTATTAACGGTCTTCCGATCATTCTTCTTATTTCATCTGCAGGCGATCTTATACTTACTTGAGATCGAGAACTTGAAGCAGGAGTCTTCTTCGATACACGCTCCCCCTCAGTTCTAGTTCTCCTTGAAGAGTCTGCTTCTTCTTTAATCACTGTCCTCAGACCCATTCTCCGTATAGTGATTGAGTCAATAGTACTCTTCACAGGTACAATTCTTCTATTTCCTCTGTGTAGAAGGACTCTGGATTTCTTAAAAATCATTGTAAGAAGCATGCCGTAAGGATAGCTGTTTGTATCCTTCATCCCCTTAATCATATAATGGAAGATTAAGAAGGGTAAGTCAATAGGATTGCAATTCAGCAGGTGGAACAAACATTGTTCATCCAGGGTG
Organism: Erythroxylum novogranatense; assembly: GCA_029891385.1. NCBI lineage: Eukaryota > Viridiplantae > Streptophyta > Magnoliopsida > Malpighiales > Erythroxylaceae > Erythroxylum > Erythroxylum novogranatense. Next base: position 23,639,661 of record CM057235.1, read on the forward strand.
GTCACCAAATGCCTTAAACCTGCTCTGGGTAAGATGCAATTAAACAAAATCGCATGAAGAACCCTAGCTTTCGGGACCAGACTCGAAGTCTTCCTCTCCGAAGGGTCATTCACTCCATACAACTGTCTGCTAACATCTTCTTCCTTCATGTTGACCATTGTCATCCACTCAGCCTTGGTTGACAGAGTCTCACCAACCGATGGACAATCAGTCACCTTCCTTATCAACTCCTTTGTCACGACAACAGATATACCATCTACTGAGGATACAATAGTGTTGTCTACAAGTTGAGCATTCTTCCAAAAGTCAAATACCTCATCGGTGTACACTGGTTCTCATACCTGGAAGAAATTCCTACAACCGACTCTTTCAATCTCAGGTTCTACGTCCATACCATCCTTCCTTAGCGACTCGAAATCTACATGCCTTCCGAATATCATAGCTACCTCCATTGTTTCAGAACGAAAACTGATTCTGGTAAGCTTTTCTTCTAGGGTAGGATGATTGAGAGAATTTGGAAAGCAAGATGAACCGTCTATAGATGAGAGTAACCGCAATGATCTCAACTTCAGGCTACTTGAAGAGTCTTATCACGCGTGCCCTAGAATCGTCAGAATTCTAAAGATCATTAAGCGTTTCCCTCCAAAACTTCCTTGTCAGAGAAGTTACTAGCTGTAACTCACTATTTCTGACGCTGTTAATTTTGACATCCCTTTAGCCTGACTATTCGCTTAACATAACCATGTTAAGGTTGCGTCTGATCTTTTGGAACCGTTCTTCACTCAATGGTTTAGTGAAGATGTCTTCCCACTGATACTTTGTTTCAATGAACTGTAGTTTAACCACCTTCCTCTGAACATAGTCTCTCAAGAAGTGATGTCTGACTTCGATGTGTTTCACTCTCGAATGTTGGATAGGATTCTTTGACATATTGATTGCACTGGTGTTGTCGCAATAGATTGGAATCTCCTCTTCTTGAACTGAATAGTCTTCAAGTTGATATTTCATCCACAACGTTTGTGAACAACAGCTTGCGGTAGACATATACTCTGCTTCGGCAGTTGATAGAGCGATTGAGCTTTGTCTCTTTCTTGACCATGAAACTAAGTTTGAGCCAAGAAAGTGACATCCTCCACTTGTGCTCTTCCTTTTCATTCTATCTCCGACATAGTCCGCGTCGCAATATCCGATTAACCTGAAATCTTTACCTTTCTCAAACATTAAGCAAAGATCAGTAGTACCTGTGAGATATCTCATAATCCTCTTAACAGCAATATAATGAGACTCTCTAGGATCAGCCTGAAACCTTGCACACAAGCATACACTGAAAAATATATCAGGTCTACTTACTGTAAGATAGAGTAAAGAACCGATCGTCCCTCTATACAGGGTTTGATCCACCTTCTTACCAAGTTCATCTTTCGAAAAAAGGTTTGAAGGATGCATCGGAGTAGTCATTGACTTCACATTTTGCATATCAAACTTATTCAACAATTCTTTCACATATTTTTGTTGATGGATAAAGATTTTCTCTTCGGTTTGCTTAACTTGTAACCCAAGAAAGAACTTCAACTCACCCATCATGCCCATTTCAAATTTATTTTTCATTAAACTCTCAAACTTCATGCATTATTTCTTTGAAGTAGCACCAAAAATAATATCATCAACATATATCTGAACTATAATAAATTCATTCTCATATTTCTTCCTAAAGAGCCTCTTATCAACTTGACCTCTACTAAAACCATTCTCTAAGAGAAGTACTCAGACGATCATACCAAGCTCTAGGAGCTTGCTTCAGGCCGTATAAGGCTTTATGAAGTCTATAGACATGGTCTGGATTCTTAACATCCTCGAAACCAGGTGGTTGTTTAACATACACCTCTTCGTCTATAAAACCATTCAGAAAGGCACTCTTCACATCCATCTGAAACAACTTTATATTATGACAGACCGCATATGCCAGCAATATCCTAATGGCTTCAATTCTTGCTACTGGAACATATGTCTCATTGTAGTCTATTCCTTCTTGCTGATTATAGCCTTGTGCTACTAATCTAACCGTATTTCGACTCACTCTTCCTGATTCATCTAACTTATTCTTAAAGACCCATCTGGTTCCTATAATGGATTTCTTAGGGGGTTTCGGAACTAAGAACCAAACATTATTCCTAGTCAATTGATTCAGCTCCTCTTGCATGGCTAACACCCAAGCTTCGTCTCGAAGGGCTTCCTCAACCTTCTTAGGCTCTATTTCAGAGATAAAAGCCACATTAGTTTCTCTTCTGAATCTGGACCTTGTCCTAACTCCTTCTGAGGTCTCTCCGATAATCAACTCTTCTGGATGAAAACTTTTATATTTCCAGTCTCTTTTCAGTCCAAAAGTTTCTGGAATATCTTCAACTTTGTCTTCTTGAGTACCTGGTGCTGGAGTTTCTGTTGCGTCATCTAAGTTCTTTGAAGGACCTTCACTCTTCATGTCATCTTCCTTATGGGGTTGGGAACTATCATCAAACTTGACATGAATGGTCTCCTCAACTGTCTTTGAAATAAGGTTGTACACCCGGAATGCCTTAGACGATGATGAGCAGCCTAGAAAGATTCCTGAATAGGTTTTTGAATCGAAATTATCCAACAGCTCCTTTGTATTCAGAATAGAACATTTGCACCCAAATGGATGAAAGTAAGATATGTTTGGTCTTCTTCCATTCCATAACTCATAAGGAGTCTTCTTCAATATGGGTCGTAACAGAATTCTATTCTGAATATAGCATGCTATATTCACAGCTTCTGCCCAGAAGTACTTAACAAGATTCATCTCACAAAGCATAGTCCTAGCCATTTCTTGAATCATCCTGTTCTTCCTTTCAACAACTCCATTCTGTTGTGGAATCCTGGGAGCAGAGAAATTGTGGAAAATTCCATTCTCCTCACAGAATAATCTAAACTTCTCATTCTCAAACTCTCCACCATGGTCACTCCTGATACTAGCTATAGACATTACTTTTTCATTCTGTAACTTTCTGGATAAGGTCCTAAAAAACTTAAAAGATTCATATTTGTGTGATAAAAACAATATCCAACAAAATCGAGGAAAGTCATCAACAATAACAAGTCCATATTTCTTTCCGCCAAGACTTATTGTCCTTGTTGGACCAAATAAATCCATATGTAACAAATCTAAAGGTCTAGATGATGTTACAAAATTTTTAGAAGAAAATGAAGTTTTAACTTGTTTTCCTTTCAAACAATTTTCACAGAAAAACTCATTGTCAAAACTCATTTTTCGTAATCCTCTTACCAAATCATGTTTTGCCAACTTTGAAATGTGTTTAAAAGATACATGACCTAGCTTTTTATGCCAGACTAGTCTTTCTTCTTCGGAAGATAGAAAACATGAAACATTTTGACTTTAAAAATCTTCTAAATTAATTTTGTAAAGATGATTTCTTCTTTTGGAAGAAAAAAGTATAGACCCATCTTTGTTTCTGACTTCACAAAGATTTTGATTGAATGTGACTGTGAAACCAGAATCACTCAATTGACTGACGCTGATCAAATTATGTTTCAGACCATCAACAAGCAGTATTTTATTTATGCATGCAAAGGAATCTTTACCTATTTTACCGATTCCAATAATCTTGCCCTGCTGGTTGTCTCCGAAAGTTACCGATCCTCCCTTCTTATACTGAAGATCTAGGAACATAGACCTTCTTCCCGTCATATGTCGCGAGCATCCACTGTCTAAATACCAATGGTGCTTGCCGCAACTTCCAAGGAAGGATATCTGCAGGAGAAACTATTTTATTTTTTGGTACCCATATTTTCTTGGGTCTTTTATGGTTAGTAGCATGCACATGATGAGTTCTTTGATGCATATTACTAGTACGTTGATTAACATAAGATTTATTATAGTTTCTCTTTTGAGAGAAAGGGTTCTTATGAGGATGAGACTTATTTCTTGTTAACCCTAATCCGGTTTTATCACTCGGATGTCTACATTTTCCAAGCATCTCATTCATTGTCTTTGTGCTCTCGGTGAAAGTAGCTAAATCAAATTTGATGATTCTTAATTCTCGCCCAATGATTGATCTCTTCGATCTGCTTACTACTTTCTTTTTCTCCTCTAATTGTTTCTTTAGACAGATATTTTCTTTCTCTATTACTTCCATATGTCTAATATTTTCTACATACTTTTTCTTTAACAGTTTGTACTGTTTCAGAATAGCATGAGAATCTTCTAACAATTCTGAGTAGGCATCATGCAAGTTATCGTAATCAGATTCTACCTCCTCATCACTTTCTTCCTCGGCTACCAAGCAGATGTTTGCATGTTCAGACGACTCGGAACCTGTATCTGACTCTGATGAATCTAGGTCCTCCCACGTTGTCATCATGCTTTTCTTGCCTTCTATACTCTTCTTTGGTTTCTTCTTTAGAGTAGGACATTCGGACTTGTAGTGTCCAGGCTGATTGCACTCGTAGCAAATGACCGATGACTTCTCTGGTTTAGCCTCATCTTTGTCATTCTTCTTGAAGGTCTGATTTCCTTTGGACTTCTTCTTCCACATACGTCTTATCTTTCTAGAGATGAAAGATAATTCGTCATCTTCATCACTTGACTCTTGTTCTGATTGGCTGGAGTCGTCATTCTTTGATTCTTCAATCTTTAACACTTTTGATGACTTCCTCCTTCTTTGAGTTTTGTGATTCTTTTCTCCGGCCTTCGGCGCTATCGACTTGTCCCGCTTGGGCTTGTCTTCAGCATCGAGTTCAACTTCATGAATCTTTAACGATCCAAACAACTCGTCAAGCTTTAGCACTCTCAAATCTTTGGCTTCCTGCACCGCAGTAACTTTAGGTCTCCACCTCTTCGGAAGACTTCTTAAGATCTTTCGAACATGATCTTGATTGTTGTACGTTCTTCCAAGAGCTTTCAATCCATTGACAATTGTTTGAAATCTTCCAAACATTTGATCAATAGATTCTTCATCTTTCATCCTGAAAAGCTCGTACTGGTGCACAAGAATGCTTATCTTGGATTCTTTAACTTGGCTTGTGCCTTCGTGAGCAATCGACAATGTGTCCCACATCTCCTTTGCGGTGTCGCATCCGTGGACTTTGTCATACTCGTTCCTGCTTAGGGCACAGGTCAAGAAGAACTTCTCTTTTGAGTTCAGCTGTATTCTCGCCTTTTGATCAACCGTCCATCTGATTCGTGGAATAGAATTCCCATCTTCATCTACTGGTGTATAAGGTCCATTGTCTATCACGTCTTAAAGGTCAACATGAGTAGATTCTATGAATAGCCACATCCTATCTTTCCACTAATGATAATCTTCTCCGTTGAATGCTGGAGGTCTAGTAACTGAGGCTCCTTCTGCGATGTATATATGTGATTCCGCCATTATCTTTAATCCACACTTTGCTATAGTGATCCTTGGATACCAGGCTTTGATACCAATTGAAGTGAATCACACATTAATACAATGCTTAGAAAACAATATAAGAATGCACGAGAAGAGGGGGTTGAATTGTGTATTCCCCTTTTTGAAATCCTTTCAAAACTGATTGTTAGAAATAAAATTCTTTTACGGAACTTCGATAGATTCTAATTAATCAACACTTTGAAAAACTTTGTTTACGAACTAAGTAATGATAACACTTGAATCTAAAAGAAAGATAGAGTAAGAGTAGTTGACACAGCGATTTATACTGGTTCACCCCAAACCGTGGGCTACGTCCAGTCCTCAGAGTTCTTTCTGAGATTTCACTATCTCTTCAACTTTTACAAGTATTCTTTATGAGCCTCTTCAGGTCTCTACAATCAGTATTCTTTCACACTTAGCCTCTGCAGGCTATCTGTACTACTTCTTCCCAAAAAATGTTTGAACACTTGTTACAGTAAAATAGCTCTCGGTTAATTTGCACAGTATGCTTTTTACGATCGCGTAGATGTAATTCAACTAATTTTTTTCAACTAACTTTGCAATCTTCGACTTCGACTTCTATTTATAGCCTTCGTCTCCAACTGCTTCTTGAATCTTTTTTCTTGAATCTTTAAAAGAAACAGTTATTCAGTTGAGTTCTGTAACTAACCCGAACTGACTCTTGCATCTGCATTTCAATTCTTCTTCTGCGTCTGTTTTTCATAACGTCTGTGTCTGTTCTTTCAATTCGCGTCTTCGTTTGTTTTGATTTTGTGTCTGCATCTGCGCCTGTATTTCTCTTTCTGTCTGCGTCTGCGTCTGCGTCTGTATTTCTTTTTGCGTCAAGGCCTGCTTTTATTTGTGTCAGATTTATTTGTGTTCTGCTTCACGCTTCACGCCTTATTTTAAGGCTCTGCGTCTGCGTTGCTTCGTCTGTATTGCTTCATCTGCTTTTGTTTTTCTTTTATTTTTCTCTTTATTATACATCAAAATTATATCTAAGTAAAGTCATTTTGACTTAACAGAAGCTAATAACATTTAGCCATGAAATGCAAACGTCACAATATATCATTCGTGACAATTTCAATTATCCTCGGCTACATCTTTTGGTGACAGATTACTGATCGGAGCAAAAACTTTTAGGAGATGATTTTCTAAAAACGTCGCAAATAATATTTTATGACCAGGCTTCAGCGAATATTTATGTGAAGAATTATTATTGTCAAAAAAAGTTTGTGCGATGATAGTTTGTCTTTCAATGACGAATATTTGCGTCGCCAAAACCATTATTTGTTATAGTGATAATAGGTTTTAGATATTTTAGTAATTTAATTGAAATTAAATTCCAATCTCAATTAAACTTTAATTATAGTTAAAAAACACTTCTAATCAAATACGAGTTATGCCCAAGTAAGATTTATTATCTCATATTGATCATAATTTATTAAATATCTCATATTTAATTATAAAGTTTCTTAAACTTTACAATAAAGTTGAACTTGATGAAAGCATATTTTCTCTTTTCAATTTGTCCTTTGTATGTAACCTATTAGGTTCCTAAATATATTGACAAATGATATAAATTATATTTAGGATTATATAATTTAAACTCATTTAATTTATCTTTAATTATCTAATTAAACAATTTATATTCATATATCAAAATTGGCGATTAGCAACACGTCATGACCACTAAAATATTTAAAATGCCAAAATAGTTTTTAACTAACCTTTCTATACATAATTTTTCCATATAATTTAACCATTTCATCGCATAATGTTCTCATTAGAAATAGAACATAAAATTAATGTCTACTATATTTATGTCCAATATTAGTTCTCCAACATTAGCAATTGATTCAATTAATGACATTTATAAACTATTTTATAAAGTTTTATTCAACCTTACCAAAGACTTCTCGAATCAATACTAATCAAAACAATGTAGCATTCTTCTTAATCACGTTAGGTGATGAATCTGACTATGAAATTCATAATTATGATTTCTTCATAGTTTTATTTGCAATGTATATTTATCTCATGAACTTTATCATGTATATTTAAATACGCACAAGATGAAAAATATTTTAAATAATTATGTCACTAAACTATAAATCAACTTATTAGATGTAGGCACATTATGTTAAATAAACTATAAATCACTAACCTTATTTTTATGTAATAAAAAGAAAGTCACTCTATTTTATGAGAATATAGGCACATTATGTTAAGTCAAAATGACTTTACGATTAATAATTTTGATGAAAACCAAATAATAAAGCAAAAGACAAAAATGAGACGAAAGAAGAAATGAGACACAAGACGGAAATGAGACGCAAAGCAGATATAAATATGAGACGCAAAAAATGAGACGCAAGAAAAATGAGATGCAAGAAGAAAAATGAGACGATAGAAATGAGATGCAAGAAGAAAACAAAACGAGACAAAGCAAAGCCGAAAAAGAGACAAAAGAATTGAAGACAAAGACCTGATACCACGTCAGATGATCAATCAGTTTTAGTTAGTTACAGAACTCAATAACCGTTTCTTTAAAGATCAAGAAATAAGAAGAAAGAAGCAGTTATCAAGAAGCGATTGAAGACGAAGACTATAAATACAATTCGGAGTCGAAGACTGCAAGAGTTAGTGATTTTGCTAGTGATTTTCAAAAAGGCTCGAAATTTTATTGCGCTAAACTTAGACCTACTATTGTCTGTAACAAAGCTCGAAACATCTTTCAGTAGAAGGAAGAAAGTTGATAGCTTGAAGAGGCTAAGTCTGAAAAAATACTTATAATAAGAGACCTAAAGAGGCTCGGTGAAAAGAATACTTGTATCTTTGAGAAGTATAGTGAAATCTCAAAAAAGATTATGAGGACTAGACGTAGCTCACTGTTTGGGGTGAACCAGTATAAAATTAATGTGTCGATTCTCATCTCTTAACTCTAAACCTTTAATTTCTATTATTGATTGCAATACTTCATAATACTATTTTTCAATTGTTTGAGAAAACAAGTTTAGTTTTTGAAAAGAAGTTTGTTTAAAAGGGGATTGTATAAAAAAAGGATACACAATTCAACCCCCCTCTTCTTGTGCATTTTGAATATTGAATATTAAGTCTATACTAATATGTGATTCACTTCAATTGGTATCAGAGCTAGTTGTCCAAGAACCGCCATAACAAAGTGTGGATAAAGATCCATGGTAGAATCACACATATATATAGCTGAAGGTGCCTCCGTCACTAGACCTCCTGCGTTCAATGGAGAAGACTATAATTACTGGAAAGACAGGATGTGGCTCTTCATTGAATCTACTCATATCAACCTTTGAAAGATAATAGAAAATGGACAGTATATATCGATAGATGAAGAAGGAAATGTTGTTCCACGAATCAGATGGTCTGCAGAACAAAAAACGAGATTCCAGCTGAATTCGAAGGCCAAGTTTTTTTTAAGTTGTACCCTAAACAGAAGTGAGTACGATAAAGTTCACGAATGCGACATTGCAAAAGAGATGTGGGATACGCTATCCATCGCACACGAAGGCACGAATCAAGTAAAGGAGTCCAAGATAAGTATTCTTGTACACTAGTATGAGCTGTACAAGATGAAGGATGAAGAGTCTATCGATCAGATGTTTGAAAGATTTCAAACTATCATCAATGGACTTAAAGCTCTCAGTATAACGTACGAAAATCAAGATCACATTAGAAAGGTCCTCAGAAGTCTACCAAAGAGATGGAGACCAAAAGTAACAACCGTATAAGCAGCCAAGGATTTGAGCATATTGAAGCTTGATGAATTGTTTGGATCTCTGAAGATACACGAAGTTGAACTCAATGCAGAAGATAAGCCCAGACGGGACAAATCCATAACATTGAAGGCCGGACAGAACAACGAAAGCGCTGAAGATTGAGGAAGTCAAGGATGACGATTCCAACGAATCAGATCATGTTTCAAGCGAAGAAGATGATGAACTATCCTTTATCTTGAGGAAGATCAGACGCATGTGGAAGAAAAAGGCTAAAGGAAACAAAGAGTCCTACCTCAAGAAGAATAGCAAAGATGAAGGGAAGAATGAGAAAACATCCATCATATGATATGAATGCAATAAACCAGGACACTACAAGTCCGAATGTTCATTGTTAAAAAAAAGCCAAAAAAAGAGTAGAGAAGACAAGAAAAGCATGATGGCAAACCGGGAAGATCCTAGATTCATCTGAATCAGATACTGACTCAGAGGCATCGGTGCAAACAAATATTTGCCTGGTAGCCAAAGGAGAAAGTAATGAGGAGGTAACCTCGAAACTTAATGAATTACAAAATGCATACTCCGAATTATTAGAAGATTCTTATGCAATTTTGAAACAATACAAATTGCTTAAAAAAGTACGTAGAAAACTTGAAGAACAACAAGTGTTAGAAAAGGAGAATGTTTGCTTAAAGAAACAAGTAGATGAGATGAAGAAAAAGGTTGTGGTAGATACATCTGAAGAGATCAATCAATTGAAACAAAGAATAAATAGTCTTTTAGCTGAACTATCGACATTTACAGAGAGTACGAGAAAAATGAATGATATGCTGGAAAAATACAGACACCCTAATGATAAAACTAGATTAAGGTTTGTTAAAAACCATACTCAACATAAAAAGAATTATGTTCCTTTTAGGAAGAAATTTTATCAGCCTCATCATCATAAAAAATGTCATCAGTTGCATCATCATCATCATACTATTAATTATGTTAAAACTAACTCTAAAGGATCCAAGAAAATTTGGGTACCTAAAAGACAGATAATATCACCTACAGATATCTTTCCTTGGAAGAAGCAGCCAGCGCCATTGGTACTTGGACAATGGATGGTCGCAACACATGACGGAAAAAAGGTCTATGTTCCTAGATCTTTAGTATAAGAAAGGAGGATCGGTAATTTTTGGAGACAACCAGTAGGGAAAGATAATTGGAATTGGTAAAATCAGTAAAGATTCCTTTGCATGCATTGATAATGTGCTGCTAGTTGATGGTTTAAAACACAATTTGATTAGTGTTAGTCAATTATGTGATTCTGGTTTTGAAGTGTCTTTCAATCAAAATTTTTGTGAAGTCAAAAACAAGGATGGGTCCATATTCTTTTCTGCCAAAAGACAAAACAACCTTTACAAAATCAATTTAGAAGATTTTCAAAATTAAAATGTTTCCTGTTTTATATCAACTGATCAAGAAAATTTGATTTGGCATAAAAAGCTAGGTCATATCATTTTAAAACATATTTCTAAGTTGATTTAACATGATTTGGTAAGAGGTTTACCAAAAATAAGTTTTAACAAGGATTTTTTTGTCAAAGTTGTCAAAAAGGAAAACAAGTTAAAACAGCGTTTTCTTCTAAAAATCTTGTAACTTCTTCTAGACCTCTAGAGTTGTTACCTATGGATTTATTTGGTCCAACTAGGACATTAAGTCTTGGCAGAAAGACGTATGGTCTTGTTATTATTGATAATTTCACTAGATTTTGTTGGATATTGTTTTTATCACATAAAGATGAGTCCTTTAAGTGTTTTAAAGTATTGTCCAAAAAGTTACAAAACAAAAAAGGAATGCCTATAGCTAGTATTAGAAGTGATCATAGTGGTGAATTTGAGAATGAGTAGTTCAGAATGTTTTGTGAAGAGAATAAAATTTTCCAAAATTTCTTTGCCCCTAGAACCCCACAACAAAATGGAGTTGTTGAAAGGAAGAATAGGACGATTAAGGAAATGGCAAGGACTATGCTGTGTGAGATGGATCTTCCTAAGTACTTCTGGACAGAAGCTGTGAATACAGCATGTTATATTCAAAATAGAATACTTCTGCGACCCTTGTTGAAGAAAACCTAATACATCCTACTACCATTCATTTGGTTCCAAGTGCTCTATATTGAATACAAAAGAAAGTTTGGATAAATTCGATTCTAAGAGTTATTCTGGAATTTTTCTAGGCTATTCTCTATCATCGAAAGCTTATAGGGTTTACAACCTTACCTTTAAGACTGTTAAGGAAATTATTCATGTCAAGTTTGATGATAGTTCTCAACCAATTAAGAGAGATGATACTGATAATGGAACCCTATCAATACCTTTGGTTGATAGTGAAGAAGTATCACCATCAGAAACTTCCTTAGACAAAGTTTAAGATATTCCTGAGACTCTTGATTTAAAAAGAGATTGGAAATATAAGAGTTCTCATCCAGAAGAGTTGATTATAGGAGAGACCTCAGAAGGTGTGTGAACTAGGTTCAAATTCATAAGAGAAGCAAATATAGCATTTATTTATGAGATTGAGCCTAAGAAAATTGATGAAGCTCTTTAAGATGAGGCTTGGATTTTAGCTATGCAAGAGGAGCTGAACCAGTTTACTAGGAATAAAGTTTGGTCCTTAGTTCCCAGACCACCGAAAAAGTTCATCATAGGACCTAGATGGGTTTTTAAGAATAAGCTAGACGAATCAAGAAAAGTGAGTCGTAACAAAGTGAGATTAGTAGAACAAGGCTATAATCAGTAGGAAGGAATAGACTACAATGAGACTTATGCTCCTGTAGCAAGACTAGAAGCTATTAGGATTTTGCTTGCATATATTGTCTATCACGATATAAAGTTATTTCAAATGGATGTGAAAAGTGCATTTTTAAATGGCTTTATAGATGAAGAGGTTTATGTGAAGCAACCTCCAAGTTTCGAGGATGTCAAAAAATCGGATCATGTCTATAGACTTCATAAGGCTTTGTATGGTTTGAAACAAGCTCCTCGCGCTTGGTATGATCGTCTGAGTTCTTTCCTTATTGAAAATAAGTTCACTAGAGGTCAGTGGATAAAACTTTATTTAGAAAGTGCATTAAAAATGAATTTATTATAGTTCAAATTTATGTTGATGATATTATCTTTGGTGCAATCTCTGAAATGTTATGTACCAATTTTGAAAATTTGATGAAAAATGAGTTTGAGATGAGCATGATGAGTGAGTTAAAATTCTTTCTTGGGTTGCAAGTTAAGCAAACCAAAGAAAAGATTTTTATTCATCAACAAAAGTATGTTAAGGAGCTGTTGACTAAATATGATATGGAAAAAGTAAAACCAATGTCAACTCCGATGCATGCTTCAAACCATTTGTCCAAGGATGAAATTGGCAAGAAGGTTTATCAAACCATGTATAGAGGGATTATTGGTTCCTTACTTTACCTTACAGCAAGCAGACCTGACATTCTGTTTAGTGTTTGTTTGTGTACAAGATTTCAGGCAGATCTTAGAGAATCTCATTACATTGTTGTTAAAAGAATCTTGAGATATCTATCAGGTACTACTGATATTTGCTTAATGTATGAGAAAGGTAAAGATTTCAGGTTAATTGGCTACTATGATGCGGATTATTCCAAAGATAGGATTGATAGAAAAAGTACGAGTGGAGAATGTCGCTTCCTTGGTCACAACCTAGTTTCATGGTTAAGTAAGAGACAAAGCTCAATTGCGCTATCAACTACAGAAGCTGAGTATATTTTAGCTGCAAGTTGTTGTTCACAAACGTTATGGATTAAGTACCAACTAGAAGACTACTCAGTACAAGAAGAAGAAATTCCAATCTACTGTGACAACATAAGTGCCATCAACCTATCGAAGAACCCTATGCAACACTCGAAAGTTAAACATATCAAAGTCATATACCATTTTCTACGAGACTACGTTCAGAGGAAGATCGTGAGTCTTCAGTTTGTTAAGACGAACCATCAGTGGGCAGACATTTTCACTAAGCCATTAAGTGAAGAAAGATTCCAAGGAATCAGACGAAACCTTAACATGGTGATGTTAAGTAATCAACCGTCTAACACGTCATGAACCAAATCAAAAAGGTGAAAAGAGTTAACGGTAATTGTAACAGTGAGTTACAGCTGGTAACATCCGTCAGAAGAAAGTTTTGGAGGGAAAGGTTCTCATAGCCTTGAGAATGTTACCTATTCTAGAACACTCTTGATAAACCCTGACATCGACCTTTGAAGAACTCTCAACAAAAGCTCTTCATTACTCTGTTTGGATTTCAAACCTTCCTTGCTCACACACTCAACCTCAGAAACTGACTTCACTACTTTGAAAAATACCTCTGTGCATTCAGTTCGTTGTTAAATATAGAAACAAATGGAACTAGCTAAGTCAAGTGAAAGACTTGTTGATTTTGAGTCCTTGAAGTAGGACAAGATGGATATTGAACCGGAGATTGTGGCAGCCGGGTGGAGGAATTTCTTTCGAGTTCGAGAGATAGTCTACATAAATGAAGTGTATGACTTCTAGAAAAATGTGGAAGTGGTAGACGATACTCTTGTATCTATAGTGGATAGGTTGTCGATTATAGTGACAATGAAGACAATCAAGAAGGTCATTGAGTGTCCATGTGATGGAGAGAAGCTCACAAATAAAGTTGGATAGATGATGCAAGCTAGCATGAAGGAGAGTCAGATCAATCGGCAGTTATATGGAAGCAATGATCCAAAGGAGAAGAAGGTGTCAAGTCTTGTTCCAAAGGTTAGGGTACTACACTCACTTCTTTTCCATTGTGTACTACCGAGAACAAGATCAAGGCATTTGGTAACAACACTAGATGAACAATACTTATTTCATCTACTTAATCGTCGGCCAATAAATCTGTCATTCCTTATTTTCCATTATATGGAAAAGACTAAGAAAGACTCAATCGCTTTACCATATGGAATGATGCTGACGAGAATATTCAAAGATTCTGGAGTCCTTCTGAAGAGAGGAAACAGGATGAAGCTGAATATCAAAAGCGTCATCAATTCTGCAACAATTAGCAGAATGGGCTTGAAGAATCTACAAAAAGTAGAAGCAGATTCTAAGACGAAAGTAAGGATTGAGGGGGAGCGTACAATTGTTAAGGTAAGAGAATCTCCCTCAAGGAAATCAAAATCTCAATCCATGGAGAGAATGCCTAAAGAAGGAGAAAAGAAATCATCAGGTAAATCAATGAAGGAAAAGGTGATTTCTCATAAAGAAGGAAGCCAGGTGCAATCTCAAGAGAAAGTGACCTTGAAAAGAAAAGGGAAAATACTTCTTTCGGAGAAACCGAAGCAAACGAAAAGGTCGCCTAGAGTTCGAATCCTGCGTCAACAAGAAAAAAAGAAAGGGATAGAGTTGACTCATTGAGGAGACTCTGAGCAGAAAACACCTCAGGCAACAAGGTCCTTAGTTTCAATTTTGAAAGAAGATTCAACAAAATTAGCCAAGGAGACTGAGATTAAGAAAAAATTGGAGTTTGAGAAAGAAAAATTCCAATCTCAGCAGACTTCTAGATTGATAACAGAGGATAAAAAGAAGAAAATCAGTGAGAAGAGGAGCACTCCTACTACTGTTCAGAAGAAGAAGAAGCTAGTTGAACGCAGTCCAGTACAGGTCAATACCTCTCAACTGTTAAGAAAAGAGGATTTGAGAGTCAAGATTATTGAAGAAAGTCAACCTGCCAGTAGGAGCAACTCTATAATCATCAGAGAAACCCCAAAAAGGTCAGTAAAGGCACAATTACAACCAATTTTGATAAATAGTAGTATAATGCATCTGTTGAGTGACGAAGAGAAAAGTATGTATGGTGTTCTTAGGGATGAAGGAACCAGACCATACCCCATACAGATGACAAGACAGAAGTACACTATTTTACCAATCACAAAGAGAACTGTGATTAAGGTTGTGCCTGGCATACAACCAAGACCTTACATTGTTCGCAATGAGAAAAAAAGGGAAGAAGAAACTGTATCCTGATGGAATAATAAGTGATCTGACAGAAGAACAGATCGAAGCTGAAGTAAGAAACATTGATGAAGCTTGCTATGCAGTCCAGCAGAAAGGAACATATGTTTCCCACTACATTTCGAAAGCATCAGGAAGCAATCGTGGTCAAAAAACCGTTGAAGACTCTTCTCAAGTAGATGGAAAACTTACAGAAGGGCAATATAGATCCATTAGGATTGGAGACCAAAGCTACTCAATAGAGTTTCTTGTGCATCACATTATGCATATTAGACCCTTGACAACTACGTCTTCAATTGGAGATGTTCTACACCTTTTTGGAAGACAAGTTTCACGACTAACCAGTCCTGATGATCTTGATCTCCAGGAACCGAACTTATCTGTTCAACCTCCTACCCTTACAATAACTGAATCAAGTGTCATATCTTCATATGCATATACTACGACCGTTAGTCTTGAAGTAGTACAACAGAAGCATGATGAAGACATTGAAGAGAAAGTTCATAATCTATATGCTTCTGTGGGTGACTTGCATAAAGAAGTAACGTATATTCGAAAAGATCTCAAATCACTCCGCACTGAAATGAGAGAAATGTTTTTTAAAGATATAAAGCTTCTGCGATTATGATCTTTTTGATCAATAACAAATAGGGGGAGAAAGGAGATAGGAAAAAGAAATGAAAAAGATAGGGGGAGAACAAGAAGAGAAGAAAAGAGAAGAAGAAGAAGATTTTTGCTATTGGATATACTCTTTCATAAATTGTTTTTGCTACAATTTTTTTTCCTCATTTTATGATTATTTGTTATCATCAAAAAGGGGGAAATTGTTAAGTCAAAATGACTTTACGATTAATAATTTTGATGAAAACCAAATAATAAAGCAGAAGACAGAAATAAGACGAAAGAAGAAATGAGACGCAAGACGGAAATGAGACGCAAAGCAGATATAAATATGAGATGCAAGAAATGAGACGCAAGCAGAAGACAGAAATAAGACGCAAGAAATGAGATGCAAAAAATGAGACACAAGAAAAATGAGATGCAAATAGAAAAATGAGACGCAAGAAGAAAACAAAATGAGGCAAAACGGAGTCGAAAAAGAGACAAAAGAATTGAAGACGAAGACCCGATACCACGTCGGATGATCAATCAATTTGAATTAGTTACAGAACTCAATAACCGTTTCTTTAAAGATCAAGAAATAAGAAGAAAGAAGTAGTTATTAAGAAGCGGTTGAAGACGAAGACTATAAATACAAGTTGGATTCGAAGACTGCAAGAGTTAGTGATTTTGTCAGTGATTTTCAAAAAGGCTAGAAATTTTATTGTGTTAAACTTAGAGCTACTATTGTCTGCAACAAAGCTCGAAACATCTTTCAGTAGAAGGAAGAAAGATGATAGCTCGAAGAGGCTAAGTCTGAAAAGAATACTTGTTGTAAGAGACCTGAAAAGGCTCGGTGAAATGAATACTTGTGTCTTTGAGAAGTATAGTGAAATCTCGTAAAAGATTCTGAAGACTGGGCGTAGCTCATAGTTTGGAGTGAACCAGTATAAAATAACTATGTCGATTTTCATCTCTCAACTCTCAACCTTTAATTTCTATTGTTGATTGCAATACTTCATAATATTATTTTTCAATTGTTTGAGAAAGCAAGTTTTGTTTTTGAAAAGAAGTTTGTTTAAAAGGAGATTGCATTAAAAAAAAAAAAAAAAAAGATACACAAGCACTAATAAAGAACGAGTATGCAGAATTGCAAGCAGCGTGGACGAATGTAAAGGCATGAGATGTGTAATTCGGTGCGCAACGATTTGTTGATGACAAATAAAGTTCCTGAATCACAAAGCACTAATATTTCCAAAACCTTGAATTGCAGTGTCATCCTTTTAAGGAATGAGGTTCAGAACCAATACTTAACTGCCTCTCTATTTTTCAATGTTAAGCCTTTAGTAGTTGAAATCCACATGAAATGATAACAAGAGGAGTTCTTGGTGACCCGTACATAATGAAGCTAAGCATCAGAGAAATCAAAAGTTTGTTGACTGGTTCTATATGATGTTCTTATGTATACTTGGAATTTCTTGCTTGTGATTGTGTAACCAAACACAATATGTACAATAGAGTTGACACCAACAAGAAATTAGTAAGAAGCGTGTAGAACCATATATATTTCCATGGTTTTTCTATTTCGGGGGCTGAAGTTCCAGAATGTCTTACGTGAATTTAATCAAATTTCATAACACCAGACTTCCAGAATGTCTGCCGTCATAGTTTACCAGAATTACTCTAAACCCTTTTTTAGCATTAATTATAGTTTGAAGGTATCAAATGCTGGATCCAAATGAACAGTTAAGAAATGATTTGGGTAAGGAACGACTATCTAATTGATCATCTTCCAGGTGTGAAAGCAAAGTCAAGATTAGCTAGCTCAAAGTAAGTGGGGGTTACGTTATGTATAAATATATAAAGTCGTCAATTTGGCTCTTGGATGTTGTGTTTTTTGACTTGTACCTCAACAAGTGAAGGTCTAAAATGACTGCCCTTGAATTATTTTATGAATCGGATTGGAATCTGGAATGGTGTATTGTCCCGTACCCGTTGGAAGTTGGTTGACGAAACATGGGCCGTATGGTAAAATTCAAACGCCTATTAATTAAGGATGAAAATTGCTAAATTAAGGAAGAAACAAAAACAAGACTGCAATGCAAAATTTATCGCCCAAATTAATGTTTGTGGATGTGGACCTTTACCAACTGGCGACCAAGCATTACCGAGTGAGTTGGGTTCAGAAAATCAAGTGCTGTACGGAATCTCCTCATTTTGCTGAGGGCAGAGGCTACGTTAGCACTTAGCATGCTAAAATTAAAACTTTCTTTAGATTTAAGAATTATTAAATTAAATGCTCTATAATATTTATGATTAATTTTAAGTAGCATGTTAAGAATTTTTAAAGTAGGTAAATCACATATCTAACAACTATTAAACTTACACACAATGATTTAAAAATCGGACTGAATCGATCAGTCGGACCGGAGAATCGGTAACTCAGAACATGAAACGATCCAATTTAGCCCGTATTTTTTTTGAGTGATTGGCCGTTTATTTTATGGTCAGACCGGTAAAAACTACTACACCAGTGAAAGAAAGGACCGATCGGTCCATCTAAAATGTTTTGATTTTGATGATTTCAACTTGAATGAATATTATGATTAATGATCTTTTTTTTATCTTTTTTATGAAATATGATTAGCGAGCTTTGTTATATTATTTTGTGTTATGTTTGGTGAACTTAAAAAAAACTTGTATATTTTAAAATTTGAAGGATTAAGTTAAGTTTACAATTAATAAATAAATAATTAAATAGTATATTTAAAAATTATCTTATACATATAATATATATAAACTAAAATTATATTATTATTTTTTTAATTTAATCACAGGATTGATCACAATTGAATTCCGATTAAACTATTGATCCTTAAATCAGTTGTTTCTTCGATTCGATTTTTAAAACATTGCTTTACACAAGATGACATCACTTGAAACAACTTTTATGTGCAATTTTTTAATATAAATTAATCGCATGAATTGTTTTGTTACGATTAATTGTAAAAACAACCTTTAAATTTCCCGTACTTGTAGGGCTTGCTGATGGTTCCCGAGTACGGTCGGCTAGTTTGTTGCCCGAAGAAGGTGAAGGAGTGGTTGGTGGCGTAGGTGTTGTTGTTGGAGGTGTTGCTCCTAAGGAGACTGTAATAGCTAGCTTTTGTCCGGACTGGTAGTGATGGCTAATAGTGCAGATGAAGTAATGACCGCAGAAGGACGTAAGAGTGACGTTTGTTGGCGGTGGTGATTACCTGCCTGATAGCGTTCGTTCTTTTTGGCCTTGAATATGTTAAGGTTAGTTTAAAGTTTAATTAAAATAGTGGGCCACATTTAATAAAAATTTAAATATTTTTTATTTAATTAAAATATGGGTTGACACAGGTATTCACTCAAATTTAATAAAAATTATTTTATAAATATTAACTTGACATTTAATAGAATGTCTGTATTATTGGCCAAAGTGATAATGGAGAATTACATTAACTTTGTAAGAAGATGAATCTCTGAGAAGATATATAAATGATGTGCATGAATACGTTCATACTAGAATGTTAGTTGAATATGATTATCAGTAGCTAGCACAAAAATTATTTTAAAAATATGCCTAATACATTAGGCTAACAACTATTCAATAGAATAAATTAGGTAATACAAAGTCAAATAAACACACGAGTAGGTCTCCTATCCTATGATTTTATTTGTTTTGTCTTGTGAATTTTAAATCTTAAAATAAATCGCTTAAATTCCTCGTAAGTCGTGAGTAGCTATCACCCCAATTGTTACGGTTCTGGGGGGTCATGCTATTAGTAGCTATCACGGTCCCCAATTGTCACGGTTCTTATGAGCGGGGGCATGGCATTCCTTTGGTCACCGTATTATATTATAAAGGGATATTTATAAAATGAACTTAAATTATATTTCAAATTTTCAAAAGTAGTAATAAAATATTTTATTTTTAATTTTAACCTGATCTTAAAAATAATAATAAAATGTTTAAATTTTTTAAAAATTTTAGCCCGATCTTTAAAAATAACAATAAAAATTCAAACTTTCGATTTTTCAATTCTAACATAATGTTAGCATTTTCGTTAAATTTACTAACATGATTTGTCAAGTATTTCAAAACTTAATTATTAATATATATTTGTCAAAATTAATACAATAAATAAATATTAATTAAACGACGTCATTGTTTAAATATGATCTAAATTCAATTACGCAATCCTCGATGACCTTTTATTTAAAGCGTTGGAAAATAAACAGAAAATAAAAGTCAAGGAGATTCTCTTAATTATAATGTTACTTAGAAGTGAGAATTTTAATCTCATCTTATTTAATTTAAATTTTTATTAAAAGTTTGAATTAAATAATTTGTCGATAATTTTATTTTTTTAAGTAAATTTTAAAATAATATTATTTTGATTTTAAAATTTAAATTTTATAACTCAAGCCACCTTATTAAACCAAGGGATCGAATTGCTATTGATCCATCATAAATCCCAAAGTTGATACGAAGTCCCCCGTCAGTCTACCCGTAATTGTCAAAAAGATTGACAACTTCAAGCGATCTTGTTTTCAAACTATTTTTCGACACGCGTCGACTTAGCTTAGGGACTACGGCTAGTTCTTGACCGACATCGACTAGGAGTCTATTACGTACATCTGACTTGCCACCGCGAGATTTGGACTCAGAATCAAGGATGTGAATTCCAATATATTATTACCTTATTTACATAAATTAACATAGAGATTAGAATTTGAATTTGAATTCTTTACCTAATTATTAAAGTTTTAGCTATATAAGTACCTTTTATAAAATTCGTTTCTTAAGTGGGAAAGATTAGTTCCCTATTTGAATGATTTGATTATATTAAATTACAAAAGATTGATAAAAATTTTAGTTTTTCAAACGACAACTCTAAATATGTGAATGACAACAGATATTCAATTCCAATTACTCAAAGCAGATGGACCCCAGGCTCCAATTTACTTGTGTGATTAGGGTGTGGTTAGTTTGTATAGAAGAATGATAATAGGAATGGGTATGAATATAATAAGGAATGAGAATGGATATTATCATTATAATTATGATGGTTGGTTAAGAGGAATGAATGATTATCATTATCATTGATAGTGGTTGGTTTGTAAAATACTAAGAAATAAAATTTTATTATAATTAATTATATTATATTATATTATATTTTAATTAATTAAGTAATTAATTATATTTTAATTAATTATATTGTAACTAATTAATAATATTTTAATTACAATATTGTAACCAATTAATTTATTTTAATTATTTATTTATTTATTTATTTTAATTAATTAATTAATTATAATTAATTAATTAAAATAATTTAATAAATAAATAATAATAATAATTTAATTAATTATATTGTAATTAATTAATTACAATATTTTAATCAATGAATGAATTATATTTTAATTAATTATATTGTAGTTAAATTAATTATAATATTTTAATTAATTAATTAATTATATTTTAATAAATAAATAATAATATTTTAATTAATTATATTTTAATTAATTAATTACAATATTTTAATTAATGAATGAATTATATTTTAATTAATTATATTGTAATTAAATCAATGACAATATTTTAATTAATTAATTAATTATATTTTAATAAATAATAATGATATTTTAATTAATTATGTTGTAATTAATTAATTACAATATTTTAATTAATGAATGAATTATATTTTAATTAATTATATTGTAATTAAATCAATTACAATATTTTAATTAATTAATAATTATATTTTAATTAGTTATATTTTAATTAATTATAACAACTATACCCTTATGTAACAATGATACATATTCCTCTATATTGGGAGGGAATGAGGTATTACCCAAAAAGATAATGAAAATAATAATTCTATAATAATACCCAAAAGGATAATCTTTTATTACGTACCTGTTCCCTTTTCTTCATACCTACTAAACAAGCACCCTTTAGTATTGAAATTGTGATTCCAATTTTTAAAAGTGTAACTTAAAAAGTGATGTGATTTTCTTAAACCTTTTAGTCTGAGAATTAGCCTTTATTGATTAAGAATTGTGTAAGATAAATAGAATCATTAGAGTTGACAACAATAACGATAATTACAAATGCAAATTAGAAAAAGTAAACTCAACCTTAATTTCATTTCCATTTTCGATAGGTAAACATTAAGAAATCTGACCACAAGCATCCATTTAGCGGAAGTTCTGAAGCAATGATTCAAACTCTGAAATCGCACAATGTGGGGGTCATGAGGTGGCGTAGGCCAATAAGGAATTTACTAGGATGGGATACCTTCAGTTAGTTTTTACTTTTGTTCTAGTTATAATTTATGTTTTGGACCTTTATTCACGAGTAAGAAAATATATTTTCTATTATTATAAAAGGATAATAAAAAATAGAGGACAATAACTTTCTCAAATTTATAAAAATTCTAAAAGGTTTTCAAAATTGCTACAGAAAGTCAGGATCACTAAAACTTTATTTTTTATATAAGTCTAATAACATTAAAAGACTATTTTTATGCATTCACAAAATTCACTACGCAAAAAGTGCTTTAAGCAATCGATAAAAGCATTGGTATAAGTACAATGATCTTTGTCCTTTTATTAAGGCAACATAATTTATATCGTTACAAGAAATGACGCTGTAGTAAGTATAAGGCAACATAATTTTTGATTAGGCAAGAAAATAAAAGTGTTGCTTTAAGTTTTATCTAATTAGTTTCAAACTATAACAACTTTAAATAGATTTTGCAACAATAAATAAATAAGGCAAAAAGTGAATATTTTAGGTAACAATTTGTAATAATAAAGGTAACAATTTATTCTTTCGTTATCAATAATATTTAATGTAAAAGAAAATTCTTGTCATTACGTAGACAACATCCATATATACATTAAAGCAATACATATATATTAATGTACGATTAATTACATACGCATTATTAAATATAAATGATCAAAAATTATTCAACATTTAACATATTCAAAATAAACGCAAATTAAATGTGTTTTTATTGTTATGAAGCACAAAATCGAATTCTATAATCCTCAACAATTGTAAGGAAAATTACATGTATTTTCACAATTCTTCGTCATTTGTAGAATTCAAAGTCAGTGTTAGGCTTCTTCATATTGGCTTTGCAACCTTTCTCAAAGTTCTTTGGAAGTATATTTGTTCTTTCATACTCTACGACCCAGTAAACGGTAGAAACCTACATATTATTTTATATGGAAGCACTCTTAAAAAAAACATGTTTATTACATTTAACACAAGTGTAAAAGAACATTACACTAAAGATGGAAACGTGCACATTATTTCATATAGAAGAACTCTTAAAATACATGTGTATTACATTTAACACAAGTGTAAAAGAACTTTTTCATTTGATTATAGAACATTACTACTGAGCATTCACAAACCAAGACATCTAGTCAAAATTGCAATAAAACCATATCCCAACCCTTAAGAGCATTAACACTTCATTCCATTATAGTACATCAAATAATATTTTTACAAAGAAAGAAAATACCCTGGTCGATTCTTGTATTGCCATAGGAAATGAATTTAAATCATCTTTGGTTGCTACATCATTAGACACTATGTGTCCATGATCTTGCAAAATGAGAGGATAATTGTTTGTTTCTTTGTGAAGAAAAAGTGAACTAAACATATTTACTACATCAGAAACAATCAAAAGGCAAGTTTTTATGCGACATTTTGGCTTGCAATTAACCTACAACAAACTAACCTCAGCAATACATCGAAAAGGAAAAATAAGGTGCTTAGGCTGAGTTTATGAGAGAAGCAAAAGGAAATAAGTTTGATCCTTAACCTGTAAAGTCAGATGAAAGAACTTACAACACACACTACCATATGGCATTAACATGTGCTTTTACTTGTCTAATTTAGATGCCTATCCCATTATTATAACATTCTCCTAGTAGAAATGTAATGCTATATGTTCTTCCATAGTATCACTTTTGCTTTGCAAATATTTTTTCATAGAAATTGACCATCAAGTGAAAACCTAAGAACTTTGAAAAGGTTACAATAAATAAACATAAGATCTATGACTTTAGTCCACCTTGGTTTCTTTTTAAGCATGCATTCAACAAAATTTATATGAGTTTGTTTACAAAGAACAACTTCATTTGTTAACTTACTATTGGTCAGTAATAAATTTCTAAGTTATGAATGCAAATTCATAGTCCACATCCCTAACATTTTTCATAAGAAAGTAACATTACACATTCTTTTTTTAACATTACACATTCTTTTTTTAGAGAATTTGTTCCTCTCTTATTTAGAATAAACCATATAATGTTTCACTCAATTGAAATAATGGAAGATGAAGATCTATGTCAAAGAAATAAATGCAAATAAAGGTACAAACTTTAGGCATGTGAGATAGTTACCATTTCTTTTGAGAGCTTTAGAACAAAAGGCTCTTTTTTTTTTTTGAAGATGGATGAAGAAAATTGGCATAATGCCTAGAAGCAACATAATCAAATTCCATACTATTAGTGACCTTCATAAAAGCACCTAATTTTCATTTCAATAAAGAAATGTAAAGATTTTCATTGAAAAATGATGTTCCTACATTTATATGGAAATAAAACAGTGATATTTTCTAGCATATACCAAACGTAATTCTCGTATTACAAAGAACATCTGGATTAGGAGTTCGACCACATCAATTGTAACATCCTGTTACTCATGATAAGGCTAGAATAGTGTATAAGAGAGGTAAATGAGAAATTAGAATGGGCATTTCATACTTATCCATAATATGGCATACACATACACATGAATATTGATTGTGCACATTAATATGATTGTACATACATTCATTGACATATTTCTGCTTAAAATTGATCTATAAATGTGAATTGTGGATTTGATTTGTCTTGAAAATTAAATTGGAGTGTATTAAAATTGATTTAGTAATTTTTGGTGATATTTCAAATATTTTAGAAATTGGGGTATTTTGGACTAAGAAAAATGTAGAAATAAGACGCCAATGGAAGTGTGACATGTGGTAGCTTCATATGGATCACAAATAGCTTATATGCATTGGTGACATGTGGCAGTGTATCATGAATACACGTAGTCATGTTTGGTATAGCAAATTTTCGGCAGCTCTCACCAAAAACAGACATCACAAAACTCTATCCTTGTTAATTGTTCATCCATCACCGAAACAACTTGTTTCTTAGGTTTGTGTAATTGGCTAAGGATTCTTAAATCAAAGTAAGAATTTAGTTATAATGTGGGCTAAGGTAAGGTGAGATCAGGGCCGACCCTGGGCAGGGGCTAGTAGGGCACCTGCCCAGGGCCCTCTATAAGAGGGGGCCCCTCAGCCCCCTCTTTAAATAACTTTACAACGTTAAAGCCTGGCAGGTTACAAACAAAGCAGCACTTTGGACTAAATGGATACACCAAATCCATCTTCAAGGCCGTAAATTCTGGCATATAGACACTTCTCGTTTGTCTTTAACGTTGTAGATGACTATAACGTTATAGTCATTTAATGACTATAACATTATATTCATTAACGTTATAGTCATTTAATGACTATAACATTATTATAACAAAAAATTAAAGTAAAGGTAATTTTGTGGTCCTAACGCTTATAAATAGTTCTGAAATATTGAATTATACTTGTACCTTCTGATTGCTTTATTTTTATCAATATATATATTTAAAGTACTCCAACTCAAAAATTAGCAGCAAAAAATTTTATGATTCTGTCTTCTGAGTTCTGAGTATAATTTAAAGGTAAATTTTCTGATTTTTAATATATTTTTATTCTTTGTTTTTTATTTTTAATATTAGATATTAAATTTTGCTATTTATTTTTTCTTGTATTACAAATATAATACCATTTATATATCTTTGTGATATATTGTGAAGCTGTTGGAGTTTGGTTGTGCCTACATACTTCTTTCAGTTCCATACAGGTGCTTTTGTTCTTTTTCTAATCCAAATGTGTTATAATTAGTTTATATTATGTTGCCTAAAAAGCATTTGTCTGGAAGTGAAAAAAGGAAAAAAAAAAGAAAACAAGTAGCACAGTTGATAGAATCCCAAAAAGGAGCAATAAATAAATTTATTAAAAGAGTAGACTCCTCTAGTGAGAGTCGTGAAAAATTAGGTGAAGGTGGTTTTGAACAACATAAAGAAACTTAAGTGATGAGATTCATATTCACGAGGATATTAGAAATTTGAGTGAGGATGATCATGTACCAAATGCATCCACTTTAGAAAATTTACAGTATATTGAGCAAATAAGCCCTATATTGGACTTTTATGATCCTAAGAATTGGGATAATCTTGATAATACAGCAAGGGATATTTTAGTTGAAAAATGGTCTATAAGAGAGTTGAATCTTATGTTTCCTTTAGACAATACCTCTCGTCATTTTTTATATTCTTATTATTATAGAAATTTGAGTAATGGAGAGATTAGCGATAGAAAATGGTTGGTTTATTCTAAACATGTAGATAAAGTATATTGTTTTTGTTGTAAATTGTTCAAACCTACCAACAAACAAAGTAGATTAGCAAATGACGGATTTAGAGATTGGAAGCATCTTAGTGAGAGACTTAAAGAACATGAGAATTGCATTGAGCATATGACTAATATGAGAACGTGGAATGAATTAAGAGTAAGATTGAGCAAAAATCAAACATTTGATAAAGATTTGCAACAAGAAATTGTAAAAGAAAAAGAACGTTGGAGACAAGTTTTGATAAGAATAGTTTCTGTTGTGAAATATCTTTCTTGCTAAATATAATTTAGCTTTTCGAGGATCCAATGAGAAACTTTACCAAGATGGTAATGGTAATTTTTTAGGATTGATTGAGATGATTGAAGGATTTGATTTGATAATGCAAGATCATGTTAGACGTATTCAAAATCATGAAATTCATCATCATTATCTTGGTCACAAAATTCAAAATGAGTTGATTTCTCTATTAGCCCATAACGTTAGAAGTTCTATCATAGGGATCATTAAAGAGGCGAAATACTTTTCTATTATTCTTGACTGTACCCCAGATTTGAGTCATCAAGAACAAATGAGTTTGTTAGTACGATGTGTAAATATGTCAAATAAAAAAATAAAAATAGAGGAGTACTTTTTAGAGTTCTTAAAGGTAGATGACACATCTGGATTAGGACTTTTCAATGAATTATTGAATGCATTTAATTCTCTTGATCTTAATGTTTATAATGTAAGGGGTCAAGGATATGACAATGGTTCTAATATGAAGGGAAAACACCAAGGGGTTCAAAAGCGATTACTTGAAATAAATCCAAGAGCATTATATATGCCATGTGCTTGTCATTATCTTAATCTTACTCTTAGTGATATGACACATTCTTATGTTAAAGCTGTTTCATTTTTTGGAGCCGTGCAACGTATGTATGCATTATTTTCAAGTTCTCCTAAAAGGTGGAAGGTTTTGCTTGATAATGTTTTAGGCTTAACTATAAAATCGTTGTCCAACACTCGTTGGGAGAGTCAAATAAAAAGTGTTAAAGCTATTAGATTTCAAGCTCCTAAAATAAGATTGGCTTTGATGGAATTATCTATATCTTGTGATGATGTCAAGTCAAAGAGTGAAGCAGAAAGCTTGGTTAGTGTACTTGAGAGTTTTGAGTTTTTACTTGGTATGGTTATTTGGTATGATATTTTATTCGTTATTAACATGGTGAGTAAAAAGTTGCAATCTAAATCTATGTGCATTAATGCTACCATAAAGCAATTAGAAGGTGTGATGATATTTTTTGAGAAATATAGAGATGAAGGGTTTAGCTCTAGTATGAATATTGCCAAAAGTCTTGCGCTTGATATGAATATAGTGCCTACATTTCCAACTAGATGTTGTGGTATTAGGAAAAGACAATTTGATGAAATTAACCATAATGAAGAAATACAATCAGCTGAGGATTCTTTCAGGGTTAATTACTTTCTAGTTGTTGTGGATATGACAATTACTTCGTTAAAGAATAGATTTGAATAATTAACGACATTTGATAATATTTTTGGATTTTTATTTGATTCAAATAAGTTGAAGTCATTAGATGATTACGAATTAAGAAAATGTTGTACTAATTTTACGATGACTTTTTCTCATGATAATGTGTCTGATGTAGATTTAGATGATCTTTTTTCTGAATTAAAAGTATTGCAAATGACTTTGCCAAATGAGTTAATGTCATCAATTGAAATATTAGAATTTGTTCAAGCTGTAGATTGTTATCCAAATATTTCAATTGGTTATCGAATTCTATTGACTATACCTGTAATTGTAGCATCGACTGAGAGAAGTTTTTCAAAGTTAAAATTATTAAAAACCTACTTGAGGTCATCAATGTCACAAGAAAGGTTAAATAGTTTAGCTATGTTATGTATTGAGAATGATATGTTGGACAATATTGATCTTGATAATATTATTAATGATTTTGCATCTAGAAATGCACGGAGAAATTGCTTTTCATAAATCATGATTCTTTGTGTATTTGTTAGTGTTATGATCATTTAATATTTAGTTGGTTATGTAAACTTATAAATTAAGTCATTTATGTTTCATACAAATATGTAAACTTAAGCATATTGTCAATTTATTGGGGTCCTTTTTTTAATTTCGCCCAGGGCATATAAAACTATAGGAACGGCCCTGGGTGAGATATATTTGCGTTAAGTAGCATGAAAGTCATGACAATCCATAACTTTACATATCATTTCATTTCTCCACCACTATAATTAACATGCAAAATCATGGATCAAAGAATTTTTCAAGGTTGTAATGTGGGCTAACGTAAGGTGAGATATGTTTGGGTTAAGTAACAGGAAAGTCATCAAAGCTAGTGAAACAAAGCAACACTCATAAAAAACTAGGTCCCATCAGCTATGACGAATGCAACATTTATGTTTCACAACCCAATTCAGCTCTCACACACAAACTACATGAAGCATATACCAATATGAAGGCAACACTCATACAATTGATGACAATACATTGAAACCACAAAAGAGTTAACCTTCCAAGCCAACATCTACCTCATATTTAAAATACTCAAACAGCCCATTCATCACAACCTTAGGAGAATGCATTAATCATAAACAACTTTTCAACACTTATGCACTTGCTCCTAGATACATTTATTTTTTAAAAAAAAATCATTCTTTTTCTTTTTCTTCTTTCTTTCTTTTTCTTTTTCTTTTTTTTTCTTTTTTTTTCTTTTTCTTTTTCTTTTGCTTTTGCTTTCTCTTTTGCTTTTCTCTTTTTTTTTTGCTTTTGTCTTTTTTTTCTCTCTTTTCCTTATAAAAATTAAAATAAACTACATCAACATAGGAATTTCAATGATAAGACATAACAAAACATCCCAACATTAACCAACCCACACATATGTACACCCCCACATTTACACTTTTGTACATCCACAAACTCATCAATCACAAATGCTCCACTAGCTTTATGACTTGGGTAAGAATTTTGGTTAAGTTTAAAAGCATAAAATGTGGTTTATACAAAAATAAAGGTATATCTCTCAAAGGGAGTTAACAAGGGAAAAACCATGTTAATAGGGTAGGCTATTTAGGCTAATGTAGTTCGAATAAACAAAGAATGCTTAATCATTTCCATGTTAATGCATGTGATAAAAATGTGGTCTTGAAAAAAAATTCAAGGGAAAATCAGGATGTACATGTCATGAAGGTTTCACATTATCAAAAAACAATAAGACTGATATGAATGTGTCAATTAAATAAGGCTCAAAATCTCACCAACTTTGTCTACTACTAGCCATTACTCTTCTAAAATTAATGCATATCGACCAATCACAAGAGAAAAAATACATGCTAAAGTTGCCATGAAATTCTCTATTCATGACTTTATAGTCCTAGAAGCAACAAAAAACGAGAAAATATTTGTTTGTTTGTTTTATTCTTTCTCTCATTTTGATTAAAAACTTAAAACAAGTAAAACAAACAAATTCAAAAAAACGCATGCATATAAAAAGTAATGTTAAAATGTAAAGGAAAAGAAATTTACTTCCTTTGGGTTGCCTCCCAAGAAACATCTTTGTTTAGGGTCGTTGGCTCGACTCCTTCTCCTTACGTAACATAATTATGATCTTCAGGTATTATAATTAGCGCCACTTCTACGCAAGGTAGTTCTGGATAAGGCTTTAGTTGATTATCATCCTCATTCAGTGTCTTCTCTATCCTCAGATTCTTAATCCCGATTGAGTCAATACACTCCGAAAATATTTCGAACATCTCTTCACCTTTTTCTTCATCATTTAATTCCTCCAATATGTTACATAAAGGTAAAGAGAAATAGTCTAAAAAATAATCATGGAATTATTACTTACCTCCGAGCTAAAAGATGTGTCCCTTTTGGTTTCGAGCTCCTTTTCAACTTCTTCGACACAAGCAATTTATTGAGGGTTGACCTTAAAATTCTCAAGCTCCTTATCACTTTGTAAAGTTTCCGCACAAACCTCTATTGGGTACACCTCAAGTTAATACGGCTGCTGATCTTCGCGTTACTGTTCCAAATGATTAATATCTCCCCATCGAGGCAACGCATCTTGCTAGAATTGTAGAGCATCCTGTCAGATTTGTTGTATACCTTGCTAAAACAATTGTTGCATGTTATGTTGAAACTGCTGCACATCTTGTTGAATTTGAAGATTGTTAACAGCCATAATATTAAGCATTGCTTCTAGAGATGTACCTGAATTACGTTGGCTCTATGAATTTTGGGTGCTAGACCATGTATTTTTGGAAATTGCCCTCCATCCTTCTGAAATTGTAGAGTATTCTACTGCAATTGCAAAGTGGTAGCCTTCATAATATTAATCAACTCTTCCAGAGATGCACCAGAGTCATAATAGGAAGTTTCTGGTCTATATAAGAATTATTGTGTGTCCTACAAACTATCATGAAATTAATTCTAATAATTATCCCATCCATAACAAAAGTTATGTTGATCAGTCCAAACATTGTTATAGGATTGAGAATATGAATTATAAAATAAATTACCTCCGTCCATATCGAAATCTTTTTTTTACAAACACAAAACGAAAAAATGAAAAGATCACGAAATAAACGAAAAGAAATCAATTATGAACAAATATATACAAAATACCAATTAAATCAAAAACTAAAACTAAAAATAAAACTAAAACACCGCACTCTTTAAAAGCGACGCCAAAATTGACTGCATGTCGTTATGCTAGTCAAAATAAAATAATTAAATCTATTATTATAGCAGTGATGAGTCTAGGTCGATCATCCACAGAGTGTGTGTAAAGTTTATGAAATGAAATTAACTGATGTTTAGGTTTAACGCGGTGTTTTGTTTTTGAAATAAGAAAATAAAATAAAACTAGACTAATAAAAATAAATTAAAGAAAATATACGAAAAATGATAAAAGTGAAAAATTCAGTAGAGACTCAATTCTTTGGTTCAATCTCGGTCTACACCCTAATTAAGCATATTTCATTGATTTATTATTCTCAAACCTCTCCTAGCAATTATTAATCGTGGGTTAATAATTAACCCGAGTTTTTCCTTTGGTTTTTGTTTAATCAAGCTATGATTATTAATTAAACATAACCATCGAATAACCTAGGATACGATTTCTAGATTTAGTTAAGTAGTAACATTACGAATTAGAAAAACTGATTAATCAAGGCAACAATCACATACGAAGCATCATTTAACCTAGTTCATGTTATCTTTAATGATTACGAATCATTAATCGCTACATATGAATTTCAACATAATAATTACACATTATATCAAAATTTTAACAATGGATTCACAATTAAATGATTCAATGAGCACATTAAAATTATCTTTTCATACTACTCAATGGGTTCATACACAAATAACCAAATAATAACAAAAATTCAATTATCTATGCACAATACCCAAATTAATGAATATAGGATAACACAATCAATTTCTAATGAAAGAAAGAAACAACAAAATAATAAAAAATTCTTAACCCGGGTTGTCAGTGTTGATGTCGCCTCCAAACCAGAGTTGGAACATCTAGCTCCCCATGAATCCCTGCTGATAAAATGTTTCATCCCCCATTAAGTTTCCCTAGCCGAAACCCCTTTTAACTCTCTTCACTGCACCTCCCTCTCTTTTTTTTCATACAACTCTCTTCTCTATTTACTCTCACTATTCATCGATGTGACAAATAAACTCCTTGGTTATGTTACTATTCACATTTTCACTCCTTTCTATGGCTACCTTCTTACGCAGCTCTCTTACGCCCCCATCACTATTCTTAATATGATGAATAAGTATGTTGGCCACATTACTATTCATTCAAAAACCCTTACATTTGCTCCCTTTTGAAACGCATTCCTCGTCTGCGTGAAATGTAGATATGGTCTGCGTTTTTCACGCAGATGTTGGACATCTTGGAGTTGTGCGTTTTCTTCATGCTTCACTGTCGTTTTTGTCTCTTTTTCCAGCTGTCCATCTTCATTCACTATTCTTTGCATTTTTTTCTTCTTTTAATTTTGTTCATGTCTTTTAATTATCTTGTTCTTGCTTCATCAAGACAAGTAAAAATTAATCTTCAGAAAATGATCAAAATATTGAGCTTCGACTCACTTTAACTTCTTTGCTTTTGACTTATACCTAAAATTACATATGTGTCAAAGTGAGTATCTTAAGCAATTTCAAGTTGTTAATCACTAAGTGTTATGAAATAATTAAACAATCAATTAAGCACATATCAAGAGGGTTGTATAGTGGGTCCCATATGAGAGGTAAGATGGGATTGAATGAAGTTATTAGTGGAGCCACCATTAATCAAAACCACTACTAGTTTGCCATTAACTGTGCCAAAGAGCTTTAAGGTAAAAGGAACGAATTGTCCCTTAAAAGCAAGGAAGGAGATTTGTTGGGTGAGGAGTGATGTTTTGAATGTGAGTGACGGTTGGGGACCAGGGAGTGTGGATGGTTCAGGTTTTGCCGATTTCTCTTTTGCATTAGTTTCTGCAATTACATAAAGAGATTGTGGGGTTTACAGTGATGCCCAGGTACAAATCGTTCATCACAATTAAAACACCACCTTTTTTCTCATTTGGAAGCCATCTCCATAGGGGTCAATCGTTTGATAGGTAAGCCCACATTTTTTGCAGCGGAAATGATAGCAGTTGGTGTGTTGGTTTAGGTGTTAAAGGGGGGTTGAGTGAGTGTTTGGCGTTGTGGTGGAGATGGAATTATGGAAGGAAGATTTAGAGTAGGGTGGTTTGGAAGCATTGAGTTTATCGTCAATAAGTTTTTACCATGCCCACAACATCTGGCAAGGTTTGGGGTTTGAGGATGAATAATTCCCATTAAATATTGGCCTTTAGTCCGAACAAGAAGAAATTAAGCAAATTAGTGTTACTTAGGCCATGAATGTGAGTGGAGATGGCCTCAAAATTAGACATATAGGCATCCATAGTGGTCGTTTGCTTTAACTTATACAATTATGCCTTGTAGTTTACAAAAGAAGAAAGCCCATCCACAGTGGTCGTTTGCTTTAACTTATATAATTGTGCCTTGTAGTTTACAAAAGAAGCAGGCCCAATGGTGAGTTCCAATTTCCTTGTAAAAGCTTCCCAGGTGGACAACTAATAAGTGTACTGCATCCAATAGAACCATTGCAATACCGTTTCGGACATGTAAAATGCGGCAATTGTGAGTTTATGCTTCAATGGAGTTTAGTGATAAGCAAAAAAAAATGTTCGACTTGGAGTAACCAACC
The DNA here is from genome assembly GCA_029891385.1 of Erythroxylum novogranatense. NCBI lineage: Eukaryota > Viridiplantae > Streptophyta > Magnoliopsida > Malpighiales > Erythroxylaceae > Erythroxylum > Erythroxylum novogranatense. Next base: position 23,673,308 of record CM057235.1, read on the forward strand.
TAGCACATTATCCCCTAAAAGCAAAGATATTTCCAATGTAGGCAGCTAGAAAATATTAATGGGTAAAGTGGAGAGTTGTATGGCGGGGTTCGGGGGTGGAGAGGGTGGTGGAAAGGATGAGTACAAGGATGAGGGCATTGGTTGATATAGGGTCAGGGAAAGCAAAGTGATTGGGAAAGAGGATGAAAGAGGTAGAAGAGGGTAATAGAGGTTGTTTTTACAATTCGGTCATTTTAAAATGGAGTTCATTCATAGCAAACCATTGACCCAGGACGAGTTATTATAGGACCTCAAAAGAGTCAGAATGTTTGGAAAGTTGTTCCGTTAAATTAGAAAGCTACCCTTCCATGGCTGATTTGGCATGAGTGGTCAAATCTCTTTAATTTTAATTATAATTAAAGAGATATAATTTTAATAAAAGATTCTTATGATTTTTTCTATTTAAAAGAGAAGAGATTTTTAAAAACTAACACTTTTATCTTCTTTCTCTCAAATCAATTTGAGAATTGCTCTGTGTATACCATCAGAGGCTAAACACTTGAACAACTATTGATTGATCAATCAAAAAATATTTCAAAGTTTTTAACAGAAAAGAGAATAAGGTACGATTTTCTAAAGTTTTATGTTTTATTCAAATTTATTCAATTATCGGGATCCACTCAGAATTTGTAAAATTTTATTTTCTATTGTACCTGCAATTCGATCACGATTAGATTTTAATACTATTGACCCTAAATGAGTTGTTTTAGGGCCTTAAAAGAGTCAGAATGTTTGAAAAGTTGTTCTGTCATATTAGAAAGATGCTCCTCCACAACTGATTTAGCACGAGTGGTCACTCCCTTTGTCATTTTGGGGTCTCTCGATGAAAGCACCAAATATGTTGGCGATAGCTCCTAGCAATTAAGTGGTTGGTGAGTTTAGAGGTTTTAGGCTAAGAAGAGCATATGATTAAGAAGTTAGAATATGAGAGGGACAGAGATAGAGATAGAGATAAAGATGAGAGAGAGAAAAGATGTAAGGAAATGTATTCTCTTTTCTTTCATTGTGATGTTGCATTTTTGTTGTTGTTGATCTTTTACATACATTAAATAGGGACTATTCTTATAACAAAATTCCATGATTTAGTGGCCTGAAATATTTGCAATAATTGAAATCATAACGACCTTTTAACAAACTATTGTTTTTATCAAATAAAGTCATGATATTTTGAAGGAAATCGCTTGATTCTATAATCTTTCCTAATGTCAGTCGTGGATTGAGGTTCAAAAAGTGGAAATTTCTCGTATGGGCTTGCAACAGGGTCTTTGGTCTTTGTATTGCTGGAGTTTGCAATAAGGTAAAAGAATGGAAGAGGAAGACGACATGTAGGGTACGAGAAGTTTCCTAAAAGACTAAGGAAAGAAAGCAGGTGGCAATAAAGATTCTTGTCTAAGGAAAGAAAGCAGGTGGCAATAAAGATTCTTGTATTTTATCGTTTAATTTTGATTAATTTTTTAAAAGTAGGATAACATTCTCCTATAATTATTTAACTTATTATTGTTTAATTATTATTAATTTGTTACAAACGTTTTGTTTGTTTCTTTTTTTTTTTTCTGAAAATTCATGTACTTAAATTTTCTGATCGCAAGTTTGGCATTGGTTCTGCCTGATTCTGACGAGGCTGCATGTTACCATTCAGATCTATGGAGTTTGCTGCTTTTCTCAAGAGCTCTAGCTTGAAGGTTCCTGCAAAATAAGAAAGGCACGTCGGGGGTTGTTTCCTGATAAGGCCCTCCGACGCTCAGGTCAGTTCTTTTTGGTGTGGGTAGGATCGCTGTGAACGGAGAAGATTAGGGTTAATGATCACGTACCTCTCTCATGGCAGAGTCGTACCTTATATATAGATCTGATGCTAGGTTTAAGTCTTTACGTCTGCATGGGAGACTTCCACCTACGAATGGGCTATGGATACGCAGATTGGGCCTGGGGAACTGATCCTTGAAAGATGGACCGATCGGCCTCCGGGTCGCTATGACTGGGTTTGGGCCCAATACGACCGACCCGATCATAAGCCCCTTACTCCTCGAGTCTGAGCAAAGAGAAGGGTCGAAGGAGTGTGTAAGGGTCTTGTAGCTCGTCCGTAAGACAGCTCGTAATAGACTCGATCGGTCGGGCATTAACGGATAGTACATGACTGCCAATGTTAGGATCGATCGGTTGAGTGTCCCGATCGATCGGCATCGGCACTTATTGCGGGATAGCTCGTATCAAGAGAGTTCGCGAACGCCTATCTTTGAAAAGTCGTGAAGTACTTTATTTAATCATTATCGACGGCGCGCCCCTCGACAACTTTTTCGAATCAAACGATCATCTTTTGTAACCGTCACAGGTATTGCCACGACGTCCTTTCACTTCTTGCGCCATTCAATTCCCAAGAACCCTAATTCGCTTTAGCTCAGATTCAGCCATATGTCTGAGCTCGACTTGGATTTTCTCCACATGTCGGGCACGGGTTGGATCGCTCATTTGACTGGCCTTCTATAAGTACTCGGGATCAACAGACTGTGGGTTTTCTTCATGTTTGTTTCGTTCACTTGCTCTCACTCTGCTTTCACTTGCTCTTTCTCGTTTACGGTTCCTAAAAAAAAATTTTAACCGTCGTCTGATTTTCTAACCTCAAATCACTAAATAGGTACGTCCTCTTCCCTCGTCTCCTCCTCTAAAGTTTTTTCAAAGGTTTCTTCTTAGTGAGCATGTCGACGGCCAGTTCTAGAAGTACGGTAGGAGACATTGAAGAAATCTCGACGAGAGAGCGAAAGGATGGGTTGGTTGTGGAGGAGCCACCGAGAAATGCATCGACGATGACCGTGGGAGAGTTGAATCGGTCGGTTATTAGGAACAACATCCCTTTGTCCTGGGGACCAAGGCTGGCCTTCAACCACGAACGAATCCACAGCAACCTGAGTGGGTATTTTACTGTCTCTTATAGTTTTTTCTCGGTGGGCGGTATGAGGCTCCCGTACGCCCCGATTGTTGACGAGGTGTGCGTTGCCTATCAGTTGATGCCTAGTTAAATTCCTCCGAACGGCTAGAGGTTTATCAATGGTTTGGCTTTGCTGTGCCATCAGTTCGGCTGCCCTCCTTCGATTGGCATCCTGCGTCACTTTTTGAAGATGAACCAGGGTCCGAGCTCTGGGGCCGGGGTCCCTTCTCTTTTGTACAGAGATGCCAGATATCGCCCGGCCGGAACAGCTTCGAAAATCTCCGCTTGGCGGACGAAGTGCTTCTTCGTGAAAGCCCCAAGATCCTCCTTCGAGTATCAGTCGTGGAGGTATCCTTTAGCCGAGAGATGGAACGACACATCGAGCATATCTCTTAGTAGAGAGGAGTGGGAAGTGGTCGGTCGCATAAAGGAGCTCGACCGATATGACTTCGCTCGGCTCATTCTAGGATATCGCGGGGGGGGCCTCGGTCGATTCCTTCCTAATCGACCCCTCGCCACAAATTAGCGGGCTAAGAGAGGAAACCGCCCCGCCTAGTTGACCCTTCGTGGTTGAATTATTTGCTGTACTCATAAGTATTGGTTTCACTTTCTGACCTATTTTTATTGTTGTGCAGCCATGGCAAGGATAGAAGATTTCGCCGGGCTCGCCGCTTCCCCTAAATCCAAAAAGCAGGCCAAAAGGAAGAAACAGAGGAAGGAGGTCGAGACCGGTGAAGGTGCCGCTCCGCCAACGGAGCCAAGCCATACAGTGTTGCTGGCCCCTCCGTCTGCTGAGGACCGTCCTGTCGTGTCGGCATCATTGCCGATCGTTCCGGCGAGCGCAGGCCGAGCGGGTTCGGAGGGGGAGGAGGAAGAAGAGGTGGAGCCACCTCTTAAGAGAAAAAAGACTGTTCGGGTTGCTGGTCAGTCTTCTCGTCCTTCGGATCAAGGCAAGGAGAAAGAGAAGATGGGAGAGCTTACTGCTCGGTCGGATAAGGGCAAGGTGACGAAACGAGCAGCGAGCGCTGATAAATGGGAGCCAGCGATCAGTCTGGATAAGACTGCATCACTCGCTAATCTCGATGTGGCTCTACATATTGCCGAGAAGATCGTTCCCCCTGTGGACGAGGAGCGCATTGACTCGCTGACCCATCAGGAGCTATCGGCCCGTGTCGTCCGTAACTATGCTAGGGAGCTGACTTTCGTCTCCTCGATGCATCGACGTATCGAACTACTCGACGGGACTGTTCAGTCACTGGATTGAGAGGTGCATGACCTCCTTGAGCAGGTGAGCACTTTAAGGGCCGAGCTCTCTGAGGCCAAGGAAGAGAAGGATGTTCTCGGGGCTCAGCTCTCTTCTTTGGAAGAGGAGAGGAAGTTTTGGGAGGAGGAGAGAAGTGTTTCCAAGGCTCATCTCGCTACGGGGGAGGAGGAGAGAAACGCTTTGAAAGCTCGACTCGCTGCGGAGGTGGAGGAGAAAAACAGGGCGATTGCAGCGAAGGGCGAGCTAGCCAAGGAGTGCGAGGTCTTGTAGTGGGAAGTGGAGTCGGAGAGAGAGCTTAAAGAAAAGTTCCTCCAGGACTATTATGCAGCGGTGGAGGGTAAACACAGGACCGAGGATACACTGAGGGAGTTGCGATGCTCCCTCAAGAAGCAGAGGGTCGAGGCGATAAAGCGGTGGAAAGAGAGATTCCTTCGTGGGGAGTGCTTAGAGTTCGCCTGCGACTTGACCCTCTCGGTCCTAAAAAGATGCCATGAGGTTCACGTTCCTGATGGGGTGGAGTGTCCTTCGTTCGAGGATTATGCCGAGCCGCTGCTCCCCGCTGCTCTCGGCCTTTCGCTGGAAGAAATAAGGGAGAGGGTTGAGGGAGAGCGGACCTTTGTTCCGAACGAGAAACTGGACCTTAGCTCAAGTGATTCGGACGAGCTTTCTTTTGAGGATATTCCTCCGGTTGCTCCCTTAGGCCCTGCTCCTGCCACGATTGTTTCGTCCACTTCTGATGCTTCTCCTGTGCATCCACCGACCTCCGAGGCTTCTCCTGCTCCCTCGGCTATTCATACCTCTTCCTCGGCTGTTCATAGCTCTCCTTCTGCTGACTTTTAAAGCTCACCTGGTCAGGCTTGTGGCCAAGATGGATTCAAAGAAATGAGATTCTTATTTTTGTCCTTCATTATTTCGAAGTCGTTTTCCGCGTTTATGTTCTTTATTTTTGATCTATAGTAGGATTTGATAAAGTCGCTCATGGTCTAATGGCGTTGAGGTTGATCTATAGTCTAGGTTGAGTTGTGATCTCAAGAATCTTGTCTTGGCGACCCGGCCGAGCGATGTCGAAGTCGATCGATGGTTCCAAGGATCTCATCTTGGAAACCTGGTCGATCTATAGTCGAGGCCGAGCTGTGGTCCCAAGGATCTTGTCTTGGCGACCCGACCGAGCGATGTCGAAGTCGATCGATGGTTCCACGGATCTTGTCTTGGTAACCTGGTCAATCTATAGTCGAGGCCGAGTTGTGGTCCCAAGGATCTTGTCTTGGCAACCCGGCCGAGCGATGTCGAAGTCGATCGATGGTTCCAAGGATCTTGTCTTGGCAACCTGGTCGATCTATAGTCGAGGCCGAGCTGTGGTCCCAAGGATCTTGTCTTGGCGACCCGGCCGAGCGATGTCGAAGTCGATCGATGGTTCCAAGGATTTTGTCTTGGCAACCTGGTCGATCTATAGTCGAGGTCGAGCTGTGATCCCAAGGATCTTGTCTTGGCGACCCGGCCGAGCGATGTCGAAGTCGAGCGATGGTTCCAAGGATCTTGTCTTGGCAACCTGGTTGATCTATAGTCGAGGCCGAGCTGTGATCCCAAGGATCTTGTCTTGGCAACCTGGTCGATCTATAGTCGAGGTCGAGCTGTGATCTCAAGGATCTTGTCTTGGCGACTCAGCCGAGCGATGGTCGATGGGATTTTCCACTCTTTGCCAAATTTAATGAAATTCCTTCTTGCCGAGAAATCTGAAAAGCCCTTTATTGATGATAGTGAGGGTGTGGGCCGTTAAAAAACCTGATTGGCAGGGCCAGGAAAAAGGTACCCACAGGTTGTGTACAAAAAATAGTAATAGACAAAGATTAACTAAAATAAAACTTATCTACTGGTAGAATGCCTTCAAGTTTCGAGAGCTCCAGGGCCTCGATAGAATCTTCCCGTTCGCATCGCGTAGGATGTAAGAGCCATGTCCGGCTTGCTGATCACCTGATAGGGCCCTTCTCACGCTTGTCTGAGCTTTCCAAGATGTTTCCCAGCTACCTCGGCCTTTCGTTGGACGTATCCGTCAACCTTTACGTCGCTCGGCTTTACCCTCCTGTTGTAGAATTTTATCGCTTTTTTCCTGACGGTTTCCGAACGGGCGACTGCCCTATCCCTGTCTTCACTGAGAAGCACGAGTTCTGCTCGGCGGGCTTCATTATTCTGCTCTTCTTCGTAGCTCGACACTCTCGATCAGGCAACACCACTTATCGAACTAGGGCTTCACCTCAAAGTCATCCTGAATGGCGTTTCCCCTGTGGCTCCATTTGGTGTGGTTCTGTATGCCCACAATACTTCGTCTAGCTCTTCTACCCAAGTCTTTCGTCTGTCTAGTCGTTTCTTGAGAGCACTCATTATCTTTTTGTTAGTGTTCTCCGCGAGACCGTTGCTTTGGGGGTGAGCTACTGAGGTCAACTGTAGCCTTATCTTTAGTCGGTCGCATAAATCTTTGAACTTATCGTTATCGAACTGCCGACCGTTGTCTGTGACCAACACCATAGACATCCTGAAGCAACTTAGTATATTTTTCCTTACGAAGTTCTCCACCCTCTGCTCGGTAATTGTAGCGACCGCTTCCGCTTCTACCCATTTGGTGAAGTATTCCACTGCCACTATCAGGAACTTCTTCTGTCCAGGATCGAGAGGGAAAGGCCCCAGTATATCCATTCCCCATTGAGCAAAAGGGATAGGATGACTCACAATTTTCATCCTCTCGGTCGGTTAGTGAGACAGGCTATTGTTTTTCTGGCAAGCCTCACATCAATCGACTTTATCTTGGCAGTCTTTCCTCATTGTCGGCCAGTAATACCCCTGTCTAATCAACCTATGAGCCAACATTCTGCCTCCTACATGGTTTCCACACATTCCTTCGTGGACTTCAGTCATTGCTTGTTCTGCCTCTTCTTCGCTCAAGCATCGTAGCAGTGACCAATCATAAGATCGCTTGTATAGGGTGCCATTAATGACAGCATATTCGGCCGCCTTTGTTCTCAGTTTCTTGGCCTCCAACGTTTCTTCCGGTTGTGTTCCCTCTAGAAGGTATCGTTTGATTGGTTCCATCCAGCTTGATCGACCGGTATTTACGTCAAGCACTTCCTTGGCTTTCTGGATGCTAGGGCAACCAAGTCGTTCAACCAGAATGTTATTTTTGGCGTCTCGATCGGAAGTCATTTTGGAAAGCACATCTGTCTTAGCATTTTGAGCTCGTTCTATCCTACTGATCGAGTACTGCTCGAAATTACTCAACTCCTTCTTTACCAGCTCCAGGTACTTGATCAATTGGAGGCCGACTATTAGAGCCTCGTATTCTGCTTCGTTATTGGAGGCCTTGAATTCTAGCCGAATAGCGTATTCCACCTTTCTTCCATATGCGGGCTAATCAATACCACTCCCGCTCCGCATCCCTCGGCGTTGGACGACCCGTCAACAAATAAGCTCCAGGCAGGGTGTTGCTCGTCTTGAGAGTTAGGTCGTCTCATTTCTGCAACGAAGTCTGCCAATACTTGAGCCTTGATCGTAGTCCGAGGCTTATAATGTATATCGAACTCCCCCAGCTCTACTGCTCATTTTATTAACCGCCCGGAGGTCTCAGGCTTCTGGAGGCATTGTATGAGAGGCTGGTCGGTCCACACCTCAATAGTATGACTTTGAAAATATAGCCTGAGTTTCCGCGCCGCAGTTATCAAGGAAAGAGCTAACTTTTCTATGGGCGCGTATCGTGTTTCTGGCCCGCTCAGTACCTTGTTGACGTAGTAGATCGAAAATTGCTCCTTGCCATCCGATCGAACCAGAACCGCGCTGACCGCCTCCTCTATGACCGCCAGATAGATAATCAGAATTTTCCCTTCGACGGGGCTCTGTAAAATAGGTGGGCTTGTTAGATACTGCTTCAAGTGTTGGAAAGCTCTTTCGCACTCCTCCGGCCATTGGAACTGAGTCATATTTGCTTTCCTTAAGATTTTGAAAAATGGGAGACACTTGTCCCCCATTCTGGAGACAAATCTGCTTAAAGAAACTATCTGTCCAGTTAATATCTGAACATCTTTCAAACACCGCGGCGAAGACATTTGGATGATAGCTTCAATCTTTTCTAGATTAGCTTCAATCCCCCACTGAGTGATCATAAACTCTAGAAATTTTTTGGATGCCACACCAAAGACGCATTTCTCTGGGTTTAGCTTCATCTGAAATTTGTCAAGGTTCTGGAAGACTTCTTTTAGATCTCCCACGTACTCGGCGGCCGTCTTACTCTTGACCACCATATCGTCCACATAGGCCTCAACAGATCGACCGATCTGTTTCTTAAAAACCTCCATGACGAGCTGCTGATAAGTGACCCCCGCATTCTTCAAGCCGAACGGCATTACTTGATAGCAATATGAGCCCTGGTCAGTTATAAAGGCGGTCTTTTCTTCATTTTCAAGACTCATTTGAATTTGGTGGTAGCCCGAGAAAGCATCCAAGAAGCTGAGGAGTTCATGTCCAGAGGTAGAGTCTGCTAGCTGGTCGATCTTGGGCAAGGGGAAACTGTCTTTTGGGCACGCTTTGTTTAGGTCGGTGAAGTCAATACACATTCTCCACTTTTCATTTTTCTTCTTTACGAGTACGAAGTTGGCCAACCATTCCGGGTATTTGACTTCTCGAATGAACCCGGCATTGAGTAGCTTTCCTATTTCCTTCTCAATCACCTCCTGGCGTTCTTTGCTTTGCCACCGCTTCTTCTGTCTAACCGGCTTGTAATCTTGTCGAATACCAAGGGAGTGCGATGCGACCGATCGAGAAATTCCAGGCATGTCGCTCGGTACCCAAGCAAAAATCGATCTATTCTACCAAGCAGTCCGTGATTTCTTTAACTAGGTCTTTCTGAAGCTCGGAACCTAGATTTCTGAATTTGGAGTGGTCGGCCTCATCTAGTATGACCTGTTGCGTTTCTTCCACTAGGTTCATTCTCTCCGTCTCCTCATTGGCTCTCACGTCAAGAGAGCTCGTCAGGACTACCGCCCTGTCTAGTGTTTTTGTTTCCGCTAAGTAACACTCCCTAGCGGCTCTCTACTGACCCCTCATAATACCGATTCCATAGGGCGTTGGGAATTTTATGGCTTGGTAGTAGGTGGAGACGACCGCTCTAAGGGCGTTTTGAGTGGCTCGTCCAATTATCGCATTGTACGCCCCTTGAAACTTCACAACTAAGAACTCAACGTCCTTCTCTATTTGACACGGCTTTTGCCCAAACTTCACTTTCAAATAGACCCGGGTAAACGGGTAGGCTGATGCTCCAGTTACCCCTTTGATAGGTCCTTCTATAGGCAGTAGTCGATCCTCTGGTACCTCCATCTGCTTGAAGGCATCATAATACAGCAGGTCGACTGAGCTTCCCGTATCAATCATTACCCGCTTCACCTCGTTGTCGTCCATATTCAGATTTACAACGAGCGCGTCGTCATGAGGACAACTTATACCGTCAAGGTCAGACTCGTCGAACGATATCATCCCATCGTTCTGCTTCTTTCTTTTGGCCGACAAGTCCTCGCCGACCGGCCTGGCATACCTCTTTCTTCCTTTAGCGAAGGATCCCCTGCGCAAAGATTTCCACCAAATATCATGTTAATGACCTCACCGGCCACCATCTTGTTGCCAGTGTTCCGTCGCCGCTTGCCTCGATCGTCCCTCGCTTCGCCGATCATCGTGATTCGATTCGCCTCCCTCCATCATTTCTATCGTTTCGCCTCTAGGGCTTTCGCCTATTATCGGGCCGACCGGTCTTATGCTCGTTATCTCGATCGACATTTTATCCGTGCTTTACAAATCGACCCAGCTTCCCTTTTGGATAAGGAATTCGATTTCTCTTTTCAAATGCCAGCAATCTTCCGTGTCAAGACCAATGTCTCTGTAGAAGCAGCAATACAAATCTGGGTCCCTACTCTTGTAGGGACTCTTCAACTTGCCTGGTTCTCGGAGGGGTTCCCCGTCCGCTCTCGCAGCCGCCAGTACTTCTGCATATCGTCTGTTGAGCGGGGTGAACTCCTGTCGATCGATTGGTTTTCTCCAGTTCGACTGGCCTTTCTGCCGCTTATGCGAACCATTTGCTCTGTCATTTGGCGAGCGATCATCCGTCCTATGCTTCGTATTTTTCAGCACTTCTTCGAGCTGAATGTACTTATCCGCCCTGTTTCTTATTTCCTGAATGGATCGATGCTGATCGAGGGCCAATGACTTTTTGAACTCCTTATCCCTCGTGTTGTTCATAAGCGCTGCCAACATGGACGAGCAAGTGAGGTCGGGGACCTCGATCGCTTCATTATTAAACCGAGTGATGAATTCCATGCAGCTTTCATTCCGCCTCGGTCAATCATCACCTCCAAGGCCGTCTTCTGCACCTTACTTATGGGCGAATTGGTTGAGGAATAGCGACCTAAAGTCTTCAAAGCATGTGATCTGACTTTCGAGGTAAGCTATCGAACCATCGTCGAGCTCCCTCTTGAAAGGCCGTCTGAAAGCCTTACACCGAATGGCATCTAACGCAGTAGATTCATCATCGACCGAAGTGTTGTAGGTAGTTTAGGGATCGGTCTTTCCAGATATTTTCAAGGTCGGTATTTTAGTCTTGTACGGGCGCCGGAGGCTATCCAAGATTGCCGGAGTAAAGGAGAGCTATACCGAGTTGTTAGGCGTCCGGCTGAAGCTCATGGTCGCGTTGATCCGATCGTCCACGATTTTTCTAGGGCTTTAGCGGGGTGGCGTCGATCGTTATACTAGTCGGCCGTAAGGACGGCCATCTTCAGGTGCCGATTGAGATTGTAGAATCTGCTAATCAACAGATCACCCGCTTCTCAATCTGCTTTCGGGTAAGGGAGGTGTCGCAGCCCAAGAGGATCTCAGATCGATAGGTCTTTGGAGATTCAAGCGCGTGTTGATCCCAAATTATCTTCCAAGTGCTACGCTTTGTTCTTCTTGTTTGAGTTTTGAGGTTGCGGTTAATCATTCGTCCAAGATCGCGTATGGGAAGCATGGTGTGTTGGCGAGGTTTGCAGTAATCGCAAACCCATTCGTTAGAACTCAGAGCAGCGATAACGGTATATCTCGAGTTAATTCTTTGCCGACCGATTCTGCGTGTTTGGACACTACCCACGATGTCGGGCACCACGGTGGCGCCAATTAGTCACTTTGATTCGACGAGGCGTGTTACCATTCGGATCCATGGAGTTCTTTGCTTTTCGAGAGCTCTAGCGAAGGTTCCCGCAAAATAAGAAAGCGCGTCGGAGTTATTTCCGATGCCTCCAACGCTCAAGCGATTCTTTTTGGTGTGGGTAGAATTGTTGTGAACGGAGAAGATTAGGGTTAATGATCACGTACCTCTCTCATGGCAAAGTCGTACCTTATATATAGTGCTGATGTTAAGTTTAAGTCTTTACGTCTACATAGGAAACTTCCACCTACGAATGGGTTATGGATACGCGGATTGGGCTTGGGGAACTGATCCTTGAAAGATAGACCGATCAACCTCCGGATCTCTATGACTGAGTTCGGGCTCAATACGACCGACCTAACCAGGCATGATGTCTTCTCTTTTTATGGAAACTGGAATTTTCGCACGAGGAAATAAGTAGTGTGTTTATTTGTTAATAGTTGATCAAAAAATAATAACGACTCAAAGTGACGACGGTGGATCAACCCAGCGCCGCCATGTAGTTCAACCAGCGTTATTATTCACAGCTTGTTGTGACCCAATAAACAAGTGGCGAATGGTGCCATTGGTTTTGGGTCGTTTTTCCGACGCGTAATCGACGTAGAAGTAGCTTGCGACGAAGCATTTTATAAGACTACCAATCGATGGAGATCGTTGACCCAAACCAATAAGGATTAACGTCGGCAACGGAGAATTACAGCGTGAGGCGCAAAGTAGAAGGCTGTGGCACGGCACCAGGCGGGCAGACAGAAGCAGAAACCGACGGAGATAGGAGAAGAAGAAAGCATGGCGAGTGTCCACCAAGCGCTTATAGGGTTCTGGCGATTATTGTTCACACGCCTTTCAAAATGATAAATTTACGTGATTTGAAATAAATAAATTTGTCATTGTCATATAATTAGACGCTAAGACTAGAAATAATATAGGTTTAATTAAGTAAAAAATCTTATTACATTTTATAATTATAATTATAATTTTAAATAATAATAATTAAATGTTTAAATTTTTAATTTTAATTTTAATTTTCTTAAAATAATTCGTCATTTTAATGTGAATAATATAAAGACTATAGTTTTATATAAACAAATTATTTACATAAAATTAAAATAATTAATTAGAATTATAATTTAAAATTTAAATAATAATAATTAAATGTTAAAATTTTAAGTTTTTAATTTTCTTAAAAATAATTCGTCATTTTAATGTGAACGATATAAAGACTATAGTTTTATATAAACAAATTATTTACATAAAATTAAAATAATTAATTAGAAAAGAAAACACAATTAAAAATCCTGACTTTGCAGTTTACGCGCCTAGCCCTTTCCTTTTTACGTCTCTCGTACGTACGGTCGTACCTATCTAATATTTTTCCTTTTTGTTTTCCCGCTAAGTTCTCCCCTCTCTGTCTCTCGTGCATTTGCCTAACCTTTTTAACTCTCTGTTTCTCTACCAAGCTCTCCCTTCTTGTTTCTCCCACATCTGCCCATGCTTTCAGCCTACTTCTATTCACATAACTAGGTTTGGTCAACCAACACTTTTAGGATCGTGAGAGTCTTCAAAATTAATTATAATTCTTTAAACTCTTATAACAGTCATGGAATTAGGTCAAATCTTAAGAAAACTAAAAACTAATTTCTTAATTTCAATTAATAAAAAAATGGGAGTTTATGATTAATTAAATAATTAAACCAAATCTCAAAATAATTCAAATGAATATAAAGAGTAAGAAATTCAATGATATCTAACTCTCATTTAAGGAAAGCTCTCATTTAGTTGTAACATTGATAATAGGTCTAAAAGAATATTTTCCACAATTTAAGTAGTTAGACTAAAACATATTGAATAACTATAATAAATCTCAAATTTTCCTAAATAATTTAGTTCAAACCCAAAGATTGAAATCTAAACTTATCATCAATCGTTTGAGTATGATATGACCCCATGTCAATTAAATGATCACAATATGTTTAGTGAAAAACTAGACCCTAAATTAAATAGTTAAGATAGTTACAATTATTTAATTTAGTTTTATCATAAGTTAAATATGTAACTTCATAAATAACATATTTGTTATTTATAAACAAATCTTTCATGATAATTATGGATCATTGAATTCATATATATCTATAGAATTATCAACATCAAATTAATTTGTCAAATCAAGCAATATTAATTATTCATCAAATATATGAACACAAAAAATACTTGAATTCAAACAAAATCTAAGTTTAGAACAAAACCACATAAGGTTACAAATATATTTTGAAACTCCTTGAATCAAAATATTTGAATTAGTCACACATAGCTTTAATTATAACACTAAAAGTAGAAGAAAAATGAAAGATTTAGAGAAACCACAAAGAAATGAAAATATAATGATATTTATGGTCTTGGATATGTTTTTGTCTTCTTTTCCTACTCAAAACCTAGTCTACTTCTATCTTGCATAGATCCTTATCTAAAACAAATCAAAATCCATATATTATAGGCATGGAAATAAGTTTCGTAATTGAATTCTAATTCTTTAAGTGAATATGGAATTAAGTGTGATCTTGCCTTATTCATTATAAGTTTGTTCTCACTTTTTCCAAAATTCGTGATTTTGGACAATAATGCTCCAATTTGATGCAATATCCATTTATCACTTCTTAAAATAAAATAAATATTAATTTTCTAATTTAAACACCAAATTATAACAAAAGAGATAATTCTAATTAACATAATCAAATCACATTTTATCAAATGCCTTTATACTAGACTCATGTTTGTCCTTATACATATATCAATTCAATACATCAATCATCCTCATAACAACCTCTTATCTTCTTTCAAGTTATCTAAAAAATTCCAAAAGCTAATACATATTAAAGGTTTAGGATAAAATAACAATTGAGAGAAGAGGCACTCATAAGACATATTTTTAAAGCTAAAACATAACATCTCATCAATTCCATCAAAATCAAATGAAACGAGACTTGACACCGTCTCATAGATTTCTCTATATACACTAAAAGTGTTTAGGATTCATTAAGTTCTCACATCAAAGCACGACGAGTTATTTTCATAAGCTTGCGTAGAAAGTATATCTCCACCACTTAACAAAAATGAACCTAATGCATAAATCAAAGGGACCTGATAAGGGTTATAATGTGGCATAGGTAAGGTAGGAAAAAAAAGGAGTTTTTAGTTTAAATAAATTGAAGGAAATAATACAAACTTATCTACATAATTTTCAACTTAATTTAGTCCAAAACTTAGTTAATTCAATAGCATTCTTTTCAATTACCTTATCTTTTCTTTTTTCTTTCTTATTTTACAAGAACATTAAAGAGGATATTTCTATTTTTATTATAATTCTCCCCATTCTATAAAAAATGAAAAATTAAAAATGCAACTTGAATTAACTAATTTACTTTTTATGTAAATAGTCAAACTTTTATACAAATAAGTTTGATACAATTCCTTCAATTTAGGGGCTCAAAATTATTATAGACATTAATAAAAGAAGGGTAAATTTGGTTTGTAACAAGGTTAGTATGCAAAAAAAAGAAAGGTTACGACTCAAATTGCTTTTCTAGGGATAAAAATTAAGTGAGGCTTGTTTAGGTTAACAATGGTTATCATAAGCGCCCTTTTCATCTTTATGCACAAATTCATCAAACATGTAGTCTCAACATGTATTTAAGAGCAAGTTCTAGTGTAAACAAGTTATATTTGATAACATACAACAAAATGAAATGTATGAGAATAATTGTGATGAATTCTCTTGTTGGAACCCCTCCCCGGTGAGTCGCGTGCCCGACGTCCTATATGACATCTGGACGCGTATCTCACGAGGGAGGAATTCATCACCACAAAAGAAACCTCAAATCGAACTTAATTTAACGTCATCCGAACAAAACTTGATAAATTCACCCTAATTATCTTCCAATAAAATTGATTTGCTTAGGGCCCATAACTAAATCCGAATCCTAAGCTAAAATGAAATTCCATATCTCTAGATTAATTGGAATCAGAAATCGCCTCAATCGGATCTCTATAGGTCACAAAATCGTCCGAAAACGGAAAAATATTCAATACCGTCACATAATTGGCTTTCTTTAATAGTATCCATAAATTCCCGCTAAAACCTGAATCTCTAAATTTATCAAAAAGGGGTAGAAAATTTTTTTAAAAAACCAACGCTTCAAAAACTGAGTGAATCCGAGGCCAAACGAAAAAGTTACAAGCAAAAGAGTGAGAGGAGGACATTCAGAGATTAGGCGTGGGCACGTCTAAGAGATTTAGAGACTAGACATGGCCACGTCTAAGGATGAAGTCTGGATTTGCAAGAAAATTTCAGAGTTTACAAACATCATAACTTTTGCTCCCGAAGTCCAAAATTCATAAATTTGGTATCAATAAAAAGGTAAAAAGAAGCTCTACAATTTCCTAGAAGGATTTAAGAACTAATTTGGCCATTAAGGAGATCAAGAATTGCTTCAAAGTTTCAGCCCAAACTCAAATTTTCCTACACAATGTCAAAAGTTTGTAAACTCATATCTTTTAGTACACAAGTCTAAAAATGTCATATTTTACCTCGTTGGAAAGATAAAGAGATGCTCTACAAGTTTCATGAATGGTGCAAAAATCAATTCAATCATTAATGGGGGTAAAAACACACTCAAAGTTTCAGCCTATAAAAAGATCAATGAAACAGTAAATTCACCTAAATGAACAGTAACTTTCAACTTCCAAATCTCATAACTTTTTATTCCTAACTCCAATAATTGCAAATCATACCTCATTTTAAAGATAGAAGGATAATCTACATTTTTCATGAAGAAATAAAAAATCAAAACTGTATCTAAGAGGGTGAAAAAGCCCTCCAAAGGTTCTACAAAATTTTATGACTAACAATAGTAGCTGAAACCTTTCAGCTCTTATAACTTTTTCATCCTAAGTCCAATTGTGACAAACTTTATGTCATTGGAAAGATCTAAACATGTTCTACATTCTTCAAGAAGACCACCCAAACTAATTCAAGCCCTAAAGTGTTCTAAAACCTAAGTGAAGTTGCTGCCCAATTTTAGAAAAATTGGACAGCACCTCCCCTATTATGTCACTAACCAAACTCTTCAATTCAATTCATCCCGACTCAAGTAAAAGCATGAAAACTCAATATCCAATGGCAGCAACACACTCCTAGGCTTCTAAACATTTCTCAAACCATAAGGCAATCTCACTCCTAAGCATCTACTCATTTCCAATCCATAAGGTCACATGATTTCAATCTTTCCTTTTTGGTCATTCTCAACCATACAACAATACATTCTTAAAAACCATACATAAGATACATTTAAACTTCAAAACTCTTACATTTACATGGAAATAAGTAAATACAAAGCCTTAGAGGGCATTTTAGCCCAGATACATCAACATCTCAAGAACAAAATACAAAATACATCATTAGTTCCAAAATGCTATCTAAAGCCTTGTTTTCTAACATATGATTTCAAGAACAAAAATGCATCGGAGTATGCCTCAATCTCGATACAGTGACTCGGTTTCTCGCTCGACACCTGTGGAGGGGAAATGGGGGGTGAGCTCAACGGCTCAGTGGGTAATAACTTAATAAACGAGAATATAAGCAAAAATCATTATTCATTCTTTCATTTCCAAAACAACATCACATTAAGGAAAACATTGACAATTTTCAAATCTTTTGGTAGAATTTATCACATCAAACAATTTACAAATATAACATATCACAAAACAATCTAACTTTTCACAAAATCACAAACAAGATGGTTCGGTGGATCCAAATGTAACGTATTACATATTTCTGAAGGGTGTATGTAGTAGTGACGGATAGAGTCCTCGAGAGGAACTCCACGGTCACTAATGGGCAAAGTGGGAGAAGCCTATGGGTGACAGTGCACTGACTCGGACCGACCACCACAAACCCAAAGAAAACATGCATATCACCTAATTCACACAATTTACGACATTAACCACAAATAGCTTTTACTAAATTCACTTTCACTTGATTTTCACAATTTGACAAAATCACATATCCGAACCTATTCACTTAACAAATCATTTAACAAACACTTTCAACATAAACTTACATATAAAAGATACTTTATACAAAATATAATCAACACAAAGGGTAATTCATTTAAAATTTTAAATCATTGGAAAGCATAATTAACTTGTATTATAAAACTTTTATTTAGCCTACAACTCAATTATTAAGCAATCACCCACCTTAATTCCTTTAGCTTTAGGATTGATCAAATGGCCTTGCTTCTTCCTCCACTAGCCTCACTTCACGTTCATTAAACATGATTATCCCATAAGCATAAAAGATAGCAAAATTGGAATTTCTAAGGAATGGGAAACATGAATTAACACCTACCTAAGTTAACACATACCTAAACTAAGCTATTTAAACCAAAACCTACCTAAAATACCCAAGAATTTTGAAATTCTCTTACCTTAGAAGATGACCCACAAAATTCTCTTCTTGCTTCCAATAGAGGATTAAACTTTCCTCTACCTCCTTCCTTCTAAAAGATAACTCTAATTCCCTTTTCTAAAGCAAAATAAACCAAAGCTCTTACTTCTCTTCTTCTTCTTCTTCTTCTTCTTCTCCTTCCTTTGGCCGAAAGTCACTCTCCCTCTCTTCTCTTTGAAAATTTCGTAAACTTCTCTCTTAAATGACTTAGGGAATGACTTTCTTAACTAATAATCCAAGCCTTCAAAACGTTGTAGTTTCACTTATCCCTTCTTTTCCTTATAAAATTTCATGACTTTCTCACTTCATACGACTACTCCACTCTTTGGTTCATTTCTTATTGTTTTACTCCTTTCCTTTTTCATTTAATAGCATTTAAAAAGGGCTAAAAGCCCATCTCCTAAGCCTTAAGCCTTAAGACCATATACAAACTTCCTAATTGGTCCTACACCATCTTATTCTATTTTAATTCTAACAACTTATTAAAAATCTAATTTTAACTAGATACTTCTAATTAATTTCCATTAACTAAGTACTAAAAATCCCAAATTATTCTAACTAAAAGAAATTATCAATCTAAACCTCAAAATAAAGAAAACAAGCTTAATGCGAATTGGGGCCCAACATCTCTCAAGCCCAAAGCTCACATAGATATCAAAATGCATCAAGTCTACACTTTTATTCAACAAAACTAATGAGATGTGTAAAGTAATTTAATGAAAAACACTAATCATTGTTGGGCCTGGGTCCCAATTCCCTATTCCCAAGGTGGCCTCTCGGCCTGCGCCAGCGACGAGCTCCCCAAAATTTGGACCCGATCCCAACATCCAAACATAATTCGATTCACACATGCATTTTCACACACATTATAACATACACACAGTCATTCTAGCTATGAATTAAACACCCCATAAATCAAGGGGCTTCATGCCATTACAATCCAAAGGAAATTCAAACAAGCATTCTCAAAATAGCATAATACAGAATAAAGTTTAAATCCAAAATGTATGAATATGCTCTATGATGATATGCTCGGAGGGCCAACTAAATACTAACGTAATACAAAGCTCCTAACTATCTTGGAGTTTTCGATACCTTGCAAGATCAACGATCGCCTGCTCGCACTGAGGAGGGAGATAATAGGGTGAGTCATAAGCTCAAGGGCATATACATTTATAGCCATTGGCAACGAGCCACACATTCAAGCATATACACATATATATATACACAAGCATATAGCAAGTCATCAATCTATCAATTTACAATCCTCACAAGAATATGTCATATGATTACACAACATAACAATTCATCATGCATCATACCTAACAAATCAATAATGAATGCAAACAAAAGGCTCGAGAGTTTCATAAAATGATCCGGATAAACCGAAGTTTATTCCGTAAACAAAACGAGTCTGATTTCTCAAGGATCTCGTGGCCTCAAGCGGGCAGCTGAGAGAAGGCTATACGTCGACGTGCATGTGACTAACGATCCGTTACTCTCTCACCCAAAATAAGCACATAACAATTCGTTTCATGCTCAAAGAATTTTATCAAAGCTTTCATACTTTTCGTTCTTTTCATTCTTGCAAAATGCCATAATGACTATCAAGGCAGTACATCATCATGATCACAATGCATTTTCAATATTTCTTATAATTCAACACAAGCAGTGTCACACACATGCAAGCAAGCATACACATGTTGCACATACACACAACAACCATAAATATATTACCCACATAATATCGCTCGAGAATCCAACTCACTGTTGTCCTTCCTCTTGCGATTGGATCAAGTCGGCTTGGTTTCCTATAACAAACCAAGTTTTCATTCAAAAAATATTCAAAGGAAATATTCAAAAGCTTGAAAATCAAAAGTACTAGCATTAAGAGTCTACATTCGACTTCCATATAAAATTTTGAATCTAATAAGCAAATTCTGAACTTCCTTTCTTCATACAACTTGTAGCCCTTTATCTCTAGATCACAACGAATCTAAAATCACCTCATTTGGACATCTATAGCAAAAGATATGCCCCAAATACCAAAATTCATCTTTGCTAGAAACAGGGGGCTCAGGCTCGTCGCGGCGAATGCCCGTGCTCGTCGCGGCGTGCACCTTTTTCTCGCACGTCGCGGCGTGCTCCTTCAAGTCATATACTACATTTCTAACCCATTAACAACTAAAAAAACAGTCACCAAATCATCAACCCAAGAAATCTATCCATTTTTCTCCTAAAATCCTAAACAACCGATTCTAACACAAGCAACCCATCTTAGGGTTTAATTCAACCAAAACAAGATTAAACGAAGCGAAACTTACCCAAAAAATGTCCCAAATCTGTCGAAAATCTCTCGGATCACAAACCCTTTTTTTTTCTCTTCTTCTTCCTCCACCTACGACAACTCTTCTTCTTCTTCTTTTCTCCTTCTTTTCTTTTCTTTCTCTCTTCTCCTTCTAATTTCTTCTCTTAAGTCTCATGGGAAGGGACAAAGACTATAGTGCCCCTCTTAGCCAAGCCTTAACCTATGTTACTTATGTGACCTTCCCAAAATGTCCTTATATATTTTATCCTTTAATTCTCATTAAAACTACATTAACTCAACAAAACCTCAATTATCCACTAACATTCCCAATTTAATCAAACTAAGCCATAATCACACAATTAACACAGTTCATGCTTAATAACATCAATTAAAACAAATTCGGGGCCCAACATTTCTCCCCCTCTTAAAAACAATTTCGTCCTCGAAATTATTACCTGAATCATCGAAGAGATACGGATACTTCTCCTTCATGGCTTCCAAGGGCTCCCAAGTAGCCTCCTCTACTGAATGATTCCTCCACAAGACTTTGACTAACTGAACTATTTTGTTCCTGAGGACTTTTTCCTTGGCATCCAAAATCTCCACTGGAAGCTCCTCATAACTCAAATCATCTCTCAACTGAACCTCGCTAGTCTGAATAATATGAGAAGGATCCGATCGATACCTCCTCAACATGGACACATGAAAAACATCATGAATCTGATACAATTCCGGAGGTAACGCCAATTTGTAGGCGAGTGGTCCAATCCTTTCAAGGATCTCATAAGGACCCACATACCTCGGACTCAACTTACCCTTCTTGCCAAACCTCATTACTCCTTTCCAAGGAGATGTCTTAAGGAACACTTTCTCACCGACTTCAAACTCCATCTCCTTTCGGAATGTAACTCTTCATCCTATCCTGTGTTGTCTTAAGTCGTTTCTTAACCAGATTGACTTTCTCAACTGTCGTCTGAATCCACTCTGGTCCTACCAGTTTCCTCTCTCCTTCTTCATCCCAACAGATCGGAGTCCTACATCTCCTCTCATACAAAGCCTCATATGGAGCCATCTGAATACTCGAATGATACGAATTGTTATAAGCAAATTTGACCATTGGCAAATGCTCATCCTAAGCTCCTTTGAAATCCATCACACATGTCCTGAGCATTCCCTCAAGTGTCCGAATGGTCCTCTCAGATTGACCATCCTTCTGAGAGTGAAAAGCCGTACTAAAATGAAGCTTAGTCCCTAAAGCTTCCTGCAAACTACCCCAAAACCTCGAAGTAAACCGAGGGTCCCTTTCTGAAACTATAGAATCTGGAATCCCATGCAATCTCACTATCTCATCGATGTACTTCTTTGCTAACACATGCAAAGAATCAGTCTGCTTAATCGCCAAAAAGTGAGCTGACTTGGTCAACCGATCCACAATAAACCAAATGGCATCATGCTTCCTACTGGTCTTGGGCAAACCCATCAGAAAATCCATGGTCACCCTTTGTCACTTCCATTCCGGAATAGGCAACGGCCTCAACTTGCCTGAAGGTGCTTGGTGTTCAGCTTTAACTTGCTGACACACTAGACACTTACTCACAAGCTCTGCTACATCCCTCTTCATGCCTTTCCACCAAAAATGCTCTCTCAAATCCCTGTACATCCTGGAACTACCCGGATGCATGGCATAAGGCGCATTATGTGCCTCATCCAAAACTTCCTGCACATCTGGGATACACAGCCTGCTCCCCACTGTCATAAGTCCATCATCCCTCACTACTACTTCAGAAATCTTACCATTCTGAATTTCCTCTTGAAGCTTGCTCAAATCCGCATCTTGTGCTTGCAATTCCTTAACTTTCTCCCTGAGTATCGGTCTCACTCGAAAGTTAGCTAGAAGAAAATCTGGCTCCTCCTGCTTCAAGCTTAACTTAAGCTTGGCCATCTCTTCCAATAAAGGAAGATAAACCGTCTGAACATGAGCAATCGAAGACTTCCTACTCAAAGCATCCGCCACTACATTGGCCTTGCCCGGATGATACTCAATCAGTAAGTCATAATCCTTGAGCAACTCGATCCATCTTCTCTGTCTCAAATTCAGTTCCTTCTGGCTCAGCAAGTACTTGAGACTCTTATGATCGGTAAAGATCCTCGTCTGAACTCCATACAGATAATGCCTCCAAATTTTCAAGGCAAAGATCACAGCTGCCAACTCCAAATCATGCGTCAGATAGTTCAACTCATAAGGCTTCAACTGCCTCGAAGCATAAGCAATCACCCAGTCTCCCTGCATCAATACACAACCAAGACCCTTCCTCGAAGCATCACTACACATGGTATAACCCTCATCTCCAGACGGCAGAATCAAAATCGAAGCACTTGTCAATCTGTGCTTGAGCTCCTCAAAGCTCTTCTGGCATTCCTCACTCCAGATAAACTTCTGATTCTTCCTCAATAACTTAGTCATCGGAGCGGCTATCATGGAGAATCCCTCCACAAATCTCCTGTAATAACCTGTCAAACCCAGAAAACTCCTCACCTCTGCTACATTCTTCGGGCTTCCCAATTCACCACAACTTCTATTTTCTTTGGATCCACATGCACTCCTTGCTCTGAGATCACATGTCCAAGAAATGCAACTTTCCTCAATCAAAATTCGCATTTATCGAATTTGGAATACAACTCGTTTCTCCTCAACGTCTCCAAAGTAATCCTCAAATGCTCTTCATGTTGCTCATCACTCTTGGAATAGACCAATATATCATCGATAAAGACAATGATAAACTGGTCCAAGAAAGGCTTAAAGACTCGATTCATCAAATCCATAAATATTGTAGGGGCATTTGTTAATCCGAAAGGCATAACCAAAAACTCAAAATGTCCATACCGCATCCTGAATGCAGTCTTTGGCACATCCGACTCCTTTATTCTCAACTGATGGTAACTCGATCTCAAGTCTATCTTGGAGAAGACTTTTGCCCCTTGCAATTGATCAAACAGATCATCTACGCGAGGAAACGGATATCGGTTCTTCACTGTGACCCGATTCAGCTTCCGGTAGTCTACACACATCCTCAACGATCCATCTTTCTTCTTCACAAAAAGAACCGGAGCTCCCCAAGGTGAAGAGTTCGGCCTTATGTACCCTTTTTCCATCAACTCCTCTAATTGCTCCTTAAGCTCCTTCAATTCCACCGGAGCCATCCGGTAAGGCGAAATTGAAATCGGTGCAGTACCTGAAAAGAGCTCAATGGGAAACTCAATTTTCCTAGCTGGCAGTAGTCCTGGTAATTCCTCGGGAAAGACATCCGAGAATTCCTTGACTACTAGAATATCCTCAAGCTTCCCTCTATCTGCCCTTGAGTCTACCACATAGGCCAAAAATGCCTCACATTCCTTCCTCATCATCTTCTCTGTCAAAAGTCAAAACAATTATGGTATGGACTTGCTTTTCTGTCCCCTGAAAATACCACTCTTCTGTCGTCATCCAATTCAAATTCTACTGTCTTCTGTTTACAATCCAAACCGGCGTTGTACCTCTCCAACGTATCCATACCCAAAATTACATCCAATCCTCCAATCTTCAGTGGCATTAAGTCTACCACTAGAAGTTCTCCACCAATACATAGCTCACACTCTCTATACACTTGACTGATAATAATATAATAGCCGATTGGAGTACTCACCATCAGCGGAGTATCTAAAGGGCTCAAATTTCTAGCACACACAGGTTTACTCGAAGAAACAAATGAATGAGTAGATACTGGATCAATCAAAGCAAGCACTTCATCATAAAATAATTTAACCGTACCAGTCACAACATCTGGAGCGGTCTCTGCATCCTCTCGAGTCATTGCAAACACCCTAGCCGGCGCCTGCCCCCTCGGTCTCCTTGGAAGACTCACCCTCTTGGCTGCATCTGAACTGCCCACTTCTTTAGAAGTCCTGTGTCCCACAGTCTCAGATCTCTTGGGCGCTTGCATCTGACATCTCTCTTGTCTTGGAGGCTGAGGACACTCTCTAGCAATGTTTCCCTTCTCCCCACAGTTAAAGCAAGCTCCTGTCAATCTGTAGCACTCTCCTCTATGGGGTCTCCCGCAGTGCTCACACTTTGGAATAAATGGCTTATCCCCATCTGCCCTTCTACTGCTGCCCACCGTTGAGGCTTGGTGAGAAACAGTAGAAGTTCTCACCGGTCGAGATCGGCTGGCACCACTGCTCCTCTCCTAAGACTGAACAGGGAAGCTCCTGGCACTCCTATCAGGCATAGGAGTACTAGTACTACCTCCCCTCTTGAACTGCTCTCTTCCTTTTCTCTTTCTGTTCATTGCACTCTTGATGTTCTCAACCCTCAAAGCTGCCTCAACCAACTACTGAAAGTCACAAAAGTTCTGCACTATCACTTTCTCTTTGATGGCCAAATGCAGTCCCGACTCAAACCGGCGACATCTAACAGCCTCACTTAGCATCAGATCTGAAGCATACCTCGCCAACTGAGTGAACCGACGCTCATACTCACTAACTGTCATCTCTCTCTAAGTAAGACTGAGGAACTCCCTCTGCTTCTGCTAAATATACACCTCAGAAAGATATTTCTTCCTGTAAGCAGCAAGGAAGTCCTACCATGCCAACCCTACTGGTCTCATCTGACTCCCTAGCATGGTTTCCCACCAATGCAGAGCATCCCCCTGAAGCAGACTTGCAGCATAGACAACCCTCTCATCATCCTCACACTCCATCTGATCCAAGACTCTCTCGGTCTTTCGCAACCAAGTCTAGACTTCCTCAGGATCAGTGGTCCCGTAGAAGTCCACTGCTCCATACTTCGTCAACTTGTCGAACCATCTCCCCTTCTTAGCTGGGGCTGTTGTAGAAGGCTGTGGCATCTGACCTATAGCTTGAACAAACACCTGGGTGAATGCCTGGAACAAACTCGGATCTAGCGGAGGCACTTGCTCCTGCATAACCGGCGACTCCTGATTCTGCGATGGCATGGGCTCACTACCTAGCTCTACAGAAGCCTCAGCATTTCCTAGGGCTACTAACTCATCAGTCCTCTCCTCTCTATTCGGAGAGTCAGGTGCAATAGATCCTTGCAGAACTCCTCGTGTCCTTCTACGAGGTGGCATCGTACTCCTTCAAATATAAACACTAAGGATTAGCTATATGTCAATCTTAATTCCTACATGTATGCATGATATGCATGGCACTTACTGCAAGCAATCAATTGCAACAAATAATCATATATCACACAATTCATCCTATATGCATTCTAAGTCGAGGACACAAAACCTAAGCGCTCTGATACCAAACATGTTAGGCCCGGATCCCGATTCCCTATTCCCGAGGTAGCCCCTCAGGCTGCGCCAACTATGAGCTCCCCAAAATTTGGACCCGATCCCAACATCCAAACATAATTCGATTCACACATGCATTTTCGCACACATTATAACATACACACAGTCATTTTAGCTATGAATTAAACACCCCATAAATCAAGGGGCTTCATGCCATTACAATCCAAAGAAAATTCAAACAAGCATTCTCAAAATAGCATAATACAGAATAAAGTTTAAATCCAAAATGTATGAATATGCTCCATGATGATATGCTCGGAGGGCCAACCAAATACTAATGTAATACAAAGCTCCTAACTATCTTGGAGTGTCTGATGCCTTGCAAGATCAACGATCGTCTCGTTCTGCACCTGAGGAGTGGGAGATAATAGGGTGAGCTACGAAGCTCAGTGGCATATACATTTTTAGCCATTGGCAACGAGCCACACATTCAAGCATATACAAACATATATATACACAAGCATATAGCAAGTCATCAATCTATCAATTTACAATCCTCACAAGAATATGTCATATGATTACACAACATAACAATTTATCATGCATCATACCCAACAAATCAATAATGAATACACACAAATGGCTCGAGAGTTTCGTAAAACAATTCGGATAAACCGAAGTTTATTCCGTAAACAAAACGAGTCCGATTTCTCAAGGATCTCGTGGCCTCAAGTGGGCAGCTGGGAGAAGGCTATACGTCGACGTGCACGTGACTAACGATCCGTTACTCTCTCACCCAAACAAAGCACATAACAATTCGTTTCATGCTTAAAGCATTTTATCAAAGCTTTCATACTTTTCGTTCTTTTCATTCTTGTAAAATACCATAATGCCTATCAAGGCAGTACATCATCATAATCACAATGCATTTTCAATATTTCTTATAATTCAACATAAGCAGTGTCACACACATGCAAGCAAAGATACACATATTGCCCATACACACAACAACCATAAATATATTACCCACATAATATTGCTCGAGAATCCAACTCACTGTTGTCCTTCCTCTTACGATTGGATCAGGTCGGCTTGGTTTCCTATAACAAACCAAGTTCCCATTCAAACAATATTCAAAGGAAATATTCAAAAGCT
This sequence comes from Erythroxylum novogranatense, assembly GCA_029891385.1. NCBI lineage: Eukaryota > Viridiplantae > Streptophyta > Magnoliopsida > Malpighiales > Erythroxylaceae > Erythroxylum > Erythroxylum novogranatense. The sequence continues at coordinate 23,700,003 of CM057235.1, forward strand.
TGAAAATCAAAAGTACTAGCATTAAGAGTCTACATTCGACTTCCATCTAAATTCACGAATCTAAGAAGCAAATTCCAAACTTCCTTTCTTCATACAACTTGTAGCCCTTTATCTCTAGATCACAACGAATCCAAAATCACCTCATTTGGACATCTATAGCAAAAGATATGCCCAAAATACCAAAATTCATCTTTATCGAAGCAGGGGCTCGCCATGAGAAGCCCGATCGTCACTGACAAATGCTCGTGCTCATTGTGTTTCCACAAGGCGTGCATTAATTTTCTCGCACGTCGCGGCGTGCTCCTTCTGGCGTGTCGCGGCGTGCTCCTTCACACGCGTCGCGGCGTGCTCCTTCTCGCACGTCGCGGCGTGCACAGCTTTCTCGCACGTCGCGGCGTGTTCATACGAACGTCGCGACATGCGGGTCTGGAGAATGTCTCCGAACCCAATTTTCCAGCATTTTTCCAACCTCAATCCTTCCCTTTTGCAAATGCAACACACCTAAACCTTGATTCAAGTCATATACTACATTTCTAACCCATTAACAACTAAAAAAACAGTCACAAAATCATCAACCCAAGAAATCTATCCATTTTTCCCCTAAAATCCTAAACAACCGATTCTAACACAAGCAACCCATCTTAGGGTTTAATTCAACCAAAACAAGATTAAACGAAGCGAAACTTACCCGAAAAATGTCCCAAATCTGTCGAAAATCTCTCGGATCACAAACCCTATTTTTTCTCTTCTTCTTCCTCCACCTACGGCAACTCTTCTTCTTCTTCTTTTCTCCTTCTTTTCTTTTCTTTCTCTCTTCTCCTTCTAATTTCTTCTCTTAAGTCTCATGGGAAGGGACAAAGACCATAGTACCCCTCTTAGCCAAGCCTTAACCTATCTAACTTAAGTGACCTTCTCAAAATGTCCTTATATATTTTTATCCTTTAATTCTCATTAAAACTACATTAACTCAACAAAACCTCAATTATCCACTAACATTCCCAATTTAATCAAACTAAGCCATAATCACACAATTAACACAGTTCATGCTTAATAACATCAATTAAAACAAATTCGGGGCCCAACAATCATACTTATCTCTCTTGTGCATTATAACTTTTAAAAATGTATCATAACTTAAAGATTATTTCTAAACAATAATAAGAAAATTGTGAGGTCATCATGACGAATAATCGATATATGAATCATAGTATTTATGAGTTCAAGCATAAATCACAATGTTCATCATAATATATACTGGTGCTTCCTGACACCTAAACCAATGTATGCACAAGATGCTCATATGACATAAAAATAATCAAAAAATAAAGCACAAGGTAGATGACTATCCTAAATTCTGTGCATCCAAAATGAGATGTATAATGGCGTCAGTGGACATAGAGGTATCATAACCGTGAAGAAGAGAATCCAAATTCTTCTCAAATTTTTATATATTTTATGTTCTAAATTCTCTAGCAAAAAATGATGCTCATGTTGAATTAGTCCAGCTAAAAGACACATAGATGGTGGAACATCACGATCCTCTTGTTGTGTTGATCATAACCTCTCTTGAGGGGGTAATGTGCTATATAATGAAATGTTCTTCTTTATTGCTCAAGTAATCTCATCCTACTTAAATAAGCCATATCCAACGATTCCATCTCAGAGGTGATATCTATAACAGTTTCAGTCATATCAAACAAATTGAGATTAATAGCTAGATGAGTAATAAGGGAACTAAGATACAAATTATTGTTAGGAGAGATATAAGAGTTAAACTGCATTGCCAACTAAACACCTAAATTGACATGTACTTTGTTTACCATATACTAAACAAAGAACAACTTAACTTTAGTGTAATTACACATTGTAGACTTCCTTCTAAAATAATTAAAAATCAAGAAACATTGTATACAAATCCATTCAAGCTTATTAAGATTAATACCATTAGATTTAGTTGGATGATAAACCAATGGGTTAGAAAATATTGATTTCCACACTCTAAAAGAATCAAAATCACCATAGTCAATAACAAACTCCTTGTATTGAGTCGAATTAGCATGTTCCTCATCTATCAACCCTAAGGAAAAATTAAAATCAATGATAATTTATTTAAATTCGACACACATTAATCTGTACCGTACCATATTAGGACTACATAAAGTAAACTTATCCAGTTTATCAAACTTTAAGCTAATATAAAACTCCCTAGTTAATTCACTAAATACCGAACAACTAATCATCACAAAATATCTCCAACTCATATCAACAAGCAAATCATCATAATTTTCTTTAATATGTAAATCTTTTAAGGAAAGATAATGTACATACTTCCCCGCATTAATAAGCCAAGTTTTGAGAGCTACGTACCATTGTTTTCTTTCTTTAAAGTTTAAAGTGAAAGATCAACATAGGTCTAATTCATCTAATGGAAAGATATATTTTTTTTTCTATATAAACATGCTTCCTTGGGGTACTTATGGTAGGTCCTATGGCGGATTGGTTTTGTGCAGTTGGTTCACCATAGAATTTCCTTTTGTTACTGTTCGATTAGTATCTTTTGAATGTCTTATAATTATGACAATTATAAATGACAACTAATTTAAAAAATAATTAAAAAAACTTGTAGTAACTAAAATTAAAATTAAAATTAAAATGAACGAAATTAAAATTAATTAATAAAAATTAAGTAAAAAAATAGAAAGTAAATAAGACATTAATATAATACTAGTGGACATTGGTGGTTATTACTATGGACTGCTAGGATAGGAACTAGTGTAATGTGTGGGATTGGAATGCTATGTTATCCAATGCATTGCTGGGTGCTGTGATATGATGGGGTTGTTACGAGACGTTGCTGGGATAGGAATTGGTCTTATGTGAGGCTGACTAGGGTGGTTGGTATTAGACACTTAAGTCTAGACTGCGGGGATCGTGCGAGTGTTGGCCAACCTTGGCCAATGCTTGGCACGTAGGTTGGCATAAGGAAGGCGTGTTAACGTGGGAACAAGGCAAAGTCTTGCGAGTTAGTGAGCAAAACTTAGGAACTTGCAAAGTAGGAGAGGGATGTTGGAAGTATCGACAAAGATCTCGAGAGTAGGTGAGATTTGATACTCATGGGCATGCATAGATGTGCATTGGTGAGAATCTTCGATGAGACATGAGATTTGGATGTGAGTTCGCGTAAAGTTGGCGATCTAAGTCATGCAAGACCTAAGGGTGCACAAAGGCATACGAGTGAGGAAAGGTGCATAAGCACTTGACTTCGACAAGGCAGGTCAAAATTATATAAAATATGCGAGGTTTTATACTAACTCGGATTATGACTTGTACCTAGTCATGGAGCATGAGACTATGCCCTGAGCAAACTTGATCATAGAAGATAGACTTGTCTATGGACAAGCATTGATGAACTTATATGCGGATAAGCCGTGGTGACTTGAAAAACACATCAGCAGTGACATGACAACTATGGGTGATGTGTCACATGATGACGTGGCGAGATCAACTTGAAGATCATATTGGATGAATAGATTCATCAAATCTAAGAGATAAAGACCATGCGGGAGAATCATATGAAGATAGCAGAGATCTTCAAGTATATGGATGCAATCTTCCAAGTTGGTATGTAATCTTTATTTGATTAGATTTTGATGTAATGTAGCCAATTAGAAGATTACTAAGGAAAAGGAGATGTGTTCTTATTGGTCGGTGTGATGTAGTGTAATCTTTAGTTGATAGGATCAACTAGGATTGTGGAGATCCTTAAAGTTCTTGAACTTGCTTTCCAAGCAAGAGGAGCCTATAAATAGCTCATTAGGGTTGAGAGCTAGGAATTCAATCATTGAGTCATTCACTTATTGAGAGAAATCACTCAAAGGAGAGAGCTTTGAGAGTTGATTGCTTTTGGGAGGGTTCTCATTGTAAGGGCTTCGAGTAGGGAGTTCCTTGTAAGTGTTTTGAGAAGGAGGTACTTGTATCTTTTGTTAACATTTTGTTGAGAGTTAATGAAAGATTAGCTTCAGTTATATATCTCTTGTTGCTTTCTTCACTCTATTATACACTTGTGTTATTTTGTTTGTTAGAGAAACATTTTAAACGCTTGTGTGCGCTTGAGGTATTTGAGGGTCAATAGAATTGTTTAGCGAAATTCACATGAGAAGAATAAATTTTGCTTAAGCGGACCGATGAGGGATTTTCGTGCGGAGCTGGGTGCAACTTGTGATAAAAGTTTGAGTCCAAAGTAGACTTTTGTGACAGTTGGCGTCTGCATCTAGTGCTATGGTGCGATGATCGTGGGACACTGGAGCTGTGACTATTGGTGTCTATGGGTTGGGAGTGTCTAATGGTTCAAAGCATTTAGTGGGACAAGAGGTATAGACGTTGGTTGGTTGTTGTTAAATGTTGTGGGGTTACTACTTAATGTATTTTCCTAAAAAGAAACAAAAGACAACAAGGTTTTCTTATTAAATTTATTAATTATTTTTATTGTTAATTTTATTATTTTTAAAATTATATCTTTTTTATCTATTTTTATTTATCATTATTATTTTTAGAAAATTACAAATTTCTTTAAAACCAAACAGATTACTAATATGTATAAGGTGTGGCGTGATCATACCTTATGAATGTTAGTCTTTTGAAATTTTCTATTCCAAAAAGTTAAATCGCATAAGACGTGATATCATCTTATTAGATTTAGTATTCTAGAATTTTAAGACTTATTTTCCTTTTAAGCTAATAAACTAACTTCTAAAAAAACTATATATAACTAAAACAAAACTAATAAAAACTTATATTTTGGGTCACCTCCTAAAAAGCACAATCGTTTAACATTGTTATGTTGGATGAGGCTTTTTCTTCGCAAACGTCAATATAATTGAAGTTTTAATACTTCTTAAGTAATGCTACAAGCCTTTCCTTTTGCCCAGTAGTCAACTTTTTTGACATGATTGCAAGTAAGGACCCTCCTTCACCCAAATAGACATACTTTAAGTAATCAGGTAAGGCTTTTAATTCTATCTTCGAAGCCTGTGAATTAGAGGACAACATTTTCTTATGATTTATAGTAATTTTAGCATAAAAAGTTTTCAAATCTATTAGCATCGCTGATAATGATTATACAACTTCACAAGTTTCATTAACTTTTTTTGTTCACTTTCAGTTTAGCATTCAACCCCAACTCATCATTAACACTTTCTTCTTTAAAAATATCCTACATAATTGAATCCATAAAAGCCATATGATAAAAGGATTGAAAATTATTAGGGTTCTTCATTGCTTCAAAAATATTAGATTTCACTATTTCTCCATCAAACTTAATGTAAAGAATACCCTTATCGACATTAATTTTTATCTTAGTCATCTTAAAAAACAACCTTATTAATAAAATTGAAACTAAATGTTTAACACTATCTCTATCCATTTTTAAGATGTAAAAGTACATTAAAAATATCAAACTATTAACTTGAACTAAAACATCGTATATAACACCAGTAGGGGCTTGAGGTTGTCTATTGAAATTGTGAGGTTGATATCTATGTTGCTCTACTTGATTTTCATAGTTAAAGTTAGGATGATCCCTCCATCTTGGATTATAAATAATGGAATAAGGTCACAATTGTGTTGATATTTGACTATGAAATCCCCTTGTTGCTTTAACTTCTTGAAGGGATTCTTGTTGCAATATTGGGCACATATTTGTAGGATGTCCAGAGACTAAACATATCCCACATAGTCATGTCGATTGCAATGGAGCATACCCCACACGACCACTACTTAGCCTTGCCTCTTAGGGAGAAAGGAAATAGACGCAGTCTAATAGCTTCATCGTCTACTCCATTGATCTTAAATGTATCGTAGATCTCAGTAGAGATATGCTCATTGGGGTCTTTTTCTCATAGTTCATTAAACTGGACTGACTGTTGCACCATCTGGATGATACTTGGCCTAATTTCAAAGTTTTTCACTTAAGCAGTCGAGCTCAATATATTGGATTCTACACCATTTAGGTTTGGCTTAGCATAATCGAACATCGTATATGGTTGGTCTGTCATGTGGTTAGATTCTTTTGTATTTGGTCCACTATGTTATTATATTATTTTGTATCCTAACCTTCTAAGCCTTCTATCCAACGGTCTAGCTCAAGCTCTCGCATATTAGTCCTACGAAGATTCTTTTGCATTATTCTCTTCATTTTAGGATATGCATCTAGAAAGTTCTCAAATGTACTTTAGGTTATAAACTAACTTGAATTCTAAGTTTAAAACTAAAGAAACAAACTAAACAAACTAAATAAATAACAAAGCGTAAAGTAAAAAAAGAATAAAGCAAAGTAAACAAAAGATAAAGTAATAACTAGATTAATAAAACTAAGTAATGACTAGATTAATAAAACTAAGGCTTTCCTAATATCAAAGTCCCAGGCAGCGATGCTAAAGACTTGATTGACTATTTTTGAGTGTGTAAATAATTAAATAATCGCAAGTGCACGATGTGGTTGTAACTAGTACAGGTCGATCCTATGAGGACTATAAATACTGGTAATTATTATTATCCTATTATCTAGTCTATGGAATTAGTTTTGATTTTTAATCTAAAAGAAAATAAAACTAAAGCAAGTAAAATAAATAAGCAACAAGATTAGGTCACAAAATTAAGGAAACACTTAGTAAACTATCAATATCAGAAAATTGGTATAACAGATTGATCTTTTATTATGTAATTGTTTTACTTGATTTATTGGATCGTAGAGATTCCTATGATATGCTTATTGCTTACCTTAAATCTAATAGTAACAAATCTTAAGGTTTTTAGCCAAATTACTCAGGTTAAAGTTTATAGGATTGCTTTACTAATTTGTGAATCCCTCTATTAGGTTTGACCCTAATCTGGAAAAATTATGTTATCATATCTCTAAGGTTGCAATCAAATCTTTCTAGTTACTTTAGATATATTCAAACAAGGATTTCTCAATCTCAAGGTTATGAAATCAGGTTATGATCTAATATTCCAAATCTATTAGAACCTAAATAAAACACGCAATCGAATCACAATATATCAATCAAACAAACTGCACTAATAAAAGAATCAAAACATGACAAAGTATCAACATAAGGTTCATCTAACCTAGACACTAAAGGAATTTAGTTGCATATGAATGGAAACAAAATCAAAAAATAATAGAAAGAAAAACAAATAGAAAATAATAAGATCATAATTCTAAATCTCCCTGATTATCTATTATTGAATATTTTTACAAGTAGAGGTTTGATCTTGTATTCTCTTGGATCTTTCGATAAATTCTTCGTGTTTTTCCACTTTTTTAGATCAAAATCTCCCTTTAATCCGTCTCTGAGAGTTTCAGAATGCTTTTGTACGTATTCTCCTCTCAATTGCCTCCGAATATGTCTTTTATAATAGTTTTTAGGGTTCTGAGAGATATACGGGTTGATGCACGAAAGTGCATCAAACCGTGCTTAACCCAAAATCTCCAAAATTTCCAAATCTACTAATGTAGTGCATCATAACACTACATAAAATAAACTAGACCTACTACTATAACAATGGTAAGTCTAGGTCGATCCCTCAGAGAGTGTATGTAAAGTTGTTGAAATGAAATTAATCGGTGTTTAGGTTACGGGGGGATTTTGCTTTGGTTTAAAATAAGAAAATAAAATAAAACAAAACTAATGAAAACAAATTAAATAAACATTTAAAATGATGAAAGTAGTGAATTCACTAGGAATCCAATTCTTTGGTTTAATCTCATCCTACACCTAGTTGAACATACTTTATTGATTTGTTATTCTTTTACCTCTCCTAGCAACTATTAATTGTAGGTTAACGAAAAGCTCTATTAACCCAAGTTTTTTCTTAGGTTGTGTTTAATCAAGAGGCATTCGTTAATTAAACCTAACTACTGAAAAACCTATGATACGATCTTTAGATTCAATTGGGTTGCCACATTACGAATTAAAAAAACATATTAATTAAAGCAACAACCACATACGCTTAAGTCATTTAACCTAGGTTATATTATTCCTAATGATTATGAACCATTGGTCACTACAAATGAATCTCAAATATAACAATTACAAATTATATCAAAATTCTAGTTATGGGTTCATACATGAATAATTGAACAGTAACAAGAATATGATCATTCATACATAAAACCCAAATCTATACGCGTAGGATAACAAAATCAATTCCTAAAGAGGGAAAGAAATAATAAATACAAATAAGAAATGCTTAATCTGGTCATCAGCATCGATGACACCTTCGAACCGACATCAGGATGCTAGCTCTCCATGGGTCTTTAAATAGATGGAGTTTTGCCCTTATCCTCACCTTCTTTTGAAGCTTCACTATTTTCCTAGCTAAAAACACTAAAACATTCATACCCTCGACCGTCACAACACCTTTTGCTTTATATTAAAAACTTATGCTTAAATGGTGAGGTGTCCACTTTCTTACCACCATGAGATGCATGTCACACCTATAACACACCTATGCATGGGCGTGAGAATGGTCTTATGACCATGCAAAACATTGCATAGCTGTGAGACATGCTTACAGTTGTGCAAGCTTACAGCTGTGAGAAATCCTTATTATTTGGTCTGGCCATGAGCCCTTTAAAGCTTCCATTCTTCGTGTTCTTTTCATTCTCTTGTCTTCTTCTTTCTTTTAATCTTCTTCTTCTTGCTCCACTAAGGCAAGTGAGTGTGAATCTTTAGAAAATTGCTCAAATATAGTACTTTTGACTCACTTTAGCTCCTTCACTTTCAAATTGTGCCTAAAACCATATATAAAATAAAGTGAGTATTTTAAGCATTTCTTTCTCATTAATCACTAAGTGTTATTAAATAAATATACAATCAGTTAAGCACATATCACCTGCACAGCTTGAGAAAAGTGCACGAGTTGATGCATAGATGTGCAACCCTTCTGTACTTTGAATTTTCATTCTATGCCGTGTTTTCATTTAAATTATTCTCCTTTAAGTTCATGAAGGCAATTATACCCTGTAAACACACTTGAAGCAAATTATCTACCAAATCTAAAATAAAAATAAAATTCATAAAAAATACATCAAACATGACGTATAAATATGATTAATTATGCATCTATCATTGGGTCTATAAAAAGGTTTGTTAGAGTGTAGTTATCTTCCAGTACTATATCTAAACGATGTATTACTAACTGGAAACAATATATTGATGCTTCAATCTATAAAATTTTAGTGTCTGAGAACTTCTCCATAAAGGATATGAGAAAGCATCCTACATTAGGGAGTAATGATCTATAAATATAGATTAAAAAAGGTTTCTTATATGTTTAATATGGAGACTTCTAATAATGTATTGTTATTCATACATGGTTTCTCTCTCTAAGAATAGGTGTATAAAAATAGAGGAAGAGAGAGATAAAATAGATTATATTTCATATGCTTAAATAATTAGATCAATCATATAAATGATGCTAGTGTGTGGTCATATATCTTTTACAATTTAAGTATAACGAGCATACATAAAGCTAATCTCGATGATCATCACTAAATGACTATAAAGAACATCTTAAAGCACTTAAGAAGAACAAATGATGCTTTTTTGGGTTAGTAAAGAAGTTAAATTAAGAGTTCAGTGTTATTTAGATACTAGTTTTTAGTCTAATTAGGATGATAACAAATCATAATTAAGTACATTTTCACTCTAAATAATGGTATAATAAACTAGAAAAGTTGTTAACAGCTAACTGTTGTTAAGTATGTGAGTGGTCTTAAGTACATTATTAGCATTTGAGGTGATAAAGGATGCTATTTGAATTTAAATTGTGTAACTAAACTTGGAATGTTTCCTTATATTATTGAGTCAATAGTATTGAGTTATGACAATAATGGCACTATTATACAAGGCAAAAGAACCAATGTCTCACCAATTGTCTAAACATATGCCTAGAAAGTTTCACTTGATCAAAGAAATATTACACTAGAGTGAGTGTCCACTAAAAGGAATATTACATATCCATTACTAGGTGGCTATCTCAAAAGGAGAAATGATCAACATATGGATGGATATACTATTAAATATATAGATAATTATTTGTAATGCTAATGGAAGATTGTTTCTTTATGCTCTTATAACCAATAAGTTGGTTGCATTTTATAAATTATTTATTTAATTAATAATGTTAGTCTTTATCTTTATATAATATTTAATACTTAATACTAACAATAATATTCTTAAAATAATAATCATATAATTCAAATTATAATGAGATTATAATTATGAGATTAAAATAGTAATTATCACTCTCGGGATGAGATATTGATGAATTATATTTTTATGAAAAAGTGATTGATCTTATAAATTAAACTATGAAGATAATTAAGCATATGTATAAGTGTTGATTATATAATAAGTTCACTAAGATGGTATGCTAATATGGATCCTAAATTGAACATTACTTATGTGTTTTTGGATTTTTATTTAAATGGTTGTAAATCCCGAGACTTACTATTAAAAATTATCCTATATATAAATTATTATGATTTGATGATACTTGTGAGCTATTCTATTTAGAATAGCTCAATGAATATTATTTAGCTATAATATGGATTATATTAAGATATCTGAGCAAGTTAATAAATGATTTGTCTCTTAAAGTACTTAGGAAGAATATTATATTATTCTTGATTAATAATGATTTGGAATTCTATGAATATATTGAATTAAGTTGTTTTCAAATATTAATTATAATTCAATTACTAATTTGTAATCCTAGTTCCATAACAAATTTCAAGCCTATCTCTTATCATAATTTTGTGTTTAAAGTTATATCAAACGTTGTTGCAATTAGATTAAAAAAGGTTATACCTTTCTTTATTGGAGAATCACAAGGAGCCCTTGTGAAGGGGCAAGACATTGGTGATAACATCTTAATGGCTCAGGAGCTTTTTAGAAATTATACAAGGAAGAATGAACCATAAAATTGTGCCTTAAAAGTCAACTTCAACAAAGCATTTTATAATATGGTTGAAACTTTATATTTCTTCTGTTCCAAGTTTTTGGATTCCTAGGAAAATTCACAACCTAGGTGGAAAAGTGCATCACTTCAACTTCATTCAGCATCCTAATTAATGGTGAGCCAACAAGGCTCTTTAAAAGAGGCAAAGGCTTAAGACAAGTTGATCCCTTATCGCCCTATATATTTATCATATACATGGAAGCTTTATCTAGATTGATCAGGTATAACATTTCTCTAAACCCAAAGTTAGACTATCACAACAAATGTAAAAGAGTTGGATTAGTAGATATGCCATTGTAGATGATTTATTGATCTTTTTAAAATGAAATGAATAATCAATTGATACTCTTCTTAAGTGTAATTAATGAAAAAAATATTAATTGATACTTTTCTTAAGTGTAATTAGTGAAGATGAGTTACTATCAAGATTTTAAGGGCTTAAGACAGCAGGGCCTTCCTTTAACTATCTTGGTTTACCTATCTCCATAACGAGGTTAGTGTTTAGGGAACATGCTTTCCTAATAGAAAAAGATTTAAAATAGACTGAATCATTGGTGTCAAAGATTTATCATATGAGGGTAGGTTGGTATTAATCAAGTTAATATTGAGCTCACTACATGTGTATTAGTAAACAAACATAAAGCTATCCAAAGGTATAATCAAGTTCATATAGGAAAGCATGAGATATTTCCTATAGGGAGGTAGAAGGAAAGGAAGAACAATGAAAAATGTTAAATAACAAGACAATTGCAAACCTCTCGAAGAAACTGGTCTAGAAATAATTGCCTTAAGCAACAAAATTATGATTGCCAAAAGGTTATAAAGACTACTTACAAAGAACACACAATGACCTGTTGAGTTTTAGCTCCTTTGTTTGTCCCATATTGGTTGGGAAAAACAATTGGGGCAAGGCCCTTGCTTATTTAAGGAGGTTGCTACCTCCTTGGTTAATGCACCAATACAAAGTTAAAAATTTGTATGACAAATTTGACTCTACTTAAATTCCTCTTTTGAGGTAAGAGTTGGAGAGTTTGTTTTGAGTATTTCTTTGTGGGTGTATTAGTGTATTGGGGGATTGGGTGAGAAGAAAAATTGTGTGATTGTAAGGATTTTTTACATAGTGAATTTTCTTCTCAATGCCCGTGGTTTTTTTCTTCAATTTGGAGTTTTCAAGTAAATTCTCTTCTGTTGTTATTATTTTTCTATTTTTTGATATTTTTGTCTATAAAATATCCTTGGGTGTGGGTTTGAAAAGTCTAAATTCTTAACAAGTGGTATAAAAGCTAAGGTGTATTTTTTCTTAAAAATTTTGAGTATGCTTTATGGTCGCAGTTTTGACTGATCTTTCATATTAGAAAAGAATTTGTTGAGAAAGGTTCATTTGGTGCGGTGGAGCTTTGATGTAGTGGTGTGGAAGTGCATGTCTAGAAAAGTTCTGGCTAAGGAAATACTTGGTATTTAAGTGTGTCTTTTGTGACTCACCTCTCTTTCCTAGGAACTTACCTAGTGTACTATTCATTTCTACGGTAAAATTCATCAACGCAGAAGAGCACAAGAAAAATATCAGGAAATAGGGCTTCAAATCCTCTTAGATTTGAGGTGGAGAAATTCGATGGGAGAATCAATTTTAGCTTGTGGCAAGTGCAAGTTAAGGACATTTTAATTCAGTCGGGGTTACACAAGGTATTGAAAGGCAGACAAATTCCTGATATCAGCACTACTACTAGTGACAAAACGACTACCATAGACAGATCTAGTATGAGCGATGAAGATTGGGAGGATCTGGATTTGAGAGCAGTAAGTGGGATACGATTGTGATTGGCTAAGAATGTCCTTGCAAATGTTCATGGAATATCTATAGCAAAGGAGCTTTGGGAAAAGCTCGAGGAGTTGTATCAAACAAAAGGCGTCTCAAATCGGGTGGACTTAAAGGGGCAGTTTCATACACTGCGGATGAGGGAAGATACTATAATTTCAGATCATTTAAGTGTTCTCAATGGGATCATCTCTGAACTGGAGACAATAGAGTTCATATAGATGATAAGGATCAAGCTTTGAGACTCATCTGGTCTCTTCCATCTTCATATGAACACATGAAATCTATTTTGATTTATGGGAAGGAGAAAATAGTTTTTTTTTCTAAAGTTATCGAAAAATTCTTTTTAGAAGAGAGAAGACTGGGTGGTGAAAGAAATGTTCCTCTTAAAGAATCAGCTTTGGTGGTAGCTGGATATCGGAAGAAGAACTTCATGAAGAAAAATATAGCATGCTAGACGTGTAGACAATCTGGGCACGTGAAGAAAAATTGTCTGAGAGGTAGAGCGGGTTTGGCAAGAGGCTCTCGGTCAATTGATGGAGAGACTGATAATGTTGCTAACATTGTCTCCATGGATTATGATTTTGTTATCTAAAAAATGGGGAGCATGTATATCCTCATGGCATGCTGCTAATCCCAAAGTTGTCATGATAGAGGATGTGTTACTGTTAGCGGGTCTACAAGTTTGCACACGGGCATTGGTTTGGCATTATTGCAAGGTGTGTGGTGGAATTTATGTCGATGACTGATGAACTTCTAGGAAAGCCAAACATGGGAGTTGCATCATAATTTTTCAGAAAGATTATTTTCGACATGTGCCGAACTAAAAGACTTGGAATTGGTTTATTCTTAGTGATATGCTTTTATGGTGGAGCATGATGCTGTAAAGCATGATAATTTTCTACATTGAAAGTTGTGTTATTTTTAAGAGATCTTTATTGAGGTGGAGTGTGATTGTGAGATCAACCAAAGTCGCCAAGGTAGAGATTGTTGAGTTTTGGCAGCTTTGTTTGTCCCATATTGGTCGGGAAAAATAATTGGGGTAAGACTCTTGCCTTTATAAGGAGGTTGTTACCTCCTTGGTTAATGCACCAATATAAAGTTAAAGATTTGTATGACAAATTTGATTATAGTTAAATTCTTTTTTTGGGGTGAGAGTTGGACTGTTTTTTTTTTTGATATTTTTTTGTGAGTGTATTAGTATATTGGGGGATTGGGTAAGAGAAAAAATTGTGTGATTGTAAGGATTTTTTACATAGTAAATTTTTTTATCGATGCTTGTGGTTTTTTTCTTTAGTTTGAGAGTTTTTATGTAAATTCTCTTGTATTGTTATTATTTTTCTATTTTTTGATATTTTTGTCTATAAAACATCTTTTAAGTGTGAGTTTTAGAGGTCTAAATTCTCAATATGACCAAGATGGATAAACAACTAGACACTGGAAGGGAGGAGTTCATGAAAATTGAACAAATACATCAATTGTTGTTACTTGTACTGCAACTTATCAAGATGAAATACATTTTATCTGAATCCAACGAACGCAGGATAGTGAATGGAAGGAAGGCATCCTTACACTTTAACAACAGGCCGGTTAAAACAAGGCTCCTTATGTCGTTCAAATCTTAGAGAATATTGTCAAGAAGAAGACACAAAAGGAAGTCAGAACTAAACATACGAGGATGAAAAGAATGTAGTCAAGTAAATGGCCATAATATTGTTGTTAACTTTATGGGAACAGGTGATGATATGTTGATATATTACGATAAGCTTTGTTTTGGACAGTTCTAGAATGGCTTCGTAATTGAACAACTTTATGCCACACATTTTAATTTCTAAAAAAATTAAATTGATATGTTAAGTCAAACTAAATGTTGGAATGATCATGATATATTGTTAGACGTTAATATTGATTTATAAGTATAAATTATTTAATTAAAAATTTTAAGAAATTAACAAATTAATTTAAATTAACTTGAACCTAGTTAAGAATTTTAAGATACTTTAGAAACTAAATATAAGATATCTGAATTTATCAAAATTAAATTTTAATTATATAATTTAAAATATTTTAATTGTAAACTAAAGTTTAATCTTAAGTAGATTTGTTAAACTCTAGGTTTTTCTATAATAAGAGATAAACCTAAAAAATCTAATAATCTATGTCTGATTCCTCCTTAGAAATTATAGTTTCTTATTCCGTAAATAGAAAAATTTATCAATTTAGTGGTTAACTTTTTATTAAAGAATATTTTTATGAAAAATGTAAATTTATTTTATATTTAATCCCAATATATTTTAAATTATTCTAATAAAGTGAGTCGATCAGAAATTATTTTCTTACAACTCTAATTTGATCCCAATTAATTTCTCAAAGATCTTCGAGCATTTTAACGCCATAACACGCATTGGGAAAGTGGTTGACCAGGTTCTATTCTACATCCATACGTCTTTTATTATTTATTACATCCGCACTCCCCACCCAAACGTGTTTTTGAACTTTCCTCCCACATGTCTCAAACATGACGTATACAGCTTAGAGATGATACAGACAAGAGAACAAATATATTAAGGAAAGCAAAAGGGTGGGGGTTTTGTCCACTGTCGTTACCTTACATGTGATCCTATTTGTAACCTTACCTTTGTAATAAAAAAAAAGTGACGTAAAACGGTGATTTTTGGTCAGAGACGACTGTTGTCGCACAGTATAATATGCACAGAGTTTGTGACAACTGTCTATCCAAATATAAAAATGCAGTCTTGCATGTACGAAACTCTGCAAAATAGAAAATTTGATAAATACGGCAAACTATTTCTTCTTCTTGCTAAACCAGTTTTAGTTTAAAATTTTTCCATATCGTTGAACCACTAGGCTGGGGGTAGTTGGATCGTTGATTATTTGATTCTTCCTGGTTTAAGAAATGTGGACATCTTCAAGTTTTAGCGTGTGGGACCACATCTACTTAACTTTTACTTGGTGCTTCCTCTCTTAAGCAACTTTCTGTTTTATTGTGGAATTTTTCAATTGTTTCCTTCAAATGTCTACACATGTATGTATGAAGTATGAACCATCCTTCTTGGAAACTTCACAGATCCCAAAAGCATGTGTGAACGTCCTAGAGTGGTTGGTACCGGAGAACCAATCCAGGAAGAAGCGGTAAGCCTAAGGCACCACAGTCCAAGTTTTGTCTTGTACCTCAGAAATTGAAAATTACAAACTTTCGTAGAAAAAGTTCTACTTCTTATTTAAATTAAACTGTACAAAAGCTTGATTCTTTGATTTTCCTTGTACACATAAAACAGATGTTTATTCCTTTAGTTGTTGAAAAGCGTAGTAATATAGAATAGATTGCATACTGTATGTTCTTTATGTGTATGTCTCGGAAGAATGGGTCAAAATTCGCAACCCTCATAACAAGGAAAGAGGCTATTGCTCTGTGTTTGACTATTACTTTTCAGACTTCTGTTTTCATGGCATCTAATCTTATTTATATCAAGCTTCTCGATTCATTGTTCCACCATCTCCAGTCAGAGAAAAAGGAGGGAAACAGCTCACAGATTCATTTTGGAACTCGCCCAGATACCGAAAACTTGTTTTCACTTGAAGTCATCATATTTCTGTGCGCTTATCTCTCAAACTTGGGTAGTTTCTGTTGGTCTAAAATACCATGGGAAGAACTATACAGATCTTGTTACTTTCTTGCGTCCTAGGAATCTTCTCATGTGTTCCATCTCTAGCACAAGATTGTGCAAGCTATAGTTTCTCTAAGAACCAAGTCTACACAACTTGTGCTAGCCTTCCTGTTTTGAGCTCTTTTTTGCACTGGACTCTACACCCATCAAACAACACAGTTGATGTGGCGTTTCGAAGAAGTGGATCAGCAGCTTCTAACTGGATCGCATGGGGACTCAATCCAAGCGGCCAAAGGATGGCTGGTACGCAAGCTCTCATAGCTTACCGATTCTCAAATGGCTCTGTGCGTGCCTACACTTCAAGCATAACTGCATCACCTACGATGCTACAGAGTAACTTGAGTTTTGAAGTTCCTAGCCTTACAGCAGAGTACACCAACGGGGATATGATAATACATGCAACTCTACAGCTTAATAGTAACTTGCTCTCCACCAATCAAGTGTGGCAAGAAGGTCCCGTGACTAGCGACAATCCAGGTCAACATGCAATGGCTTCAGCAAATATGCAAGCAGTGGGATCCATAAATTTTCAGTCAGGAGCAACAACAGCAGGAAGTAACTCGAGAGCCAAAAAGAGAAACGTAAGTTTTTTGCTTAAATGATTAGTGATGAACTTTCATCATCATCAGAATTCTTTTTCGATGGGTTTGCGTTTATCATCAAACCTAGTGATTGAATTGGCTTTGAGCAGGTTCATGGCGTTCTGAACGCAGTTAGTTGGGGAATTTTGATGCCTCTGGGA
This sequence comes from Erythroxylum novogranatense, assembly GCA_029891385.1. Lineage (NCBI taxonomy): Eukaryota > Viridiplantae > Streptophyta > Magnoliopsida > Malpighiales > Erythroxylaceae > Erythroxylum > Erythroxylum novogranatense. The sequence goes on from CM057235.1 coordinate 23,717,275, forward strand.
ATAATCATAGCAAGGTACCTGAAGGTGTTCAAGTCGGCAGGGCCAGCATGGTTCTACCTACATGTCGGTTGCCAAATTTCTGCATATGCTATTGGCGTTGCTGGATGGGGAACTGGTCTTAAACTTGGAAGTGACTCCCCTGGCGTGAAGTATGATAAGCACAGGAACCTTGGAATCACCCTTTTCTGCTTAGCCACTCTTCAGGTAATTCATCAATTTGATTTCGAACTCAAAACTTATTTTCAGAGTCGTGGAAAGCCAAAATTCAAAATTAAAAAAGAATGACATGGTCAACATGGTTAGGTTCTTTAGGACCAATAACTCGATATGATAGGAGTGGGTGTTCATACCTAAGCAATCAATTGTAGCACTTGCCGAAATGTTTCCGTTCATATCTACAGGTGTTTGCTTTGCTTTTGAGGCCAAAGCCAGAGAACAAGTACAGAATGTACTGGAATTTCTACCATTGGTCAATTGGGTATTCCACCATCATTTTGAGCATCATTAACATCTACGAGGGATTTGATATATTGAACCCAGAAAAGAAATGGAAGAGGGCATACACCGGAGTGCTCATATTCTTGGCAGCTGTTGCAGCAGTTCTGGAAGCAACTACTTGGATGATTGTGCTGAATAGGAAGAAAACAGAGGACTCTCACCTGAAGCATGTCAACGGCAACAACTCCCGGCAGGCCGTATAACTCAAAATCACTCACTAGATCCACTTTATTTCTCTTTTTGTAATCTTATTGCTACGATGACAGGATATTTTGGTTCGACTACTACGTTTTGTTCTGTAGAGCTTGTGATGTTATTAGATAACGGTTGTTTTATGATTATTTTTGTTCTGTCATGGATATACCACACTTATTTGTTTACAGATTGCATGATGTTAAATTTTATTTTTTTGTGTATTTAGATAAGTTTTTATTATCTTAAAGAAAAATCACAATTATTAAAGGAACACGGCCTAGTTTATTCTTGTATGCTAGCCCATATCTCATATGGATCAAATGCAATACGATACACGACTAAGAACACATCCTAAAAGAAAGTCTATAGAGTACCATAGCTTAAGCCACGGTCATGCCAAAATCTGTGTGCTAATCATAAAGAAGACAGTAATATCCAGGGTCTAGGGGCACAAGTGTATCAGAGATGTGTACAAATTTTATAAGAAGCAGGAAAAAAAGTTCGAAAGATCCACGGTCATGACTCAAACCATTTTCAAAGGCATGAAAACTTATATAAAATTTGGCAAAAGTGTCAAATTAATCTCTAACTTAGCTTCTTTGTCAGCCCTCCGTTTCAAAAAAAATGGATGTGTCATCTTTTTTGTATGTCCTTTTATAAAATATATAAAATATGTGGCCAAAAAGTAAAAAGAAAATAATAAAGTTTCTCTTTTCTTCTCTCTCTCTCCACGCTCGTTCTCTCTCTTTCTTTCTCTTACTGTTTCTCCTCCCTGTAAAAGTGTAAATAAAAGTAAATATGAACCTATCTTTTGGAAAATTGATGACAACTCTTTTGCAACGACATGACCTTGACTATATCAATATAAGTATTCATCCAAGTCTAAATGACTGATGATTCCTTTTCCATTTCTTAATTCTAACTTCATTTTAAGGTTGTTGTTGCTTTTATATATATATATATATAAATGTAGACCAAAGTATTCCAAATGACGTTGCCTTTTGGGTTTACTTTTTAGGAGATGGAAAGCTTGATTTTTTACATTGGTAAGAAAATCCTTTGTTTAAAGTTGTGTTAGGTCGTACAAGTTTTTCTAAAAATCATTAGCATTTGAGAATTTAAGGTATGCTTTGTCCAAGCAGGCGTTATTTGACTAGGTTGTTTTCCATTAATATTTTAGGTAATTAAATAGTTATATGATATTAATGAACAATTCTTGTTTTTCAGATGGTATTCGTGCTTGACTTGACCAACATAATGCTTATATTGATTACATTCGTTGATTTTATTTCTCAAACTATACTAATAAATATCGCAGTAACTAGTATTTGCCTAATACCTTATTTTGGTTGATATCTTTTTCTTTTTGTTGGATGGTTTGAACCATAAGCTCTGGTTCTGTCGGATTCTGGCGGAACTGAACGTTGCTGTCTGGATCCATGGAGTCGACTGCTTGTTGTAGTAACTCCGACGCGAATATCCCTGCAAAATAAAGAAGGCACGTCGGGGGTTGTGTCCCGATTAACCCCTCCGACGCTCAAGTTAGTCTTTTGGTGAAAGTAGGTTCGTTGTAAGCAAAGAGAAGTAGGTTTATGATTACGTACCTCTGTTATGGCAAAATTATGCCTTATATACGAAGTAATAACTAGGTTTAAGCTTTTACGTGTTTACATGGGAGACTTCCTTCTATGGATGGACCAAGGAGGACGTGGGCTGGACCTAGGCTTGGCATAGTCGTTAGGTATGAGACTGATCTTTGGTGATTGGACCGATCGGCCCATACATCATTTAGATTGGGTTCTGGCCCAATACATCCGACCCGACCATAAGCCCCCTACTCCTCGAGTCCGAGCGAAGAGAAGGGTCGAAGAAGTATGTTAGGATTTTGTTGCTCGTCTGCTATCTTATAGCTCCTAAGCAAGACAGCTCGTAAGGTGGTCGATCGGTCAGATATTGGCATTGTAGCTCGGTCATGGGACAACTCGGGCAGTCCCGATCGGTCGGATGCCGACTAGTTGTGCGTGACTGCTAGTACTGGGATCGGTCGGCTAAATGCCCCAACTGATCGGCCTCGGTACTTATTGCGCGACAGCTCGCGCTAAAGCAGGTCGGGTGGTCATCATTAGCGAGCGCGTGAACTAGCTCTGTAACTACTAATGTGTAATGGTTATCTTAGTGCGAGTAAGTGATGTAGAACCATCTCTGTCATTAGTGATTAAATAGTCGCAGGTAAGCGATACAAAACTAGCTCCGTGACTTAATGCCTGAGGGTACTATATGGAAAAAAAAGTTAGTGATATGCTATGTCGTGTAAGAAATTCACAAAATTTTTAACGTTTCCACTATTTATTTGAAAAGCGATTTGAGAAACTTGATTTCATGAAGCATATATGCTTTATATTAAATATTGAATTATGCAAATTGAGATGAATTTGTTTTAGGGAGGTTTAAATAGTTAAATGTGATTTGAATAGAAATTCTAGCATTCACTGAGCTCGTTTAGCTCACACTTTCTTTTCTATTTTTAAATGAAACCTCTCAGGTGTATGCTTAGGGGCTTTAGTAGTAGGGGCTCCACCTCATAACTAGTCAACTTTGTCATGTGTTGTTGTGTAGTCATTTTTGCCTTGTAAATATTTTTGGGAACATTTGCATCTTTATGAATATGTTTTGGACTATATTTTGTTTAAAGAATGCATGCATATGAATGTTTTAAAGTTGAATGCATGAATATGTCTGAGTTTTTTTTAAAGATTATTGAAGTGATTTTTGAGATTGCTTATGGACTTAAAGTTCAAAATTTGTAGTGGGGGTTTTGAGATGATTATAGAAGTGTTTTACACTTTTATAGGGCTTTTGAAAATTTTGGGAAGGCAAAAAATACAGTCGTTGTATTGTTAAAATTTTTAATAAAAATGATTAAAAAAAAACTCCACTACTTATATCTTTTTAATGTTAAGTTAAGGCTTTTTGGTAAAAAGGGCAACAAGCTTAGTTCCACAGAAACTTTCCAGCTGGATCAGATATCTACTAGAGAGCCACCGTGCATGCAGGCCACCTAGTCATTTCAGGATAGGGACCTGTCATTATATATAAAATTTGATATTGAATCTTTTGCATTTGCTACTTTAATTCAACATAATAAGTAAACAAGAATAGAATTTAAAAAATATATTATTTTGTATTAAATCAAAGAATCAATATAAAATAATAGGTCTATGATTTTCCTACCCGTATCTATATCCCAATTTAGTTTTTCTTAAAGTAAATAAATCAGCAATAACATAACATTCTCACAGATATTTATTCTTGACGATTCTTCATTGAATTTTGATGAAGCTTCTTTCTTTTCTCCAAGGTTTCTTCCTTCTTGATGAGTCCTTGTGTTGGGCCCCGAATTTTTTTTCATTTATGTTATTAAACATGAATTGTGTTACTTATGTGATTAAGGCTTAGTTTGTTTAAATTGGGAGTGTTAGTGGATAATTGAGATTAAGTTGAGTTTTTGCGATTTATATGGGAATTAAGGGGTAAATATGTTTGAGGGTATTATGGACTTCATAATCTTCCAATGATCATCATCATACGGTCAACTTTGATGTAAATAACTATGTATGATAGATATAAGAGCAGTTTTGATACATATGTAGGATAGATATTTATGGAAGTTTTGTGCAGTGTCTTTGATCTCCATGTACAACTCAAATTTATATGCATCTCTTGACCAAATTGTTCATTTCTTTTTCTTTATATTAAAATGTTTTCTTGTCTTGCTAATGTATATTTGCATTAGAGACATCATAGATAAGGCTTTACAATGATGGATTAGTTGACAAAACGTGTTTTATGCACTAATGTCAATGTGAATGCAGGTGAATTCCATGGGACCTGGTCTGCCTAAGAAGAAGAATAAGGCTACACCAAGTAGCTTAGTTCCTACACAACTGCAGTCGCGGTACCGTCAGCTAATTGGAAGTGCAGCTAATGATCTATGCGCTCGTACACAACCACAAGATCAGACACCTACACCTGCACCTACACAGGCACAAGTTCAAACCCATTCACCTTCCGATCCTACTACAACACCAAGAGAAGGCACATCTATGCCTAGTATTCGTCCGAGAGATAAGTATGAACAAATTTAGAATATGCGACGCAATATGAGTTCTCCGGCAACTTCTCAAGAGATGCCTCCAGCTTCTAATCATCTGACACCAGTAAATCACACAATTCCTTCTACTGTTGGCTTCTCTGATACAAGCACTGCAGGTATGATCTTAATATTAATTATTAACATTAATATTAGTTATTAACATTGTTATATGTTAATTAATGTCCAATTCCTTTCCTATTTTATGATCCACGACTAATACAAAAAAACGAGGGGTTTTACAAAAGGACACGGATTAGCAAAGATTAATAAGGCAATTGGTAAAAAATTAGAGATAGAGATCTCCCCTACTGAAGGACGACCAACCAACTCCGTACAGTCTGCCAAATTATCCAGTGATATTGGTTTGGTATCCCGAAATTCCTTACCTATGAGAACAAAATTTTCAAAAATTACTAATGAGGAATTGGACATTGCATTTGATAAGTTAGACGTAAGTATTCTAAACTAATCCTATTTGTACGTGTTTTCCACATGCTTAAAGCATTGACCAATAATTTATAATTTTTCACAGCAAAAGCTGGACGTCAAGAGAATGAGGACTGACAACGACGTACATGCTGCTGTGAAGAGGTTTCTTTCTTTAAGGTCTAAAGATCAAAGGTATAATTTAAAAAAGCATTTTACCAAGCACGGAAAGGATATGAAGCCGCATTATGTCACAGTGGCGGAGTGGAGGGATTTGTGCGAGTATTGGGAGCAATCAGCTATAAAGGTTAGTTTTTATTTGATAGTTAAACTTTATTTCACAACTTTGATAATTAATTATATTTTGTTATTTATGATTTGTGAGTTATAGATATTATAATAGATTTTATTACGTGTATGATTAGGAAAAAAGTCAAAAAGCTAAAATGGCAAGGAGTCAGGTCAAATGTCCACCAAACTCCGGCTCCAAGGCCTTTGTAGCGATACGACATGAGATTGTGATTTATTATCTTTTAAATTATATTTTACTTTGATTAACATTTTAAAAATTTATGAAAAGAATTACTAGTAATATATTTCTTTACAACAGAGTGTCAGGGAAGGAGAAGAGTGTAACCGGATGAAGCTATGGTATTATACTCATTATAATGAAACCAAAGATCAATGGACAACTCCCGAATGCAAAGCAAAATGGGTGAGTACATAGTTCATTTACAAATATTTGCTACATGAGAATGTGTATGTAATTTATTCTTACTTTTCTAGGAATTAATGTGTCATGAAATGACACATTCAATAGAACAAGGTCATCCAATGACAGTGGATGAAGTGTACGACAAAGTCTTGGGCACTAGATCAGATTACATTGTTGGCATGGGAATTGAGTCTCGACCACAAGAGAATACTTCGGTCAAAAAGAGACTTCAAGACGAATTAGAGGAGTCAAAGAGGACTAATCAGGGGTTACAGTCTCAAGTCGATGAATTGACTAAACAATTTAAAGAAATGCAGGATCGATTAACTTCCGAAGTCGAACAACAGAAAAAGCTCTTAACTTCCGAAGTCGAACAACAGAAAAAGCTCTTGGAACTTTTATGTTCTACACATAATTTTCGTTTAGACTAAACATGTTGATATGTTGATATATTAAACACTTATGATTTTTTTCTTTATTTTAATTATCGTATTATGACATGTTTGGGAATTGCAGTTAAATAATAAGTTGTTGTTTGCATGTATTCAATTCTTATTATACATTAACAATTATTATAATTAATGATATATTCAAAATTGATAAATTGTTAAATATATTTATTCATAAACAATATTTATTTTTTATTAACTCATTAATAATTTACAATTTTGATAAATATTAAATTTGCAAAAATTATAAAACAAATGTAAATTAAAAATTAATTATAATTCATATTTATTAAATTCAATTTTTCAGGAAATTGAAAATTTCAAAATTATTAATTAAAATTGATTAATCATAAATTTTAGAATCTTCAGATAAATGAAAACAAATTCATTAATTTTGCAAAATTATTTTAAATCAATTTATTTTCGGTTAATTATTAATTATTTCACAATCTACGACGTCTAAACAACAAGACGTCGTAGAAAGTCTCTTTTTCTACGACGTCTTCTAAACGTCGGTATAACAAATCCTTTCTCGACGTTTACTTTTAACGTCGTAAAATATCCATACATTCACAGATGTCTTCATATACGTCGTAAAATGATTGTTTTCTACGACATCTTTGGTACGTCGTAAAAACTTTTCAATCCGTGACGTTTATTTCAGACGTCGCAAAATGTTTACACCTTTCCTGACGTCTACAAGAACGTCGAAGAATACTTGGGCCTTCAACGACGTTTGTTAACAGACGTCGTAGATCACTAATGCCTACCCTATCTTCCACGACGTTTTTTGTGACGTTGTAGATAGTTTTCGACGACGTAGATAGTTTTCGACGACGGTTAATTTCCTTTTGTGACATTTAAAAAACGACGCAAAAGGCCTCCTTTTCTTGTAGTGTTCGTTAACTTAAATAAATGCACTTCAAACCTTTTATCTATTTAATGTATTCAGCCCTCAAGTAATAATGTGCTATTTTATTTTTAAGACCCGTAAGAAAATAAAGATAAAATAAAATTTGAATTATTTCAAATGTCAAAATAGCATTTGAACCTAAGTTTTCAACTAATAGAAAATCTTTAAATTATTTGTGAGGAAATTATACACTTTAAATAAATTATGTGTTGTTGACTAGTTTTAATATTTGAATGTTGCAAATGAAGACTTAGAAGATCAACAATCAATCTCACACTCCAAAACTGTGAATGAGCGATCTTCAATTTCCAGAGCAGCAATCTCTTGGATGACTTGAGCTTTATCTGCTTCAAATTGTTCATCTTCTACAACATTTTATACATATAATCCGAAATTAGAATTCTGTTCAAGTATTGGAGAATTTTAAAAATTCTTCATATCTTTCTTTCATTTTTTTTTAATCTTACCTTTTTCAATTGCGAAGTCACCTAAAAATCGAAGCAGCTTGGTTCTATTTGTGACGAGGACACTTGTAACTTCAGGAGATTTGTGTTGATTGATGACAAATAACTATAAACGAAAAATAAGAAAAAGAGAAACCAAGAACTTGACTGTTTAATTAGAATCAAAGTCCACAATATCGACCTTTGTCTTTTGTACCTTAAACACATGAAACGTTTCTAGCTGTATCGTCTTGTTTGAATCCTGTTTTAAAAAAATGAAGAGTTACAGGTTTAGTAGTGGAAGGATGTGTTTCTTTTTTATAATAATCACAACTTATATTGAAGAAAGAAATCAAAGAGATATTACCTTAAAAAGGTTCATCAAAATTCTCAAATTATCCAACGACCTCACGTAACGCAGCATCATATCACAATTTGAGCGCTCCAATAATATATCAAATAAGAACTGAAAATATATAAGACTTTTAAAAGAGATTAACAAATTTATATAATTAAGTTTTATTTCCCAGTTATAAAAATAATATTATGTTCATGAAGTCTAATATAGAAAGTCTACATAACAACAATGTTTTAACTTCAAATAATAAAATAAACTTGACTAAACTCTATATGTATGTTTTAGTTTTACTTTGCTATCTTAAGACTACACTTTAAAGGAATATTAGAAAGAGACTGCATACTACAGAAATATTTGAGATCTATACATCTTGCAAGCACAATTGTTTGTTAGTCGTTAAAGCCATCCATGTATTTGATACGTTTTACATATTAACTAGGGTTTAGATTACAAGTGACGATAGAGCGTATTGAAAGGGAAATTAATTTTATTATGTCTGAAATTAAGAAAAACAACAATTAATTAAACATTACGATTTTTAATAACATGTATCTTCTTCATTATAAAAGACTTAAGAATGTTAAGACAGGAAGAACAGAATCATAGTTTGAAGGTTAACTACAATAATAAACAGGAAAATAGATCAAAATACATAAATATAATGTAATCACCTTCAAAGCGTGCCGTCTGATTATATAATTGGAAGATTGCAACAACTGCGTATTGTATTCTTCAAAAAACTGCAAACCAGTTTCTTAATCAAAACTTAAAAGTATTTTACGGATTTCTACATACAAAACTCTAAGTTGAAGGAAGCACTCACCCAACCATAGTTCGTGGAAAGAAATTCAGCTACTGTAGATTTATGCCTCGTCAACAGCTCCTATGTAAATTGAGAAAGTGTTGTTAGTAAATAAAATTCTTGACATTGTTAAAGGAGAGGCAAATGCGGACTCCGAAGCAAGTATGATGATAGTTAACAACACGATATGTAACCACTCTTTTTAACACGATGGCTTGAAAAAGTCTCAACTTTAAAAGTTGATAGTGCCTCCGATGCCACGTCAAAATTTGGTATTTGTATGTAATCAAATAATTTCTTCATGTGCTCCGACTGCAAAACGTATCTGGAAAAATAACACAACTCGTTTGAGAGATATACTGTAATGGGTAAGACCAAAATCAACATCCTATCATTCAAGTGCTCAAAAGTAATATTATTCGAATAATACATAGCAGCCTCTTCATGTACTCTTTGTGGTTGGAGTCATTTCTTTTTAATTTAAGTTATTCTTCATGAATGGTTGTCTAAAATACAGCACGCAGTTCTAAGTTGCATAATTAATCCCATACCTGGCCACAACCTGGTGGCGTATGCATTCCCTCGAAATTGTGCCATAAGTTAAAGCAATGTCATCGTCCGAGTAACTATTCATCGCAAACCAATTATTAAAAAGATTTGAGAGGTCGTATTAATTAGGTACTGAATTTATCATGTAATACAAATTAGCTTTAGTTCATCTTAATCTTACCCGGATAGCAAAATATCCATAATATCTAAATTGTTTTCCATATAGTCAGAGGCAATCAACCTTCCACCTACACGTTGTCTTTGCAAATTTGCAATGACATGAGTAGCATTCCGACGGGCCTGGAAACAGAGTTGTTTATCACATCGTGCATGGAACATAATGTTTCAAGTTCAAGAACAAAAGATTACGAATTATTTGCAGCTCACCCCCAAGTCGAGTTTAGGTAGACCAAGTACGAGAGAACGAAAAGAATCATCTTTAAAGAAATGTTGGGTCAATTGTGCACAAGCTTCTGAATTTGGTTCCTTTTGTCCGTCTCCATACAAAACCGTCCTCATTTGCAGCAGTAGTTTATTTAGCTCAGACATCTGAAACCCAAAGATAACTCATTTGTCACATTCTATATGTGGGAAACTTACTAAATTATATATATGTCAACATTTTTTGCCGTGTCAACAAAACGCTTAGCATAACCGATCAACTTTTCCGGTTTCTTTATCCACCAACAAGACTGACATATCTCAGTTTTTCCTATTAGTTTGCCACCAGAACATGACAATTTAGATCTCATTTTTTGTAATTCACAGCTTAGCTTCGCATTTGCAATGGTCCTATCCATTTAAGCTAATCACAAAACTAGAGTCCAACCCTAGAAACCAAATTATTAAGAAAAACCTTTTCTTCCCGCTTGCGTTCGCGAGCCTCTTTAGTCGTGTCGACAAAGAATACGAGGATGTCACGCATATGCTGCACGAGCTCCGATGGCGTGTATGACTTCTGCTTAAAGAGCCCCTTCATCTTTTCCGATATTCTGGAGGCACTATCTGTGTGTGGGACATATATTCATGTACTTATAAACGTGTATATGAAAACTTCTTCAACTTTCTGATTGCATATATTTACGAGAGAATCGATTCTGGGTTAAGGCGCAAATGGGACTGGTCCCTAAGGGATTCTTATACGTGAAAGTTCCATCATCCATCAACTTTTGGTTGCAGCCATGTTTTCAGTTTCAGGTAATAAAAAGTAAATGGAGGTTGGGCCTAAAAGAGGGTCAAACATGAACGACTCTTCATATGGTTCGTGAGAATTGTAGGGGTGATTTGCTTTTGGATGACTTCCTATTTTCTAGTATGTTTTTTTTAGTTTCTTTTTAAGTAAACTGCTTTACTACCCAATCTTATTAATACGAGTTCATAATTTTAATACGATGTTGATTCATAACGGGAAATGAATTGAGCCTAAGCCAGTATTATATATTTATCAATCAAACGCTGCTTACAATACCATTCAATCTGGCTTTTATCGATTAAACTCAATTTAAATTAGTAATTTATATTATAATTATATTAAATTATTAATTTAAGATAAATTAAATTAATTTAAGAGTTGAGTTAAATTATTACATTAGTGACATTTGGTTAGTTAATATTTTTATTATACCATGTATTTTTGTCATTACTTTTAATCAAAATTTAAAATACAAATTCTTTTAAAAACTAAAACTAATGCAACTCTTTTAAGAAGTTTAAATTTTTTTCTTAAACTAAAAGTATATGTATGTGTTTTATCTAACACTTGTATCCACGGTAACTTCAGCTCTAATTCAGTTCTAAAGATGTGGTGTGTATATTAAATATCAATCGACGGTGGATTCATTGCTTTTTCAAATTCTAACTTTCACAGCCTTATGCACTTGTATACTATTTTCCATTTAACTTCGTTCAATATTCCATGGTCTAGTCACCTTTCCACTCCAGCTCATCTCTTCGAACTTTTTCTCGCAGCACAGTTAAGACTGGCTCCACACTAATCTTCAACAGCACCGCCAGGTTCACGGTCTGCCCTGGGCTAGTATATTTGGAGTTGCCTATTGGTTTCTATGAATTTGGTGGAATAAAGCAGTTTTTGACACTCCCGATTTCTGGCCGCCTTCTCCCACTGCCAACATTTTAGATTATGTTGCCCAGATACAGCGAGGCACTGCCACTTTATCCTGTGCCATTCATGGCCTCCACTCCAGGCACAAGCGACTCATTAGCTGGTCCCATCCATTACTTGGTTGGGTCACGCTTAATACAGACAGAGCCTGCAAGCGCTCCCCTCCTTCCGCCTCGACAGGAGGACTTATTCGCGACAACACTGGGCATTGGAAGGGTGGTTTTGTTCAGAACTTAGGATGGTGCTCCCCTCTTGCAGCAGAACTCTGGGGCGTCTTATCCGGGCTCAACCTGGCCTGGGAACTTGGTTATTGCCAGGTGGCGTTGGATATTGATTCTCAAGCGGTGGTTTACATCATTTCAGACTCCGCCCAGCGCACTTCCTCACTGAACCCACTCATTACGAGCATTAATGAACTCCTCAACCGCAATTGGGTCATCCGCATTCATCACATCTACCAGGAGGGCAATCGGTGTGCCAACTGGCTCGCTCATTTTGCAGTTTCTTGTAACTTAGGACTCACCACTTTTGTTAATGCCCCTTCCGGGTGCCTCCCCATCCTCTTCGAGGATAGTGTTGGGATTAGATTTCCTAGATTAACTCTGTAAGTCGAACTGTTCCTCCGTTTTTATTTTTAAAAAAAAGTTATCAAAGTTGAACCTTTAACTAGGTTCCATCAGCTATCTTCTATCTTCTATCTTCCATCTTCCATTTAATTAGGTTGGCCCTTAAAAAAGTCAAAATTGTTCGTCATATGTTATTTATTTTATTTTCCAAATTTAAAAAATCATTTAAATTTTATTAATATAGGAGAACTAAGGGCTACTTATTTGATACATAATATTTGAAAGACCAGAAGGGGTAGTCGTTTCTCAAATTTTTCGATTCGTTTCTAATAAACAAAAAAATTAGAAAAATTAAGAGAATCAGAAAATAAATCAATACCGAAAATTTGGTAACGTAGTTCGTCACAACTTACCTACGTCTGCGGGGTCCTCACTCAGCTTAATACTTTCACTGAAGTACAATAAATTTATCCAAGACTTTACTAAACTGATACCATTCAACCCTTAACATTATCTCTTAACCTTACTTCTCGTGAAAGAATTTCACACCCAATAGTACGATCGTCCCGTACTAACCTCAATAGAGGATTTTCTTAATCAATCTTTTAACGAAATAACAATAAACGAATAACTCAAGTGATTAAAATAATAAAGAACAAAAACTAAATACACTTGAGATAAAAAAAAATAACTCCCTTAAATATACTGCTTCATCAATGAAAGAACAGAAAGTTGCTCATCGAAAGATCTACTATGAAGCTTCAATATATTCACTAAAAATTCAGGGAAAACGTAGCAGTAGAAAACACAGCAACTAGGAGAGAGCAAAATGCTTGTAGAAGAAGCAACCACCAATAGCAAAACGATGCGCAGCCGTGGAGCAAAAATGCAGTAACTAGTGGCAGATATAACTACACAACAACAGTTCATGCCAGCGACAAAGTAAAAACAGCAGAGGGAGGCGTGACACGCACAGCAACAGACCAACCCAAGGTCAAAATGATGCAACAGAAGGAAGGCTAGAATATGTTGGACTTGAAAATTTTTCATTAAAGTTAAGCATGATTTAAATAAATTTTAAGGTTCTGATAGATTAATTATTTTTGGAGATAATTATTATGTCAAAGTTAGTAGGATTTATTGCAAGGATTGATGGAATTAAAGTGTAAAGGTTAGAAGAATGTTCAAGGGAATTTTTGGCAAGACACTTAAGGTTAAAAGAACATAAGCCTAAAAGGAAGGGTAAAATGGACTTTTTGGAATTATTAAGGGTAGAAATGGAAGAAGAAATGTTGTCTTGTTCTTTTAAGAAGGGGAAAATGTGAATTAAGAGAGAAGAACAAGAATAGAAGAGAGAAAGATGAGAGTTTCGGTAGAGAGGAGAGAAAAGAAAGAAAGATAGTTAGGGTTTCATCATTTCTTGGTTTTAAGAGAGACTTTGAGGTTGACCAAGAAGAGAAAAAGAATGAAAAAGATAAGAGTTTCCAATTGAGCCAAAGATCTCTTCATTTGGTGAAGAATCAAGGTAAGATCATTTTAAATCTTTTGAATTTTTGAAAGGATTTTAGTTCATGAAGTTTAGAAAATGCATAGGTTTAAGTATTCTAGAACCAATTTTAGTGATTATGCTTTGTGAAATTTTCAATTGGAAACCCTATTGAGTGAAATTTTTGTTAGTGTATAAGGGGATCAAGAAAGGCAAAAGGAGCAAGAGAAGAGGCATTTTGAGCAAGTCTTTAAGCAAGAAAATCAAGATGGGTACATGTTTATAATAGAATAAATAACCCACTAATGTTTTCTTTGAATCAAAGAAGTTTAATGATTTCAATTGCATCATAAGTGTTGCATTTATTGCTTTTCAATGATTTGAGAAATTGCAATACGTTATTATATGAATTGTGTGATGATTTATAAAAAGACTTTGAAAGTTATTTTTGAAAAGATAGCATATTTGTGATATCATGTTTTCGAAATATCTCATTTTTATGAAAAAATAAGTTTAAAAAAAGTGTCATTTTGGGCAATATGTTTACAAGATATGAAATGCATGAATTTGTAGGTTTATGGTAGTCCCCTAAGCTAAGTCAAGTGTACTTTGACAAAAGGCTTCTCCTACCTGCTCGCTAGTGGCATGAAGCTCCTTCATAGACTACCATAAGTTCACGGCAACGCAAAACTATTATGTGGGATTGCGTTAAAACGTTCTATTCACGGCTACATAGGACCCTTATGGGAAATGTGTAGTACTTTTTTTTTTGGATCCACCTTAAACCATTCTAATGTGCTTATGTTATTTTAACAAGTTTGATACATCCATGCTTTGTAATTTGTGAACTTTGGTTAAGGATTTGAGAATGATACAATTTATGATTTCAATTTGAATTTTATATTGATAAATGAATATTTCAAAGGTTTTGCTTATTTTTCCGTTATAAACTGTTACCCATGAGCTTTCAAGCTCATCCCCTTTTTCGTCCCATCCTTAGGTGAAGAAAATAAGATCGAGCAACCAAGAGTCGAGGAATCATTCTACTTTTGCATTGTTTTTGTAAATTAAGTTAGATTTTATAAAAGCAAGAATTTAGACGCATTTCGATAATTATTGAGGTTTTGTATCTTTTGTATTTTAAATTTTGATACCGATAATGTAATGTGGCTTGGAATACCATTAAAGCTTTGTAAACTCTTATCCTTGGTGTTAATGAAATATGAATTGTGTATGGATAATGTGAGTTGAAATTAGATATACGTGAAGAATTTATCAAATTGAGTTGATGATTTTGAACATGAATTGTTGATATGTATATGTGTTGGGACCCAATCTCGGAACCGGATCCTAACTAAAAAACGGATCAAAAACGGATCGAAAAGCAAATCAAACAGAACGGACGACAACACGAATCGAATCATATAGCGAAACAAAGCGAAGCAAACACGAATCGGAAACAAAAGCGGAAATATATCGGAAACGAATTGAAACTGAAACATAAGACGAACGAATCAAAAGCGAAGCGAATACGAATCGAATAACAAATCAGGAAGCGAAATCGAATACGAATGACATAAGAATCGAAAGCGAATCGAATTAAAAGCGGTACAAATGATTCATTCGAACTAAAACAAATATCCGACATCCGGGAAAAAATATCTTAGAAATAACTATTGCATTGAAAACCTATACTAAACCTATCCGAAATCGGTCTAAATTTTTTTTTCTTTCATTCAATTATCAAACTCATACAAGGCAATCGTATTTCCCTTTTTGGAAAATTATCCTTAATCTCATACTAATCCCAAATTACTTGATTCTTCTTATTCATCATATTTCAAACTTATTAACAAATCCTATATCTTATTTTTATTCTTTCTTTACCATAAAAATTTCGGCAGCATAACGACTGTATTTTCATAAACCCAAACTTGCAAAGGGTTTTAAAACTCACTTCAATATATACCAGCTCAATCAAACCACACAACTCCTCGGACATCCCGTCCGGAATCCAAACTCAATCCAACACACATTATCCAAATCCAATTCATATTAATTTCTCAATTCAATATACAAATTTATAACTCAATTCCATACATAAATTCATAATTCATGTACATCAATGAAATAAGTGCCTACAATACATTAATGGCATTCCAAGCCATATACCAAAACGATATTAAAAACCAAACTACTCAAAACACAAGATATGCAAAAATCAATTAAAAACCTTGACTTTCTTTCATCCGATCTCATGCTCGATACCTGGAGATGGGGATGAGAGGGGGAGGGGGTGAGCTTATAGCTCGTGGGTAACAAGTTTATAACCGAAAACAAGCAAAAACTATTGCAAAGTTCAAATTGAAATCCATGTCACATATTTTCAAATTCAATAAGCCAAAACTGTTAAAATGTTCATTTGTTATATAAAAATCTTGATAATTTCGTAAAATGCTTCATTTCCAAATTCTCTGTCAAATTCGCAATTCAAACTCAAAACTTATAATAAAAAATATCATCACATCACAAAGCATATTCATTTAATCATCAATACAAAACACTCAATTTATGCAACATATTTGACAATTCCAAGATGCAATGCACAAACAAATGGCTCGAGAGTTCCATAAACGAAACGGTTTACACCGTGAATAAAACAAGTCCGATTTCTCAGGATCTCGTCGCCTCAAGCGGGCAGCCGGGAGAAGGCTATGGTTCATCGTGCACGTGACTAACGAAACAGGTTCTCTCTCGCCCAAACAAAAGCACAGTCATTTCATGCTCAATCAATTTATCGAATGCTTTCATACTTTCAAGCTTTTCTATCTTTTCTATTCATACAAAAATGCCATAACATGTTTTAATGGAATAACTTGAGCATAATTCGCAAATCGCAATGCATTTTCAATAATCACAATATCACACAAATTCACATATCAAGTTCTCAATCAATTAAGCATATACACACATAAGCAAATTCTTTAAATAATTTAAAAGCAATATATGAAGTAATTGAAATCATTTAGTCTCTTGATTTGGGAAAAACTTTAATGGCTCATTATTCAATCATAAACATGAAACCCACCTCATATCCTTGCTAGAACTTTGTCCCTCACTTCAATTCTCCGAAGCCTTTCTTCTTTCCTCTAATTTAAAATTCCCTAAATCAAATTCACTCAAATTCAACATCATAAAAAGCATAATTACTCAAATTGAGCTTAGAAAACACAAATCTCTCATATATTCAAGCTATCTAAATCGAAAACTTTCAAAATCCCCAATCACAAAAATTGGGCATAAACCCTAATTCACAATTATCCAAAATTGAACCAATTAAACCATGCTATCTCCAAAATTGAGCTTAGGAAACATAATTCCATAACATTCCCAAGGTATCTAAACCAAGAACTCATCAAAATTCACAAATTAAAAAAATTCGAAACTTACCTCTTTCTTCCCCCATTTTCGGATTTCTTGATTCCATTAGGGAACTTTCATCTTCTTCCTCACTTTTCCCCTTGAAAAGTATCAAAAACCCCTTAAAAGCTCATAAAAATCAAAAACCCTGATACCTTTCTTCTTCTTTCTTCTTCTCCACCTCCACCGAACATGCTTCACCTTTCTCTCTTCTTATTTCTCTCCTTCTATTCTTCCTTTCCTCTTAAGGTGTCGTGCTCCTCTTCAAGGAAAACGATATCCCACTTGTATTAAAATGCCATGTCATTTAATGAATGGCTAATGACCCATATGCCCCTCCATTTAAGCCTAAAACCTTAAGTCCTTATGCGTTCTTCCAAAATTGCCCCTAACATTCATTTTAATTCATGCTACTTTAGGACAATTTTATAATCATCAATTTGAAGGAATTTGCCAAAACTTACTTCTAGAGAAATGTTTCATATTGTCTTATCTTTCTATTGACACAAAAACACTCAATTTTGTTCATAAACGAAGAAGTTATGGCCAAAACACTTTCAGACTATTACAAAACCGAGACTGAAACTACACCTAACTTCACTCCAGATATTGACCATCTTAAGGACTGAACTGAAATTTTATTCCTTAATAACACTTGTATATACATGTCTCTAGTTTTATTATCAACAATAATCAACTCAATAGGAGCTTTATAGCTCAAGATATCTCCAAATTACTGAAGCATGCTTAGAAAGTATCTAACTCATAACCTTTTAATCGATCTTCCCACTTTGATCCGATCGATCTTTCCCAGTTTGATCTCAAAAATCATAAATTTTCATGGAGAGATGGAGGAATGTCTTAGAAATCTAAAACTTTAAAAATCAGATTGATCAAAGGTCGTACAAAAAAGTTATGGCCAAAAGAGTGGAGGGAGGTCGAATTAGAAAGACAATTTAAAAATTGGTCGCGCGGACAAGCTGAGCAATCGGCGAGCGGAAGAGCTGACCGATCGACGAGCAGAAGAACTGAGCGATCAACGAGTAGAAGAGCTGAACGATCAACAAGCAGAAGAGTTGAGCAATCGGCGAACGGAAGAGCTGACCGATGGTCGAGCAAAAGAGCTGAGTGATCGGCGAGCGGAAGAGCTGACTGATCGACTAGTAAAAGAGCTGAGGGATCGACGAGCAGAAGAGATGACCGATCGACAAGCAAAAGAGCTGAGCGATTGGTGAGTGGAAGAGCTGACCGATCGATGAGCAGAAGAGCTGAGTGATCGGCGAGTGAAAGAGCTGACCGATCAGCGAGCAAAAGAGCTGAGAGATCGGTGAGCGGAAGAGCTGACCGACCCCCAATTTCTAAAATCCATAACTTTTGACTCATAACTCCAAATTTTACAAACTTTGTGTCCATGGAAAGTTAAAATAACTTTCTACAACTTCCATGAAGAGCTTAAAAACCAAAACGACCTCTAAAAGGGGTCAAAAAGTCCACACAAAGTGACTATTCGTCAACTTCATTATAAACAACATCAGGACTTCCAAACCTTATAACGTTTCACTCCCTTGTCCAAAAATTCCATACCTTAGATAAATGGAAAGATAAAAACAAGCTCAACAATTTTCATGAAGACCCTAAGAACAATATCTAACTTTAAGAGGGTCAAAAGTTTACTCAAAGTTTCTGTCCACTAACGATCATGCCAAATAGTAATAGAAACTTCTAAAAATCATAACTTCCTATTTCATAGTCCAAAAATTCCATACTTTACATCAATGGAAATATCAAAACATAATATAAAACTTTCATGAAGAACTTAATCATAAATTCAACCTCTAACTAGGTCAATTTTTCAATCAATATTTCTGCCAAACATGTTCCATCCTAAAACAACATCCAAACTTTCAAATTTCATATCTTTCAATTTCCACATCCACAAATAGCATATGATACATCATTGAAAAGCTTGGAAAATATTCTATGACTTTCCTGTAGACCACTTATTCCAATTCAAACAAAATCAATACTGAAATTGGCTTCAAAGCAATACACACAAACTTACCCTTAATAGCATTATTCAAAAACAAAACAAAATAACCTTATCTTCGGAAACTCATAACTTTCAATCCCGATATCGAAAAATATCTTACTTTATGGCAACAAAAATCTCTTAACATAAGCTACAAGTTTCATGAAGATCATTTTCTCAAATTTTACCTAAATCAAAAAGTCAACTCTTTATGACCAAAAAGTCAACATTTTCTTAATTCTTTAAATTTTCACACTTTTTCTCTTTATTTCTTGCCTTTCAACTCCATTTCAATCAACCCATTTATTTAACTTTCATAACCCATACAAATATACTCAAATATCCAAGTCATCAAAACCCATCTCTTCATTTTTTATCAATTTCTTTTAAGCATAAAATACATCTATCAAACAATACATATTCTAACACATTCATTCAAGTTCAATTAATATTTCTAAATTCCACTCAAAAATCGAGGTCCAACAATATGCATATATATATATATAGATATATATATATATAGACACACACACACACACACATAAGTGAGATGTTATGGACAAGAAAAATAGGCACTATGAATGATTAGAATTAGTTGTAAGTGATGAGTCAAATGAGTAGAGATTAGAGAGTTTAGTGAAATAATATAGGTAGTTGAATGGTTATGCTAAGGATATTCCAAATTTGTACAGTGTAAATTTCCAGTCTTCCATAGGGGTAAAATTTGTATTCTTAATTTAGGGGAAAATCTAGACTGATCTATGTTGAATTAGACAAAGTTATCTTCTATAAAGTTATAGATTATCTTTTTCGCTTTCCAACGATATATAGTATGAAATTTTTGGACATCGGAGTCGAAAGTTATGATCCTTATAAGTAGAGATGCTCTGGAGAGTGTAGTTAGTGATTTTAGAACTTTTGGTGATATGAGGAAGATCCTGTAGAAACCCCTTCGTCTGATTCATCTTAGACTGAATCATTTGATTCATCTTATGCTAAATCGTCTGATTCATCTAAGACTGAATTGTCTGACTAAGTATTAGACTGAAGCCTTTCCTCTGACCTTTCGTCTAGCCTTTGTTTAACCTTTCGTCTGACCTTTGGTCTAGCCTTTGTCTAACTTAATTTTGACCCTCTAGATGAAAAAATCTCTCTTTTTTGTCTTCATAAAAGTTGTAGATCTAGAAGTCCTCTTTGAAACCATCTTAAGACAACCTTAATCTGATATAGCTAGTGAAAGTTATGATAATTGTCCCAAAATAGGTCTTAGACTAAAGCCTTTCATCTAACCTTCATCTAGTTTCATCTGACCTTCTTCTGATTCAATTTTGACCCTCTAAATAACTAAATCTCACTTGAGTTCTTCATAAAAATTGTATATCTAAAATTCCTCTTCAAAACTATCCTAATATGACCTTACTCTGATATTTGTAGTGAAAGTTATGTGAATCGTCCCAAAATAGGTTCAATATGATTAAGGACAAAACCATTTTTGATTCTTTTGGCCATAACTGTATCATCTGACCTCCAAATGAAGTAATTCTTAGACCAATAGATTCCTAACACATTTTTATACCTCTCCATAAAAATTTATATCTTTTGATATTGATTTGAAAAAGATTAAATGAATCAAAGTAAGGGTGTGAGTTAGAAAAGTATGAATTGGATATTTTACTGAACATATTTCGGTATTTTGATAGTATCTTGATCTATAGAGCCTCGAATGAGATGATACTTATTTCAAAATAAGCCAGAGACATAGAACTATAAATTATCTGAAGGAATTGAATTTTAATTCAGTCTCTAAGACTTTCAATTTTGGGATGAAATTTGAGTATAGTGTACTGTTCTAGTTTAATAACAGTCGAAAAATGTTTGGGCCCTAACTTTCATATTTTTGAACCAAATTTAATGATTTTGAGGTCATTAAAAACTTAAGACAATGGGGAAACAAATGTTCTGAAGAAGTCAAATTGTAATTCTAGTTTGAGGTTTCCCAAAAATTTTTTTGAAATAGAAGAAATGAGTTTATTTTGATGTTTGACTGGTGTGGGCACGCCACCCGTGTGGGATGATGACTAATGAAGGTTCATTGAAATAACCCTATATGGGATAATATGCTCACGTTTTATAACTCTGAATGATAGGCTCTAGAAGTGAGGTTCAACACAATTGTTTGGTATCATAGCAAGGAGTTGGGCTCTAGAAATGGGACCCAACTGTTGTGGTATCATAACAAAGAATTTGGGCACCGAAATCGAGGTCCAATAAAATAAATGAAATGTATAGCACTAAGATGGAATGCTCATTCACTACCATCCATTGATTTGATGACAAACAAGTTGCATTAAATCCATATTTATATCACTCTTAAAGGTGGAGAGATCAATCACGTAAGGAGTCCATTATGCACACAATACACTGCAGCCTTAAACCAATTAATGCCCTTCACCTTCTAAGATCCACTGCATATTTAATTACAAGACACCAAAACCATCTCTACCACACCACTTTAGTTGTGTTTCATTTTAGTCTTCAATTAAAACCCACCGAATCCACTCACACAAATTATATTTCACGCACAACAACTTTTAGAAATAAAAAGTTAACCCATGGTGTACATACGAAGACCAAAACACCCAAAACAAACGTGAACTTCTTTTTCATATGTTAACCCACGACAATGTTTTTTAAATCTTCAATTAATACGCACAACTGTAGCTATTGTTCCACTGCACTGTAAGTCCTCTTCACCATAGCTTACAATTTTTTTATTCAGTTATCTCTCAAACACATGCTCATGGCCACAATGTTTATTCAATTAACAATTAACGCATGTTACACCCACATTATGCCGCACTCACATAAGATATTCTTCAGTTGTTAATTAGTGCACTATACACATATGCAATAAGAGTCTCACTTCACTGTTGATTTCAAGACTCCCACACAAGAAGCACATCTTCTATGGATCGAATCATACATAATATTCACCAGCACATCTTGCCAAGATACATATCAATTAAAGATAGAACTATATCACAACTAGAAGATTATCCTTAATAGCTTTTTAAATCCAAATCAAACAATTAATATCTTATATGTCCAATTAATAAAGAATCCCAAAGCTGATTACTTAGATATATAACATATATCCTAACAATCTCCCCTTTTTTAGCATTGTTTGTCACACATATGAAACTCCCCCTAAATAACATGATTAGACATATAAGTATCAAATTCACAATTCATATGACAAATAGTCCCCTTTAATCAAACATCAAGTTCCAAAGAACATCAAGTTTATCCAATTATCTACATTTCTCCCTCTTGGGACAAAAAGAAGCCAAAAGCACGATGAATAATCATGCATATACTTTGAAATCTCCATATGAATGAAACATTCATCATAAATAATCTGATATCTCCCCTTGAGACAAAACATTGTAAAACTAAGAATGCCTTTAACACTATCAATATCAGTGAATAAAAAAGAATAAAAATCAGTAATATGTTTGGCGGAAGAATTATAAGCACACCAAGATGATAATTTTCTACTAGTCAATACATGTGCCAACATATCATTACTTACTTCAATCCATCTTCATAAGACTAATCAAATTCATAAACCCAAGCAAATAAAGATGAGTGTTGTTAGTGTAGTGAGAGAGAGATATTCGAGAGAGAGACTCACACTGATAAGAGAGCTGAAGAGTCTTCGGTGGCGCCAAATAGAACTCGCAATGCAAACTACTAAAAAGATAGGACAACAATGGCAACATAAAAAGTAAAGAACTAAAGAAGACAATTTTTTATGTTTTGTATTTTTTAAAACAACTCAAAAAATACTTCAAAATTGTAAAGTAAACAATCCCTGTGCCCCTCGAAGAATTTCAAACCTAGGCTTATTTCTCGTCATATTATCTTTATCATAGGTTTCTTCTTCTGAAGTAACTGACTTGTCCTCTGTCTGACTAGTTTTTTTAAAAGCAGTAATTAACTGTGAATCTAGACAAGTAATGTTCCAAATGGATTTCTCATATCAGGTCTGTTCAGTAAACTTGTTCTTTAGCAAGCACCCACACGATTGTTTAAGTATCTTTGTACTTTAGCCAATAAGATTGACTATTTCCTTCATAAGGGAAAACAAAACGTTTGCTAGTCTTTTACGTTCTATTAATGTCCAATTTTAATAAAACAATGACTAGGAACATTTAGGAATAATACATAAATGCAATATGAATCTTATAATTATAATCTCATTAAAATTTCATTTGTAATGTCAATTATCCCATGGACTTTATCATATACATTTAAACATGTACAAGATAAATAATGCCTTTAAATAATTTATCACTAAACTACAATCAAAGTGATTGGTTGTAGGGCATAAACCAACAATCTCTCACTGGAACTAAGCCAATCATTTAAGTATCTCATACCATATCATCATATGACGATTATTCTACTACTGAGATAGTATCTTAATGAGAGAATTCTTCAAGATTCTCTATAGTGAGAACTTGATTAAGTCTTACAACTCCTATATTAATTATCATCATAATTAAGAAAGTTTGCGTAAATACATTCTTGGATCTTTGATGAGACATTAGCTTTTTATGCATGCCCAATGGCTCTAATGTTCTACAGTACATTACTACCTTGAACAATGCAAAGAAACTATATTAAGTTCACTAAAGAACTTGTTGATCCAATTAATCATTTTCACTAAACGTAAAATGTATTATAGCTTAATTAGCAACCAATTACTACATTAGAACTTTTCCAATCCTAAATGATATTGCTCTAAGTTAATAAACCTTAATTATGATTTACTTCTAAAGTTATATCCTTATAATATCAACTCACACATAGAGTAATGAATATCTTTAATACTTCACAAGTAGCTGATATCTTAAATACTAAACATCTTTAGTACAATATCTATGCACTTGATTTAGAATAAGTTAACAATGTCTAATCTATCTCTATACATTTAATTCTCATAATTAAGTTGTTACCTTTTCATATCCAACAAGAGTTTTTCTTGAAAATTATGTGTTCGACAATTGAAAGTTAAAATTATTGTTCTCTGTGAGCAGTATATCTCCATATACCACATACTCTCATTAAAGAAAACAACTATACTCCCACTAACCTTCTTATAGATATGATAAATTCACAATCATCTTCAAAACAAACTCTTTGAATTCATCGTGAAAGTGAATCTTTCAATGTCTCGCAGCCTTTTAACTATACATTAAATGTATCAAATTCCTTTCAAATTCCTTCTTACTCCCACTACTTATCTTGAGAACCATCCTCGTATAAGTATACATTCAATCAAACAATTTATTTAATGAATCTATAATATTATATCCAACCTTTTGGTTATCTCATAACACTTATTACTCAATTTAGTTCTAAAGTAAATGGATAATATATGCTTCTGCTAAGCATCACATACTTAAATCATTAGCTTTAACTATTTGAAAGACTTAGCTTCATATCTAATATGAAATCTTGCTAACTGATTTAATTGGAACTATAGAAGGTAAGTCACTGTACTAGGCATTGCTATAAAAAAATATTATTTCATCATACAGTATCTCATATTGTATTTTACTCCTTATATAAATCCATACATTTATGAATTTAGTTGTGAAGATATTTACTAAAGAATCTCATTCCTATAGATAACTGAAAATTTAAAACTTATCATAAGGATCTCATCGATGCACTTCAACATTCTTAATGCTTGATTTCTACTTAGATTTAAACAGTTTGAACCTTTAAAATTTTAAATCATCATTTCATTTAATACGTATGACCATATCATATAAAGTCATTAGTAATCTAATTAAATATAAGTATTATCTTTTTATTAATTGATATTCTATCCAATACATCATATGTTTATATTTAACAATTCAATACCATTATCATCCTTTCACCAAAGGTCGATTTAGTTATTCTTCAACTTGACAAGTTTCACAAGTTTCATATGATTCATAAGCAAAAGGATTCATGTATCCTTATATGTAACTTTATGATTCTATTGATTTAACCAACATGACATAAAAGCATTGTCTCGATTATCCTTTTTTTTATTCTTGCCATTTATGTTAAGCATAAGTCTCCTTTGATCCAATACATATATAAATTATTTGCATAAACTTGGATCACCTACTTTGATTTAACAATCTATTTCTAACCATGCACTAAACATTACAATAATTTTGAATCTAAATTCAGTATCAAATACTCATAAACATGAATTAGAAATACATATGATCTCTATCATATCACATATAGGTAAGAAAAATTATGCAATCGTTTTCTTTTTATGACATATCATAATGTTGCTAAGCCTTTAATTATAGTCAGCAATTATGCTTTTAGTAGGCTAAATTAAGTGAAATAATTCCAACAAGGTATTATACCTTTCAGCCCTACTCCATGCAACCCCTTGCATTTTGCTATCATAGTGTTGACATACATCTTACATGTGGTCGTCAAAGTTTACAATACATTAGTCAACTCAAAATGTTAATACATTTTGTCATCTATATGATTTTGACATATCTCTATAACTTTGTCACCATATCCACAATGGGGATTATAACAAAATTGCATAATGAACATACAATTTTCTATCTAAATTTTGAGAAAATTTCTCAAACATATCCTATGTCCAAGAACTTGGGTTACTAACTTAACATCAAATATACTAAACAATGCAAGTTTCACTAAGAACTGTAGGAAAATCCCGGGAGGTACATCATATGTACGGCAATGAAAACAAAAATTTTGTTCCGGGACTTTCCGATCCCTAGGATCCGGTATCCGTATGAAGACATCAACCTAAATAGCCAAAAGAGACTATCTCTAAAGGTGATCCACGCAGAGATCGAAAAAACCTAACCGAGTCAAACCCTTTGACCGGAATAGTTAGAACAGATTAAAGCTCGCTAGAGCCTACCTCATCTGGAGCGCTTAAGGAGAACGTTGGACCATGAGCTTGGAGAAGAGAAGAATCGTTGATGGCCTTGAGAAAGAAAGAAACATGAAATACCTTTCATCTATTAAGCTTAACAATTAAGCTCTTCTCTCTCATTTTACAAACCATCCGAACCATCATATTGCCATCCACGAAAATCAACATATATATGGTGTCTTTAACATTTAAAACACCAATTAAATGCTTCCATCTTGATGGCACACCATTTAAGGCATTTATGTAATAAAGAAATGAAGCTTTGACTTTCAAAGCATTATTTCTTTCTCTTCTCCCAAAACCAACGTATAAGGCTTTAATTTATATAATTAATTAATTAATTACTTAATTAATTAATGATATAAATAATTGCTAAGGTCCATCCAACTGGGTCGGTCTACCAAACTCTCTATCGGCCCCGATCTTTGAAACACTCCTAAACCTTTCTTAGCAATATTGATGTCGCGATCTCATCGGGACATATCCCAATCCCATCGGGATCCATTTAATCCAATGCTCTCCATAATTGGGAACTCGTCCAATTACTATTTTACGATTCTCTGAGACACTCTTATCGTGTGACCACTTTAGGCTCCGGTTATGTTGGCCACTTAGATTAACAATTAATCTAAGCAAGTCACGAGCGGTATCTAGCAACACATCATGACCCCAATTGACCGGAAAGTAATCGGTTTGATGTATTCATCACGAACCGATCACAAACCCTTCCATAGTCAATTACTGCGTGCAATTCGTCCTTTCACCATCCTATACCCCACTTGGTTATGAGTATGGGCAATGTGTCAACTCTCACTAGACTAAGTCTAGCCCAGTGATTTTAGTTCTGTCCAGATCCATTACTATATATGTCCCGAAGACAATCTTCATGACATATCTGCTTTGCCAAAGACTTTCAAGTAATGATCCTTACAAGAGGCCATGGGTATCTCTTCATTATTCCGAAGTGGTGAATCCTTTATTGGCTACTCAATTACCTTCAATACCTCAAACTGTACCCAAGCACCACCCTATGAGTTACCTCTGGAAGGCAACAAGAAATGGAGTCAAAGCACAGGATCAGTATCCAAGATATCCTTGAGTACCTCAAGTCTAAGGATACTTGCACCATTGCTATGATGAGATTATCACTGACATTAGAATAAGATATCCATGTGATGATCTCATGACAGGTCATCCAATGTACTTACTACCGCTAGTAAGCATCCACATGTCAATTCTAAATTATCTCATATTTACAGTTTCTGAGATCCACTGCTTGATCCAATCAAGGAATATGACATGTGCTAGTCTATCCGGATTAATGATGTCCAGTCTCATTAATCCTATGACTAGGGATAATTTAGATAATGACATAATTGCACATGATAGGAATCTCAATAGTATGATCGCATCATAATTTCCTTCATGCTATGTCAAATATCATGGACTTCATTAATTCGATTAAAGATCCATATCAATTCATAAACAATGTTCATGAATATCAAATTAATGAAATATGCCTTTCTTTATTTATTCATAAAGTCTGTATACGACTTTGAACAAAACGCGCTAAAGGGGATTGCCTTTAGGGCACAATTTAAACAGTTCCGTCCTTGCATAAGTCAACTCACCCCATGTACATGTTGACTTATCGGTACTGAATGCGTGTAAGTCAACTTACACTTACAAATCTCCCACTTGACCTAAAGCCAATCGCCTTAGTATCTAATACCATAAGCGAGTCCATGAGAATCACAATTCTCCTGTGACAATGGCTTTGTCAACGGAACAGCAACACATTGCTCTGTGGGAATTCTCTCTATTAGGATATCATTTCAACTAATGATCTCCCGAATCGACGGAGTACGTGTCTGGATCGTCGATAAGACCTTGGTTCCTTTGCCTGCGCACTAACCCCATTGTATCACAATACAATCCTATGGGCCCATCACAGCTAGGGACCAGATCAAGTTTAGCAATGAACTTCTGATCCAAACCGCTTCCTCTGCGCATCTCATGCGGTAATGTACTTTGCCTCGGTTGATGAATCAGCAGTCCTCTCTTGTTTGGAATCTTTCAAACTGACCGCCACGCTATTCAGTGTGAATGTATATAACCTGATCATGATTCAGAATCATCCTTATCAGATTAAATACTAGCATCTAAATGCTCGCTCACCTGGAGATTTCCATCTCCAAAGATGAAGAAAACATCCTTAGTGCTTCACAAGTACTTGAGGATATTCTTGACTGCCACCCAGTGACCCTCACCAGGATCCGATTAGTATCTGCTCGTAACACTTAGAGCATACGATACATCGGGCCTCGTACATAGCATAGTTCCATGCTAAACCCCTTCAGCATCTCATCTATGTACGATGATTGTGAAAGACCAAGCAACCTTTTGATTTATCTCTATAAATCCTTATCGCGAGGATAAAAGTTGCTTTACCAAGGTCTTTCATCGCAATTGATTGGACAACCAAATTTTAACTGATTGCAGCAATAGAGACATCGTTTCCTAGTATCGTATGTCATCTACATACAACACAAGGAATACGATTGCAGTCCCACTAACTTTCTTGTACACACAATATTCATCCGAATTTTGTGAGAGATCAAACTCTTTGATTGACTCATCAAAACGGATAATCTAACTCCTGGATGCTTGCTTTAATCCATACATGGATTTATAAAGCTTGCATACCTTTTCGCCATCATAGGAGGTGAAACCATCTGGTTGTGTCATACACATCCTCGGGTTAGATTTCCTCTCAGGAGATCTGTCTTCACATCCATTTGCCATATCTCATGACATGATGAGCGGCAATGGCTAGGAGTATCCGAATGGATTTAAGCATTGCTACTAGGCTGAAGGTCTCATCGTAGTCAACTCTTTGTCTTTGACGAAAGCCTTTAGCCATTAGCCTCGCTTCATAGGTAATCACATTACCATCCATGTCGGTTTTCATGGCACGAAGCCATTTTGCAGACTCTGAACTTTTCAGAACCTCTTCATAGGTAGCGAGCTCATCATCTCATATGAGCAATACGTCATTCTGTTCACTTAGAAATCCATATCTCTCGGGCAAAGTCGTATCCTACTTGACCTCTGAAATTGTGTGTAGTAGAAGGTTGAATGTTACCTCATCTATATGAGTGGCAGTTTCAAGCTCGGCGCTTGATCTATGTTTGTTCGAGCATCTTGAACTTTTCCAAGTTCAATTTTGCTCCCACTGTCTTCTTGTAAAAGAACTCTTTCTTTAAGAAAACAGCATGCTTTGAAACAAACAACTTTTGTTCCTAAGCAAGGTAGAATTAATATTCCACGAACAAACACTTGTCAGCTTTTACATTAAATGTATCTGACTGTGTCCGCTTCACATAAGCAGGACAATCCCAAACTTTCGAGATGAGAAAGATAGGGCTTTCGGTTAGTCCACATCATTATGGAGTAACATCAACTGGTCTTTGAGGGAACTCTGTTTAGCAAGTAAACAGTTGTCTCGAGCACATATTCCCAAAACTGTGCAAAACCTATCATCAATCGCACCATGTTTAACAAGGTTTGATATCTCCTTTTAGCCAGGCTTAAAAGGTGGAGTATACTGAGATAAATTCCCATTATCTCTGAGATAACCCAAAACCTGTTGGTTTAAGTATTCCCACTACGATCGGATCGTAATGCCTTGATACTTTTACCAAGCCGGTTTTCTACTTCATTTCTGAATTATTTGAGCTTTTCAAATGCTTCAGATTTGTATCTCGTCAGATACAAGTACCGATATCGAGAACACTTATCGATAAAGGCAATGATGTAGTACAACTACTTCTGGCATGGATGGACATCAGACCATATACATCTCAATGTATTAGGTCTAATACTCCAGTCACTCGTTCACCCTTTCCTTTAAAGGTAACTTAGTCATCTTGCCTAATAAACAAGATTCACATGTGTCATATGATTCATAATCAAATGACTCTAACCTTCCACTCTCGTGGAGCTTAGCAATGTGTCTCTCATTTATATGGCCAAGCCGACAATGCCATAAGTAAGTTGATTTTAAATTATCTCGATTATGTCTTTTCGTGTCATTGACATTCAAAACTAGATATGACATATCTAATATGTCAATTCTATTGCATAATGTACCAAGATAATAGAGCATTCCATTCGAACTAAGAAAACAACCATTGTTTCTAAAATCAAATGGAAATCGGCTCTAATTAAACATAAAACATACAATATGTTCTTTGTTTAATCTGGTACAAAATGTCAATCGTCCAATTTGAATACAAGCCCGAGGGAGTGACAAGACATAAGTGTCTCACGGCTAATGTAGCAACTCTTGCTGCATTACCTACACGAAGGTCTAGTTCTCCTTGAATGAGCTTTCATCATCCCCGAGACCTGTGATATCATTTTATATGTGAGCCACAACCGTATCAAAGACCGATATGTTTTGATCAGAATAGTATTAACCTCAATGACAAACATAATTGAAGGAGTAGAGGCATCGATGCCTTTTCTCGCTTGGGACTCAGATAGATTTTACTGCCCGCCTCTGGTGGCTAGACTTGCCACATTGAAAGCAAAACCTTTTGGGGCGTAATCTTTGGTTTTCTTTGATGGCACTTCCATTTGGTTTCTTGGCCTTTTCTTCTTGAACTAGAAGAAAAGCATCCACCACTAGCACTTGCTAGCTATCTTGATAGCCACCAACGGTCATCATGGCAGATTGATCACCAGAATTGTTGTGGACATTTGGTTCATCGATAGTTTATCACGAACGTGAATAACGTCGACAATCCAACCGAATTAAGTCTCTACTTAACTCATAATCCATTACAAATCCTAAGACGGCCAATCTCTCAATATAGCCATTCATCTTTAGGGTATCTTGCAGCGATTGTCCCAGAGCCATCTTTGTGATGAAGAGAAGCCTTGAGGTCTCGAACCTTTCGCATCGAGCTTACTCATCAAACAGCTCCCTAAGATGAAATACTACAGAGTGAGCATCCATGGACTCGTCTTTCTTCTGCAGCTCTAGTGACATCAAGGCAAGCATAAAGCAAGTTTCCATATCATCGCCCTTTAGATGCTTATAGCTTGCTTTTTCGATTCCCATCGAAGCATCGACGGCATGTGCAACCTGGAAGTGGAACATCTAGGGCGTATCCCGCCTCGGATCTAAGAACAATTATCGAGTCCTCGACCAATCAAGAAAATCGGTCCGGAAAGGAGAGCGAAAATTCACATGAAAGACTTCTTCAATCAACTTAGCGCATAGAGAGAGAATGAATGATGAATAGATATGCCTGCATGATCATAAGGACTTGCATGACATGCATATGGCTCCCACTAGTTTCCTAGAATCCATAACCCTCTTTACGAATCCAGAGAAACAAAGTGACATAAAGTCCTAGTGGGTCGATATCCGACATTGCTAAGAGTGACCTTGAGTTTGCCCAACAAGCCACTTCTTAGGTCAATCGGTAGGTATCGGTCATACCAATTGCATCATCGATAACCGACATTAAGAATGACCTTGAGTTTGCTCAACAAGCCACCTTATGTCTCGGGAGGTATCAGATATACCAATTACATCTTAGACACAACTATCGATCGCTCTTATCAACTTGTTGATGTGTGCACTTCATTGGGTATCAACTCTTTGATGCGCATACATCTAATGTATGCTACCCAATTTCGCCTCATCCACGTTGACCTTGAGGTTAGCTCAACAAATCAACGCTTCAAGGTGAAAACCAACCCATTAATCCGAAAATCTTATTTTCATGGTTCAACATATTCAGTATAGAGTGAGCTTGAGGTTAGCTCAACAACCCAACCTAGAAGAACTCGGGTTCTTACCATATTAATGGAAGGCGTTAGTTTTCATATACCGAGGAGGATTTAAAGTTTCATCTTCATATTCTCCAAGTGAAGGATCATAGTCGCAAGGACTATATGGAATGATTTAGGTTATTTCATCAATCACATTGAATCAATCCTTATAATCATCCATCATCCTACCTGAGCATGCCACAAGTCGACTTTCATCAAATGCAAGTCGACTTATGCATCTGCCCACACACAAGTCGACTTGTGTGATACAAGTCGACTTAGGTCACCTGCCCATTGAACAAGTCGACTTATGTAGAGAACAAGTCGACTTATTCATAGAACAAGTCGACTTATCGAACAAACAAGTCGACTTACGAAGCGAACAAGTCGACTTATCCAACAAACAAGTCGACTTATGTCCCATATAAGTCGACTTATTTGGGAGAATGCTATAATATCTAATCGGCTAATTCCTCAATCCATGCAACTCCAATTCACAATACCATTATAACTAAGGTAATAACTGTTAGTTTGATGTATCAATGAACAATTCATTGGACCATGAAAGCCTTATATGGTCAAACCATATGAAAAGCTTGAAATGAGTCAAAACTCATTAATTTCCAAACAATTTAGGAACACCCAAATTATCATCCTAAGCATCTCTAGCTAGCACATACATTATCAAATTTACTTCAGCACATGCCATAAAATTATGACGGTCAAAACAAACAAGATAATGCTATATACTAACGAGACGCTAATGTGACCAATTCGGCATTCAAAAATTCTTGGAAAAGCAACTTCAAGCAATTCAACTTGGCAATCATAATACATCAAGATAACACATTTTTAATCACATTAAAAATGGTGCATGGCATTAGAACTGAAAAGGCACACTCAATCAAGCCAAGCAAAACAGTCCCAACAATTTTCACAAAACTGTCCAGTTCTGTACATTGCTTGAAATGATCAATGAAACAATTTCAATAAATCATGAGAAAATTATATAGGTTACTACATGTTCAGAACATGCTACCTGAGTTTTTTCAGGATTTTAGGCCATCAAAAACTCAGTCAACCTAAATAACAAAACCGATTCAAAATCTGTGTTCATCAGCACAGCAATTCCCAACAGCATAGAATAAATTCGTGAATAAATATCCAATCACCTTGAAATCCAGTTTCCATGCTCAAAGACATTCACAAACATCTTAGAGACATGTAGGTGAAGGAAAATCTGAAAAACCATTTTTCTAGAATTTATTCTCGATTTTATACTCATGCCTGTTCCAGAATCGTTTCACAAAACAGCATCTGTAACCTTAGGGAATTAATTAGCAAAACTATATCAAATCAAATCGATAAATTCTGAAAATTCATAGACATATTCTCTAACATGTTATGAACAATCTTGGGCAGAAAAATTTTGAAAAGCATATCTCTATAGCAAAACGAAATTCAGACAGTATACATGCATCAACATCAACAGCAATTAGGTTTTCTGATCTTGCTTAGGTTTTAGCTTCATACGGGATACCGCGCCTCGATACCACTGTAGGAAAATCCCGGGAGGTACATCATATGTACGGCAGCGGAAAACAAAAATTTTTGTTCCCAGGACTTTCCCGATCCCTAGGATCCAGGTATCCGTATGAAGACATCAACCTAAATAGCCAAAAGAGACTATCTCTAAAGGTGATCCACGCAGAGATCAGAAAACCTAACCGAGTCAAACCCCTTTGACCCGGGAATAGTTAGAACAGATTAAAGCCTGCTAGAGCCTACCTCTGTCCTGGAGCGCTTAAGGAGAACGTTGGACCATGAGCTTGGAGAAGAGAAGAATCGTTGATGGCCTTGAGAAAGAAAGAAACATGAAATACCTTTCATCTTTTAAGCTTAACAATTAAGCTCTTCTCTCTCATTTTACAAACCATCCGAACCATCATATTGCCATCCACGAAAATCAACATATATATGGTGTCTTTAACATTTAAAACACCAATTAAATGCTTCCATCTTGATGGCACACCATTTAAGGCATTTATGTAATAAAGAAATGAAGCTTTGACTTTCAAAGCATTATTTCTTTCTCTTCTCCCAAAACCAACGTGTACAAGGCTTTAATTTATATAATTAATTAATTAATTACTTAATTAATTAATGATATAAATAATTGCTAAGGTCCAGTCCAACTGGGGTCGGTCCTACCGGCCTACCGGGCCCCGATGCTGAAACAGCTCCGGAAACCTTTCTTAGCAATATTGATGTCGCGATCTCATCGGGACATATCCCAATCCCATCGGGATCCATTTAATCCGAATGCTCTCCATAATTGGGAACTCTGTCCAATTACTATTTTACAGATTCTCTGAGACACTCTTATGCGTGTGACCCTTTAGGCTCCCGGTTATGTTGGCCACTTAGATTAACAATTAATCTAAGCAAGTCACGAGCGGTATCTAGCAACACATCATGACCCCCAATTGACCGGAAAGTAATCGGTTTGATGTATTCATCACGAACCAGATCACAAACCCTTCCATAGTCAATTACCGTGCAATTCGTCCTTTCACCATCCTATACCCCACTTGGTTATGAGTATGGGCAATGTGTCAACTCTCACTAGACTAAGTCTAGCCCAAGTGATTTTAGTTCCTGTCCAGGATCCATTACTATATATGTCCCTGAAGACAATCTTCATGACATATCTGCTTTGGCCAAAGACTTTCAAGTAATGATCCTTACAAGAGGCCATGGGTATCTCTTACATTATTCCGTAAGTGGTGAATCCTTTATTGGCTACTCAATTACCTTGAATACCTCAAACTGCACTCCAAGCACCACCCTATGAGTTACCTCCGGAAGGCAACAAGAAATGGAGTCAAAGCACGGATCAAGATCAAGATATCCTCGAGTACCTCAAGTCTAAGGATACTTGCACCATTGCTATGATGAGATTATCACCGACATTAGAATAAGATATCCATGTGATGATCTCATGACAGTCATCCAATGTACTTACTACCGCTAGTAAGCATCCACATGTCAATTCTAAATTATCTCATATTTACGCTTTACGAGATCCACCGCTTGATCCAATCGAGGAATATGACATGTGTTAGTCTATCCGGATTAATGATGTCGGTCTCATTAATCCTATGACTAGGATAATTTAGATAATGACATAATTGCACATGATAGGAATCTCAATAGTATGATCGCATCATAATTTCCTTCATGCTATGTCAAATATCATGGACTTCATTAATTCGATTAAAGATCCATATCAATTCATAAACAATGTTCATGAATATCAAATTAATGAAATATGCCTTTCTTTATTTATTCATAAAGTCATATACGACTTTGAACAAAACGCGCTAAAGGGATTGCCTTTAGGGCACAATTTAAATAGCTCAAATCTTGCATAAGTCAACTCACCCCATGTACATGTTGACTTATCGGTACTGAATGCGTGTAAGTCAACTTACACTTACAAGAACAAAATATAAATATAAGAAAAAAGTAATCAATTATATGCCAAGACTACCAAATAACATTAGAACTTTAATCATACATTTTGTTACTCCCACTATTTTATTCGAAATAATGGCCCTCGCTACTATTCAGAAAATTACTCTAATCTGTCTAGTGGGCTAGGATCCCATTTAAATATAGTTGACCTTGAGTTTCCTCAACAAATCAACTAGACTTAAATTAGGCAGATAACATCTTTATCAATCACATTTCATGTGGCTCCTAGATCCGTTAGGTGACAACTCTTTCCAAAATATATCTTATATATTGTTCCTAACCTTGCCTCTAAATTCATGTAATCATGAGTTCGCTCATCCAAATCACACAAATTTAGTTAAGTAGAACCCATTATTATAAAATAAAACATGTTCGGGTTAAAACGACCTTGAATTTGCTTAATAAGCCTACAATAAACATAACTCTGGTTTATTCTTATAACAATGGAAGGCAACAATCACATTCTTGACATGTACTTAAAATTTTAACGAGGGATTTAACTTCATTTGTCTCATCAAATACAAACTACATGTAAAATATCACACATATAAAACACAATTTATCATGCATCCTATATAAATATCAACCATATAAATAAAGTATGCAACTTATGTACTCATAATCAAATTATATGCATAAAACATCAAGCTTCGTTTGATTCTAGTTATTGATCTTCATAATCTAAAATAATATTTCCAACTCCTTGGAAAAATTAAATTAGATTAAAACTATTGATTCCTAAATAAATTGAATTCCTATTCCAAGCGAAATTTAATTTGATTTGAAAACAAATTTTCAAATCCAATTAGAAACCATTTCAATTTATCTTTACCCTTTGATAAAATTTAATTGAAAATAATTTTCAATAAATTATACTAATTTTCAATAAATTATACTTCTTACTTATTATAATTTAAAAAGTTCTTTTCAAAATTATATAACACATTCTAATCTAGTTAGAAAACTATTTCTAATATAATTAGAAATAAGTTTTCCTTAATTAAAAACTATTTTCTAAAGTTAAAAGGAAACTACCATCAAAATTAAATAAAATACTTTTAAATTCAATTTAGAAAGTTATTATATATTATTTATTTAGAGATTTATTTCTTGACTAATTAGAAAACTTTTCTTTAATAAGTTAGAAAACTATTTTAAAATATTAAAGAAAAACATTTTCTTAATTAATAAATTAAAACACTTTTCAAAATTTAATCAAGAAAATACTTTATCTAAAAATCAAGAAACTTATTTTTCATAAATAAAGAAACAATTGCTGAATAAATTATATAATAATTCTCTAAACAAATAAAATCATAAATTTAAATTATCTCAACCAAATTGAAATAAATAAATTTAATTAAGAAACAATTTTTTAATTTCAAGATGTCTAACTAATTAATTTCAATCAAATTGAAAGTAATTGATTATAATTTTAGAAACAACTTTTCTAATTAATTAATTTAAATCTAATTGAAACTAATTAATTTTAATTTTAGAAACTACTTTTCTAAAATTAATTAAGAATCAATATAATTATTAATCTTAATAAAATTAAGAAAAATAATTATGTTAATTTTGGAATTTATTTGATGATTAATTTAATTTAATAATTGAACATGTTAAAACATTAAATTAACTTCTAAAACATTCCTAATAAAATTAACCGTTGAAAACAATTTTCAAACAATTAAAGACACCTTTTCAAGATTTGTTACGAATTTAAACTTACTTAACTTCAATTAAACTCATTTAATTGGAATTAATTCTAAAAAAAATGAAAACCAAACAAAACCATCTTTTTCAACTTCACTTTGCAACCTTTCATCCTATCTACTGTTCATAGATTAGACAATTAAAGAAGGTGGTCGAACACCACTATTCGCGTCTCCTCCGATTCACTAACTGCTTCCCTCACGGCCAATGTTTGTCACCTGTCGTGTTCTTCCAAGGTGTCTCCTCCTCCTCGTTCTGGAAGCTCCATCATCGTCTATTGCATTTAATGGTCATTAATCACCCATCAACTTAGGAACCAACAACAGCGGCGTAATGTCGTTGGTGGCTGTGTTTAATCTCAAATCCAGCATAAAAAGACGACTTCTAGATTTTTCCATTAACAAAAATGCAGAGGCCATGCATGCTAAATCTGATGTCTTTAGTGGGAAAATTCCACTTGCAGTTTTAGAAGCAAGATTCGGACGTATAACAGAGTTTTGTATAGAGAAGGGTTTAACAAGTGAAAGAAGCAGTAGGTTTGTAAGGGTAGAGAGAAGGGTGGTTTCAATAGTTTAATATATTGTTTAATAAATAAACAATTTCAATTCCAAAATTTATCATCAATGACAATCCAAAATTTTAATCAAGTTATAGAATTAAAATCCTACTCTAATAACAATGTTGGGAGACCAAATCGGGATTCAATCCCAATCGTAATGGAATAATTACGAAATTTTTTTGTGACTTTTGATTTCCCGAAAACTAAAATCTATTTAATTTTATGAAATGATTAACGAGAATCATAATAAATCAAAAACTTAATTCGTACTTTATTCTGAAGCTTGATCTTTATCTTGTTGTATCTCTCGAACTATTCTCAAAATCGATCCGTCTCAACTACTGTAGCTGTACAAGTGTCTGGCCTCTAACGGTATCCACAAAATAAGTTAAGAGAACTCTATAACTTTTACAAAGATGTTAAGCCAAAAGTACTAGCTCCATAAAACTTAAGTCTATTTATAATAAGCTTTGGATGTTTTAGTAATTTAATTAAAATTAAATTATAATTTCAAATTACAAATAATTCTAATTAAGTACCAATTATGCCCATATAAGATTTAATATTGTATATTGATCCTTATTTATTAAATATCTCATATTTAATCATAAAGTTTCTTAAACTGTACAGTCAAGTCTAACTTGATTAAGTTAACTTTGCTCTCTTCAACCTTGTAGCACCTCACTCTCGCAAGGTATGTCCCCAATATCCTGAATGATATCCAGATCTGTGCCCACGATGGTGGCATGCTAGCGCACTCAGTAAGTAAAATCTTATTACAAATTTTTTTTATCGTTAGAAATTCATTAATCACTAGGGCCCATTTTAGATACAAAATACTCACAATCATAATGTCATTACTATATAATACATTCGCATACACATTGTCCAATACTTTTGGAATACATTCCTTAATATACAAATTACTGGAAAATTCTATGCAGACGCAAACTGATCCCGACCTTTACCTCTTACTTGAATGCAGTGGTTATACTCCTTTCGGCCAACGGAGTAACTCTTCTGAGCTTGAAAAATATTACAAATTTTGTGTGAGTTTTACAAACTTAGTGAGTAACTATCCTCGATGGCTCATTCAATCATATAACACATACAATTCATCAAATCATCAGATCAAGTTACATACATTACACATTGACTTAAGCGTATATCACTTAATCATTCATTTCATATTTCACATTCAACACATATCATATACATATGCAATGCTCATGAGATTCACTTTCATTTATTATGTTATTGTGACCGAGTGTCTATAATTGTCCCTTATCTATTGTAGATACCAGACTCATTAATAACTGTTTCGAATCTGTTGGGGATTGTTAGCCCCCAATTTTTTATTTATTAAGCATGATTTAAATGAATTATGAGGTGTTGATGGATTAAATTTTGGAGTTAATTATTATGTTAATGTTGGTAAGATTTTATGAAATAGATTAATTGAATTGAAGTATTAAAGTTGTAATAATGTATAAGGGCAAATTAGGCGTGACACTTAAGGTTATAAGACATAAGGCATTAGGCAAGGGGCAAGATAGACATTTGTATGATTATTAAGAGTAGAAATTAGAAGAAGAAGAATTGTGAATAAGGGAGAGAAGAAGAGAGGGTAGTGGGAATAGGAGAAAAAGAAGAGTAAAGCTAGGGTTTGGAGATTTTTGAAGATTTTGAAGAAGTTGAAGCATCAACAAGTAAGTATAAGCATCATTCTTCTTGATTAGATGAATGAAACATGTTTTGATGTTAGTTAAGAGATAAATATGTGTGGGAAGTTGTTGAGAATGGGTAAATGCATATGTTTAGTTTTAGGGTTAATGATCAAAGATAGATTTTGATTTTTTTATAAATGATATTGGGTTGAAATGGGGTTGAAAATGAAGGAAAAGAGATGGTTTAGTGTTTACATGGGTTATATGTGAAATGTGGGAAGTAAAAAGTTGAAAAATGTAGCAAAAATGGTTCCTGGAATGCGTTTCTGTAAAAGTTCGCCGTGGTGAACATTCTATTGTCGCGGCAAACTTTCCAGCACCGAGCATATTTTGGTATTTTGGCCATAACTTTTTTGTGTAGTAATCAAAATGGAGTGATTTTTGATTTTGAGTAAACTAGAGATATAAGGATATAAACTTTATGAAGGAATTGAGTTCAAATTCAGTCTATAAGGATTTCAAATCTTGGATTAAAGTGGAGTATGGAATGCTGTTTTAGAATAAGAACATCCTAGAAATGTTTTTAGAATAACTTTTGGAGTGCTGAACCAAATTGAATTATTTTGGAGTCATTAGAAACTTAAGACAATGGGGAATAATTTTCTAGAAGAAAGTATTAACAAATTTCTTCATTTACTTGATCATAAATTGGAATTCCTATTGAATGGAATTTTTGACTATTGCTAAAGAAAATCAAGGAAAACAAGAGGATCAAGTGGAGAGGCATCTTTGAGCAAGTTATAAGCAAGGACATTAAGGTGGGTTTCATGTTTATAATTGAGTAATGGGCCACTAAGGTTTTCTTCCAAATCAAGAAAATAAAATGATTTCAATTACTTCATAAATGTTGCTTTTATTGTTTTTGAATGATTTGCAAAATTTTTACATGTTTCGGTATATGAATTTTGTTGATGAATTTCAAAATAAAGATGGAAATGCATTGAAACATTTTATGTTATGCCCTGAAAAATGTCATGGCATTCTGTATATTTGGAAAAGTAGAAGAAGCATGAAAGTATGATGAAATGATTTGAGCATAAATTTGCTTGTGTTTGGGCAAGAGAGGAACGTTTCGTTAGTCACGTGCACATCAACATATAGCCTTCCCCCGAATGCCCGCTTGAGGTCACCAGATCCTGAGAAATTAGACTCTTTTTGTTCACGGTATAAACTTCGATTTATCTGTTTTGTTACATGGAACTCTCGAGTCATTTGTTTATGCATTGCATCTTTGAATTGTCAAGAATGTTGCATAATTGAGTGTTATGCTTTGATGGTTACATCTATATGTTACGTTTATGTGATGATATTTCGTTAACTATGAATTTGGTTGAGAATTTAAAAACTATGAGTTTTATGCATTCAATATGAAATTTCTATAACAAATGAACATTTCAATGATTTTTACTTATTCTCCGTTATAAACCTGTTACCTACGAGCTTCAAGCTCACCTCATTTCCTCCCCATCTTCAGGTAATGAGCGAAAGGGCATGTGATCAAGAGTATAAAGGCATTTGGAAACTACAAGATATTTAGCTTTTGTACTAAGTTAGTTTGA
Source organism: Erythroxylum novogranatense (assembly GCA_029891385.1). Lineage (NCBI taxonomy): Eukaryota > Viridiplantae > Streptophyta > Magnoliopsida > Malpighiales > Erythroxylaceae > Erythroxylum > Erythroxylum novogranatense. The sequence goes on from CM057235.1 coordinate 23,758,341, forward strand.
TTTTTGAGTAGCTTTAGTGGTGTATCGAACATAAACATCCATGTGTAATTTGTATTAAGCGAATGATGTCATGTTTATAAGTGATTAAAGCCTTGTAAAACTCCTTCCTTTTAAGATTACCGAATGCGAATTGTTGTTATTTATATAAGAGAGGCATTTTATAGTAAAGAGATATAGGATTTTATGAAGGATGAGAATTAGTTGTAAGAAATGAATTAAATGAAAAGAGATTAGAGAGTATGATGAGATAATATTAAATGGTTATGAAATGATGTTGCATTAAAGGAAGTGAATTTGGGACAACTTAGACTGAAATTAAGGTTAGGAAAGATGGAAGGAAATTCGGTGTGGTAAATTGACTATCTTCTTCGCAGTGAAGAATTTTCTCCCAACGATTCGTCACGGCGAACATTCTATTGCCGTGGTGAAGTCCTCGGCTGCAGATGCTGAAATTTTTTTTTATTATTGGAATTACCCTAAGGAGATTTTCATGGGAATAAGCTCACATTTTATGACCTCTGAGTTGGACTCCGAAAATGGGGTCCAACAGGGATACTGAGCTCATTTTATATAGTGAGCCTTTAGCTCTTAATCAATTTCTGAGCTCTAGGATCCTTTTGACATTATAAGCTTTAAACTCTTTTTCGGTGGCTACTCCGGTCACAACTGCCTTTACGTTTCATGCATTCATATAATGGAATGCGTCACTTATCATATGCTCAATCGGTCAAGTGTTTACATATTCACATTCAATTCACATTTTCCATCAGACCCAAAGTTTGGCATTCAACATCATTGTTAAGTAACACTTTTTCAATGATATGCATATTCGCATATTTCTATGGAACTAGGCCTTACATTCAAAGATCACATTTAGGAACACTTATTTTATCATATTCGCATACAAGTAGCACTTTTATATTGCATTCAAGCATCAGAAACCTCAGACCTTCATTGTCCAGAATCATACAATCAAATCACATTCGTAGCTTATTCAATATCACTCAATTCATAACTTAAACAAAACAAACAATAAAGTAAGATCATCTAGGTCTACTCATAGTACGCTCCAGATTAGCATTAGCTTCAATGATTCTGGAAACATTTGGATGTAGACATTTAACTTGCACATCAAAATTATGCAATACACACGTTATACACACACATTAATAACTTTGCACAATTAAAAGCATTTATTTATCCACAAATGTGTATACGGACTACGTACAATGCATGTTCTTGACAATCCCGGGTATGTTATCAAATTTTACATCTTATCCACATTCTCATTTTATAACTCAATTACTCGTCATTTCATTTTTAGTATTATTTGCTCTCATAAAAATCAAATTCTCATTCACTTTAACTTTAACTTGGTATTCATTACTCATTTCCTTTGAATCATAACCACAATCACATGAACCCCTTCATTTCCATTATACACATGTCTTTGGCACTTTAATACCAAAAATTCATTCACTAATGTTATTCTAACATTATATGATGATACAACATCCAAACTCTCATTCTTTCTTATAAATTCTCCAAAATTCCAGACCTTTAGATCTATTTTCCATTATCATTTAGACATTGCAAATGAAGTAATTTGACAAAACTTTCTTCTAAAAAAATGTTCGCTGTTGTCTTAAGTTTCTAATGACACTAAAATCATTCAATTTAGTTCAGAAATCTAATAATTATTCTCCCAATATTTTCGGATTGATCTTATTCTGAAACAGTACACCAGATTCAACTTCCATCCATAAATTTAAAGTCTTAGAGTATGAATTACAATTCGACTTCTTCATATGATTTGTAGTCCTTTGTCTCTAGCTTACTCCAAATTAAAGAGCATCTCATTTGGACATCTAGAGAAGAAGTTATGGTCAAAAAAAATAGGACTATTTAGTTTACAATTTCTCTCAGGTGTTCAGACCAAATTCAAGTCACAGTTACTATTGGAGAGCATAATGACTTGATGTGACTAATAAACATCAATCTAGCAATTAAACTCATTGGGGTGAGGGAGAAAATTCACAGGCTTGAGTGACTCATAGGTGTGAGGAAAAGTCACGGGTGTGATAGATAAGGATAAAAAATGTTGTAAACACACTCTGTCAGACTCATCCCACATTTTTCACTCTATCTGTCTCAATTGATTTCTTATTACTATGATTTTTGGTTGAGAGGTAGAGCAATGTGTTATGAGTCCAATGGTTCAAGTCTCATGTCATTTAAAGGTCGAAAAAAAGAGATATAGCCAAAAGATTGAAGGATGTTGCATAAGCCCTCATCCTTCAAAGTTTGCACGATCTCGAGTTGGCTGACCAGCTTGTCAAGTCGCTATTGCGATGAAACACGATCACGACTTTCGGTGAATAGTAGCAAGTTCACGATCGTGCTTTGCACACCTTCTCTTCAAACCTCCCTTACTTCTAACCCACATAACTTTCAATCCATAACTCTAAAAATTTCAAACTTTATATTAATAAAAAGTTAAAAGAAAGATCTACAACTTTCATGAAGACAATTTCAGCAAAATCTTTCTTAATCAATACAGTTTAATCATGGAAGTTTCTGACCAAAACTAACTTCTCTAACTTAACTTCTTCATTCTCTATGCTTCCTCTTTCATTCCCTTGCACTTTCCTTGCATTTACATTATCCAGTTTTATTTTATCATTTTAATTCTCATTTAGCTCAACACATTCGCAACAATTCCAAAAATCCATGCTTAAACAAAATCATCTAGAATAGAAAAAAGCTATTCAAGCATTTCACCATTCTCTACACTTTCTTCACAGTCATTTTCCTATATTTTCATTTTCTACATTCTCTTAATTCTTTTCCTCTAATTATCATTTAAACAATCTTTCTCATCTCAGATCATCATCTTATAATTATTCTTCAGCTCTAAATTCCTTCTTTTGATCATCTTTGAAAACACTCTAAACCCATGTATATAGTGAATACACAACCACAAACAAAGCATTTACTTGTTCTTCTCTCCAAATTTTTCTATACTTAATCATACATGTTTTCTACGATCTTTCAACTTATAAATCATTTCTACACTATTTAAAGACATCTAGATCATCAATTATTTGAAAATCACACATCAAAAATTTTCATATCATATACCCACAGTGTTCATGAAAACGCCTATTTTTCTTCATAATCATGCAATAACAAATAAATTACCATTTTGGTTTCATAAACCAACAACTCTAAAGGATTTAAACAATACTTACTTGATATTTCTCCAAAATTTACAAAAGCTCAAGGAGCCCTAAACTTCATGTAACTCACGTAATACCACTTTAGGGGTTGACAAGCTTCAGTATTTCTTAATGCAAAGAGAGGGAAACCGAAGTTGGGAGTAGAAGTGAATAAATAAAAACAAGGTTTAACTTAGGGGGAGTTTTAAGGAAAAAATCTATGTTACAGAAAGAAAAAGATGAAGACAATAATAGTAACTTGTCTTTCAAGGTTAAGGAAATTTAACTTAAAACTTGGACACTTATCCACTTATGAAGACATTAGCTAATTTCCCCAAACTAACTAGTTTAATTTGAACTAGTTCCATTAAATTCTATCATTTTATTACAATTTCCTCCACAATTTTCAATATCATCTTTTTACAAATTCTAGGTCATCTCCAAAATTTACAAAGTCGTTTGTAACAATTCTCCAATATCATTTGGTTTCCTATCTCTGTTTTCCATACATCAATTTACTTGCCAAGTGGCATTTTTTCTAGTACAATTATATCCACATTTTCACAAATAAATCCTAAAATTCACTAGAGTTCAAAATTAATAGCTACACTTTCCAATTAAAATTCAATACAACAATTTCACAATTCTCAATAATATCACATCACAATTCAATTATACTCGAAATTATCAATGAATGTATGTACAATTATTTTATGTGCAAAAATACAATGTTCATGTGTATGTGTATATAATATAATGCATGAATATGAAATACATTTCTAATCTCTCAATAATCTCTCTCATATTTACTATTTAGCCCGAACGTGAGTAATGGGATGTTAGAAACCTATTCTATATGTAAGATCTATTAGGTTTCTAAATATGTTGGCAATGATTACAAAATTTAATTTTAATTCATAATGAAAATTAGATAAACTAAAACTCATTTTAATTTATCTTTAATTCTCCAATTAAACAATTTATAATCATAGATCAAGATTGACGTCTAACAATGCATCATGACTATCCAGATATTTAGGAATGTCAAAGTAGTTTTGACTAACCTTTTCATGCATAATTTTTCTGTATAATTCAATCTTTTCATCATACAATGTTCCGATTAGACATAGAATATGGAATTAATGTCTACTCTATTTTGAGTCTAATTATATTAGTTCTCCGCCATTAGCTATCAATTCAACTAATGACATTTGTAAACTATTTACCAAGCATCATTTCACCTTGGCCAAGGATTTCTTGAATTGATACTAATCGAGAACAATGAAACATTATCCCTAATTACGTTAGGGTGATGAATCATATTTTAATCACTTAACTATCTCCATATAGTTCATACTACATTCAATGACTATCGATTAAACTACCTATGATTAAATAGATCATAACTAATATCAAAACGTAACAATCTCCATATAAGATAACTTTGATGACCTCAAGTCAAATAATCACTTATACAATCATCACAATAAAAATTTCATAGACATACAAGTAATATTCCAAATGGATTTCTCATATCGGGTATGTTTGGTAAACTTGTTGTCTAGTAAGCACCCACACACGTTTGTTTAAGTATCTCTATACTTTAACTTATGAGATTAACTATTTACTTCATAAGAAAAACAAAATGTGTGCTGGTCCTTTTATGTTCTATTAATGTCCAATTTTAATATAACAATGACTAGGAAAATTTAGGAATAATACATAAATGCAATATGAATATCATAATTATAATTTCATTTACAATATACAATTATCCCATAGACTTTATCATATACATCAAAACATGTACAAGGGATCTATTATATATATGGATCTATTAACTTAAGAGATACGTGAACCAAAGGGATGCATCACCAACTTCATGCAATTTAAAGATGGAAATTTTGATTAGACAATTATAAATTTATTAATTGTATTGAATGGGTGGTCCATCTTCCTCTTTTGTTTCGAGTCTTTGAGGACAAGTTTATACTCACATATGCAAGGGTGTAATATCGAAACCTTTCTCCATGACCAGTCTTTATATGGTAAATTTATGAGCTATAAAAGACAGTGCATGTGCTACATCACTTTGATTTGTATAGTATTTATTCTAACTTTTAAATTATTTTACATAATGCAAATATTTATCTTCCATTGAACTTGGTCGGGTCGGCCGTGTAGGGCCCGGACCCAGTCAAGACAACCCATGGGTCGATCGGTCCATTCTCAGCCCGTCCGCATGCAAGAGACTCCCATGCACACGCAAAGACTTAACCCTAGCATCCGTCCCATATATAAGGTATAATTTCATCGTAACAAAGGTACGCACAATCATAACCTAGCTCTCTCAGCTTTTGCAGCGATCCCACCTTCACCAAAGACTGACTTGAGCGTCGGAGGGGCTAATCGGGACACAACCCCCGATGTGCCTTCCTTTGTTTTGCAGGTACCTTCACGTTGAAGTCATCCCTGAAAGCAGCCAGCTTATGGATCCAAACGGCAACGTTCCATTCTGTCAGAATCCGACAGAACCAATTGGCGCCCACCGTGGGGCCCGACTTCAGGGCACTACGTCCAGAAACACACAAATCAGTCATGCGGTGGCGACCAACGCTGATATAGCCGCTGTCACGGCTCTGGCGATGCAACGCATGGGTTTGCAATTACCTGCAACCTTGCCGCCTTCACCTCATGTTTTTCGCACGGAATCTTCAGACCCGAACGATCAACTGCAACCTCAAGCCTTGGAGCAAGAAGAACAGAGCGTGGTTGGGGAGGATAGCGCTGCGGACAATACGCGTCTGAATCTCCAACGCCGATCGGATGTAGATCCTATTCCACCTACACACACCTCCCTCATCCGAAAGTAGATAGAGGAAGCGGCCAATCTGCTGATTCGCCAGATTTTGCAGTCCCAGCCACCACAACAGCAACCACCTGTACGGTAAGCCGCATGACAGACTATGACGACCGACCGAAATATCGGGCAACAAGATGACCGACCGACTGAGGTCGTTAACATGATATTTGGTAGAAATGCAGCGGGGGGATCCACCGCTAAAGGGAGAAAAAGATATGCCAAGCAGATCGGCAGAGACTCGTCTACCAAAAGACCGAGGGAGAACGATGGGGTGATATCGTTCGACGAGTCTGACCTTGACAGTGTAAGCTGTCCTCACGATGACGCCCTCATTGTAAACTTGAACATGGACAGCTACGAGGTGAAGCGGGTGATGATAGATACGGCAACTTCGGTCGACTTGTCAGACATGAGGCCTTCAAGCAGATGGAGGTACCCGAGGATCGACTACTGCCCACAGACAGACCTATCAAGGGGATGACTGGAGCATCAGCCTGCCCACTCGCCCGAGTCTATTTAAAAGTGAAGTTCGGGCAAAAGCTATGCCAAATAGAAAGGGACTTTGAATTCCTTGTCGTGAGGTTTCAAGGGGCGTACAATGCAATAATCGGACGAGCTACACAGAATGCCCTTAGAGTGGTCGTCTCCACCTACTACCAAGCCATGAAGTTCCCGACACCCCACAGAATTGGTATTATCAAGGGGCATCAGAGAATCGTCAGGGAATGTTACTTAGCGGAGACAAAAACATTAGACGGGGCGGTAGTCCTGACGAGCTCTCTTGATGTGAGAGCCGATGAGGAGATGGATAGGATGAACCCAGTGGAAGAAACTCAGCGGGTAGTATTGGACAAGGCCGACCCCTCTAAATTCACAAACCTAGGTTCCGAGCTGCAAAAGGACCTAGTTAAGGAGATCACAGACTGTTTGGTGGAAAATAAATCGATCTTCGCTTGGGTGTCGAGCGATATGCCTGAAATTTCCCGATCGGTTGCCTCGCACTCACTCGGTATTCGACAAGGTTACAAGCCAGTTAGGCAAAAGAAGCGACCACACTGCAAGGAGCGACAGGGAGTGATCGAGAAAGAAATAGAGAAACTACTCGAAGCCGGGTTCATTCGAGAAGTTAAGTACCCTGAATGGCTCGCCAATGTGGTTTTAGTGAAAAAGAAAAATGGGAAGTGGAGAATGTGCATCGATTTCAATGACCTGAACAAAGCGTGTCCAAAGGACAGTTTTCTCCTACCCAAGATCGATAAGCTAGTAGACTCCACCTCCGGACATGAACTTCTCAGCTTCTTAGATGCTTTCTCAGGCTACCATCAAATTCAGATGAGCCTCGCAGACGAGGAGAAGACTGCTTTCATAACCGACCAGGGCACGTATTGTTAGCAAGTAATGCCGTTCGGTCTGAAGAATGCGGGGGCCACTTATCAACGGCTCGTCATGGAGGTCTTCAAAAAATAGATAGGCCGATCTGTTGAAGCTTACGTAGATGATATGGTGGTTAAAAGTAAGACGGCTGCCGAGCACGTGGGAGATCTAAAAGAAGTCTTCCAGACCCTTGATAAGTTTCAGATGAAGCTGAACCCGGAAAAATGCGTCTTTGGTGTGTCATCCGGAAAATTCCTGGGGTTCATGATCACCCAACGTGGGATTGAAGCTAATCCAGAGAAGATCGAAGCCATCGTCCAAATGCCTTCGCCACGATGCTTGAAAGAAGTTCATATATTGACTGGTCGGATAGTCTCCCTGAGCAGATTCGTCTCTAGATTGGGGGACAAGTGTCTTTCATTTTTCAAAATTCTAAGGAAAGCAGATGTAACCCGCCAAAGGATGGAGGAGGCGAAAGAGCTTTCCAAAGACTTAAAACAAGATTCAACAAGCCCACTTTTTCGCAAAGCCCGTTGAGGAGAAACATCGATTATCTATCTGGCGGTCACGTAAGGGCAATCGCGGCTTACGGTCCGATATGATGGAAAGGAGTAATTTCCGATCTACTACGTCAGTAAGGTATTGAGTGGGCCAGAAACGCGGTACGCGTCCATAGAAAAGTTGGCTCTTTTCTTGATAACTGAGGCGCGGAAACTGAGACCGTATTTTCAAAGCCATACCATTGAGGTGTGGACCGACCAGCCTCTCAGGCAATGCCTTCAAAAACCTGAAACCTCCGGAAGGTTAATAAAATGGGCGGTAGAGATGGGAGAGTTCGACAAACAATACAAGCCCCGAACGACGATTAAGGCACAGGTATTGGCAGACTTCATCGCAGAGATGAGCCACCCATTTCGCGAGGTGGCGCCTCGCTGAGTTTGTTTGTTGACGGATCGTCCAACTCTGAAGGATGCGGGCAGGAGTGGTACTGATTAACCCACATATGGAAGAAAAGGTGGAGTATGCCCTTCGGCTAGAATTCAAATCCTCCAATAATGAGGCAGAATATGAGGCTCTGATAGCCGGTCTCCAATTGGCTAAGGAAATGGAGATAAAGCATCTGAAGATATACAGCGATAGCCAAGTGGTGGTCGGCCAAGTCACTGGGCAGTATGAAGCTAAGGGGAGTAGCATGATCGAATATCTGGAGTTAGTGAAGCGGGAATTAAATAATTTCGAGCAATACTCGATCAGTAGGATAGAACGAGCTCAGAACGCTAAAGCGGATGCGCTCTCCAAAATGGCCTCCGATCGAGACGCCAAAAATAACATTTTAGTCGAACAGCTGGATCGTCCCAGTATTCAGAAAGCCAAGGAAGTTCTTGATGTAAACAGCGGCCGATCGAGTTGGATGGAACCGATTAGACGGTATCTCCTGGAGGGAACGCAACCACAAGGGACCTCAGAGGCCAAGAAATTGAGAATAAAGGCGGCTGAGTACGCGATCATAAATGATGCTTTGTACAAGCGATCTTATGACTGGCCGCTACTACGATGCTTAAACGAAGAAGAGGCAGAGCAAGCAATGGCTGAAGTACACGAAGGAATGTGTGGCAACCACGTAGGAGGCAGAATGTTAGCCCACAGGCTGATCAGACAGGGGTATTACTGGACGACAATGAGGAGAGACTGCCAGGAGAAAGTTGACCGATGCAAAGCCTGCCAGAAAGCAATGACCTCTCTCTCACCAAATACCGAGAGGATGAAAATTGTGAGTTATCCTATCCCTTTTGCTCAATGGGGAATGGACATACTGGGGCCTTTCCCCCTCGGTCCCGGACAGAAGAAGTTCCTGATAGTGGCAGTAGAATATTTCACCAAATGGGTAGAAGCGGAAGCGATCGCCACAATTACTGAGCAGAGGGTGGAGAATTTCGTGAAAAAAAATATACTGACTCGCTTTGGAATGCCTATGGTGCTGGTAGCAGACAACGATCGACCGTTTGATAACGAAAAGTTCAGAAATTTCTGCGACCGACTACAAATAAGGTTACAGTTGACTTCAGTAGCTCACCCCCAAAGCAACGGTCTTGCGGAAAATACAAACAAAAAGATAATGAGTGCTCTTAAGAAGCGCCTTGACGGACAAAAAACGTGGGTGGAAGCGATTGACGAAGTATTATGGGCATATAGAACCACACCAAACGGAGCCACAGGGGAAACACCGTTTAGGATGACCATTGGGGCGGAAGCTTTAGTTCCCGTAGAAGTAGTATTGCATAATCAGAGGGTGTCGAGCTACGAAGAAGAGCAGAACAACAAAGCCCTTTGAGCCGAGCTGGTACTTCTCAGTGAGGGCAGGGATAGGGCTGCCGCTCGTTCGGAAGCCGTTAGGCAGAAGGCAACAAGGTTCTACAACAGAAGAGTAAAGTCGAGAATTGTAAAGGTCGGGGGATACGTCCTACGAAAAGCTGAGGCAGCTGGGAAACATCCTGGAAAGCTCGGACAAGCATGCGAAGGACCCTATCAGGTCGACAAGCAAGTTGGACATGGCTCTTACATTCTACGCGATGCAAATGGGAAAATTCTACCAAGGCTATGGAACTCTCGAAACCTAAAAGCGTTCTACCAGTAGATAAGTTTTATTTTGATTAATGTTTATTCGATATCGTTCCTATACCAAGCTTGTGGGTACCTTTTTCCTGTCCCTGCCAGACAGGTTTTTTAACGGCCCACGCCCTCATTATCATCAATAAAAGGATTTTCAGATTTCTTGGCAATGAAAAGCTCCGTCGTATGTGGCAAAGAGTAAAAAATCCAACCAGCCATCGCTCGACATCTCCATAGATCGACTACGGTCGGTCGGGTCACCAAGACAAGATCCTTGGGACCCTCGCTCGCCATCGCTCGTCATCTCCATAGATCGACTACGGTCGGTCGGGCCACCAAGACAAGATCCTTGGGACCCTCGCTCGCCATCGCTCGGCATCTCCATAGATCGACTACGGTCGGTCGGGTCGCCAAGACAAGATCCTTGGGACCCTCGCCGCCATCGCTCGGCATTCCATAGATCGATTACGATCGGTCGCCAAGACAAGATCCTTGGGACCCTCGCTCGCCATCGCTCGGCATCTCCATAGATCGACTACGGTCGGTCGGGTCGCCAAGACAAGATCCTTGGGACCCTCGCTCGCCATCGTTCACCATCTCCATAGATCGACTACGATCGGTCAGGTCGCCAAGACAAGATCCTTGGGACCATAGCTCGGCCTCGAGTACAGATCGACTAGATTGCCGAGGCAAGATCCTTGGAACCATCGATCGACACCGACTAACGCTCGGCCAAGGATCCTAAGATAAAGCTCGGGATCGTCTGGCCGTATAATCGCTCGACCAAAGTCACTCGTTCGATGCACAACGAATACACTCGCGCACAGTTTGCTACTTAAAGAAACTGTTTAACCTTAAATGCAAAAGAGGTAGCGAAAAACACACTTTCGTCCATTACAAACGAAGGTCCTGGCCACAAGCCCGACCAGGTGAGCCTAAAAAATCAACAGAAGGAGAAGAGGGCGGATGCCCAGGGGAAGCCTCGGACGCGGGCGGAAAAGTCGAAACGGGAGCAGGATCCGAAGGAACGGCCGCAAGAATATCCTCACAAGGAAGCTCGCCCTCCCCAGCCGGGCTAAGGTCCAGCTCCTCGTCCGGGACTAGCCCCCGGTCCTGCAGGGCTCTCTCCCTTACTTCCCCCAGAGAGAGGCCAATAGCGGTAGGAAGCATCGGCTCGGTAAATCTCTCAAACGGAGGACCGTTCGACCCCTCAGGGTAGCAAAAGTCATAGCAATTCTTCACGATCGTGAGGGCTAAGTCACAAGAGTATTCCAAATACTCCTCCTGCAAGAACTGCCTCTGCCATCGCCTAACCGTCTCGATCCTTTGTTTTCTTATGGAGGCTCGCTCCCTCCTCAGCGCATCTTCGGTCCTCGCCTGGCGACTCATCGCTGCATGACAGTCCTCGAGATATTTTGCCTTAAGCTCTTTCTCCGGCTCTAGCCTCCCTTGCAATACCGCACATTCCTCAGACAACTTGTTCCTCGTCGCCATCACCCTTACCCTCTCAACCTCCTCCACGGTGAGTCGAGCTTTCAAGGCGTTCCTCTCCTCCTCTCCCGAAGCGAGCTGAGCTCTCAGGACGCCACGCTCCTCCTCCCAGAGTTTCTTCTCCTCCTCCAAGGAAGAGAGTTGAGCTCGGGAGAAGTCTCCTTCCTCTCTGGCCTCTGAGAGCTCGGTCTTTAAACCGTTCACCTGCTCCAGGAGGGAATGGACCTCCCGATCCAGCAGCTCGATACGCTGACGCATGGACAAAGCGAAAGCCACTTCCCTTATGGAATTGCGGATGGCATGGCCTGTCAGCTCCTCAATATTTAACGCGTCAAAACGCTCCTCGTCCCGAGGAGGAATGACCCTCTCAGCGATATGAAGAGCCACTTCGACATTAACAATCGAGGCAGTCTTATCAAGACTAATCGCCGGCTCCCACTTGTCAGCACTCCCCGCTTGCTTTTTCCCTTTACCTTTGGCTGACGGGGCAGCATGATCTCCTACCTTCTCCTTCCCCTTGCTCTGGTCTAGAGGACAAGGAGATCGGTCAGCTACTTGAACGGCCCTTCTCCTCTTAAGAGATCGTCCACTCTCCTCCTCCTCAATCACTACCAGACCCCCACCAGGCGGGATGACCATAGCGGGCGCTGCAGAAGGCTCCTGATCTGGCAAGAGAGGAACGCTTGGCTTCTCGGAAGCGATGGGCGACGACAATTGAATCGGTCATCCCCTATCCTCCGCCCTTCGGCCTCTGAAGGCCCACCACTGGTGCTTGCCTTTGGCGGACTTTGGGAGGAAATCACGAACTTTGACCATGGTGCCTGAACAACAAAAACAAAGTTAGAAATCGAACCAAAACCGATAAGCATGGTAAACGATTCAACCACGAGGGGTCAACCAGGTGGGGCGAGTGAACGAAGAGAGGGAAATCAAACAACGGTTGAATGAAATTTCTAGGAACTGGGAGCAAGAACGAACGAACGAAAACAGAAGCGTAGGCAAGAAGGAAACAAGCGCAAAGAAAACCAAACAGTTCGTCGATCCTGAGCATTTATAAGGGAACACTCGGATGAGCCATCCAATCGAAGTACGATGCGCGGAGAAAATCTGAGCTATGCTTGGACACGCGGTATGATCCGAGCCAAGGAAATTAGGGTTGTTCAAAAATCGGAGCGGCGCGACGTTTGAAAGGACAACTGGGACAGCTGCACAATGGTTACAAGGACGATACGTTTCAGATTCTGAAAAACTGTCAGAGGAAACGCGCCGTCAAACAATAAGTGCTCCAAGTGCCACCACGCGCTCGCTAATGATGACCTCCCGACCTACTTAGGCGCGGACTATCGTGCAAAGAACGCCAATGCCGACCGACTAGAGACAGTTAGCCGACCAATCCCAATGCGAGCAGTCACGTACTGCCTGTCAACATTCGACCGACCAGGCCTACCCCGAGCTATCTTATTGACAAGTTATAAGATTGCAGACGAGCTACATCTCAAATCCGACCGATCGGACCAATTACGAGCTACAAAACCTCTACATACTCCTCCGACCCTTCTCTTCGCTCAGACTCGAGGAGTAGGGGGGTTTATGGTCGGGTCGGCCGTGCAGGGCCCGGACCCAATCAAGACAACCCATGGGCCGATTGGTCCATTCTTCATAGAACGAGTCTCGTACCCAATGGCTATGACAGGCCCAAGCCCGATCTATGCTCTTCTCAGCCCGTCCGCATGCAAGAAACTCCTATGCACACGCAAAGACTTAACCCTAGCATCCGTCCCATATATAAGGTATAATTTCATCGTAACAAAGGTACGCACAATCATAACTCAGCTTCTCTCGACTTTGAACGATCCCACCTTCACCAAAGATCGACTTCGAAAGTCTTAAGCGGAATCTACACAACAGCGTCGCTTTTCCTTTGTTTTGCAGTACCTTCACGTTGAAGTCATCCCCGAAAGCGGTAAAATTTATGGATCCAAATCAAGAACGTTAGCTCTGTCGTAATCCGTGAGAACCGTAACTTAAATTTTAATGCTAAAATTTACATTATTAATTCCATAAGTATATTGAATTAATTTAGTTTTTATAGAAATATTATTAAATATTTAACAAAACAAAATACATAATTCAAAATATTTCAATAAAAATATATAATATGATATGACATTAGTTATTTAAAATATGTAATTCAAAATATGTTTATTAAGGATTGTATAATATGATAAATTACACAATGCAAGACTTACCGAAGAACATTCACACGCTCTATATATATATAACACACAATAATTTGTTATTGTTCCTAATTAACAAAAATAAGAATTGTCTCACAATATTTTCTAAAATTTAAGTTAAAACTGTATATGTTACGCTTTAATTTATGGTCATCAAATTAGCTTATGTGACGTCACAACTAAATAACGTGCCCAAGTAAGTATTGATGTTATATTAAAATAATTTCTTTTAAATATTAATTAAGATATGATTTTCACTTTAAAATTTCACAAAAAAATTAAATAAATATTTCTAATATTATTTTGATGCAATAAGTGTTATTTTAATAAATTTATGATGAGAAGTGATAATAGAGATAACTTATTTAAATCTTTTTATAAAATATTGAGATTTAAATCACAAATTTAACCTTTTTTAATTCTATATTTAGAAAAAAGAATTAGTGAAAAAGAAAAATACAAGAAAGACGATGTTGGAGTCAAACCTTGGTTGCCGACGATCCTATCATCCAAAGCCACAAGAACCTCCGCCACACATAACCGCAAACACCTTAAACCCAAAATCTTAAACCAGGACGTGCCATGTTTCATTCGACGCAAAAAATGACTCTCTTCTCTGCCTCTCACTTTCTGTCCAGCCCCACTTCACTACCGTCCGTCAATCCTCTTCTCTGTTCTCTCCAACGCTTCACTTCAGTGTGCAGACTCCAGGCCTGTCACCAAAGTAGGACTTTTGATGTGCTTAGTGGTAAGAAGAATGAAGCTTTTCTATCCTCTGCTGTGGCTACGGAGGCAGGGACTGTGACCCAACGTGAGACTCCAGGCAACACCCTGAAAGAGGAGACTGAGAAAGTCGTGCTTCCCACCAACGAATCATCTGAGAAACTCCTGCGAATTCGCCACACGGTAGCTATTTTCTCTTTCACGCTCTGGCTCCTTGTTTTCTCAACTATATGTGGGTTTCTTTCATACTGTTTTGGTGTATTGGAAAATGAATGGCTTTGATTATTGAAACTGTGCTAGGACTAAGGAAATGGGATATGGCTCTGTGGAATCTCAACGTCTAAATGTTGGATTTTTCATGTAACTAATTCAAGCAATTTGTGTTAGGAACTCAGCTATTTTGCACTTTGCTTTTGTTTTGTTAATGATTTTTCTGGAACGTGTTTTGTTTTCCCTATGTTGGTTTAGTTTTCTGAATATTATCTGCAACTTCATCACCTAGATATTCTTATCCGTGTTTCTAGTGTGCGCATGTTATGGCAATGGCTGTTCAAAGGCTTTATCCAGATGCTAAAGTCACTATTGGACCATGGATAGAGAACGGGTTTTATTACGATTTTGACATGGAGCCTTTGACTGATAAAGACCTCAGAAGGATTAAGAAGGAGATGGTGAGTTTGCCTTCATCTACGTTGTATTTTGTTATGAATCTTGAGTGATGGAATAGCCATGAGCTTGGAGAAAATATTCATTGGCTAATGATTTCAGGGTACAGAATTCATTTCTTACATCGTCTGTAGGATCGCATCATTGTTCGAAATTTGCCACTTGTGAGAGAAGAAGTTTCTAGGGATGAAGCTCTGAGGAGAATATTGGCTGTTAGTGAACCTTACAAGCTTGAGATTTTGGAGAGCATAAAAGAAGATCCTATTACTATATATCATATTGGTAAGCGTTGTTTATTTTTCTTCTTTCTTATCCTCTTTTATCTTTTTAGCGCTTAAAAAGTATCGTAAACAATTACAAATCATTGGGGTTACTGAGTTGGGAAGACCTTCTATGTTTAGCTATAATCTGGAAGTTTCTGATATGCTCTGTGTTTTCTACTTTCAGCTTCTATTTGTTTCGCCACTCTGCTTTGGTTACATTGGCATGTGTTGAGTGTTGCTTATTTTCATAAATGATTTTATCTTTATTTGCTGTTAATGTAGAATGTTTTGGCTACTGATGGGTTTGTGTAAAGTTTTTGCTGACCTTGCATCTAAATTGATTTTCTCTCTAGGTGACGAGTGGTGGGATCTTTGTGCCGGGCCTCATGTTGAATCTACTGGGTGTGTTAATAAGAGAGCTGTTGAACTTGAAACTGTGGCTGGTGCTTACTGGAGAGGAGATGAAAAAAGACCAATGCTCCAGAGGATCTATGGAACTGCATGGGAGAACGAAGAACAACTCAAAGCATATATTCATTTCAAAGAGGAGGCTAAACGCAGAGACCATAGACGCCTAGGCCAAGATCTTGATCTCTTCTCCATACAGGTAGTGCTCTTGTAAATCCATCGTCCCAAATTTTGAAGTTCTATGCTAGATGCAAATCAATTAATTTTTGTTATTGTAGGATGATGCTGGTGGAGGTTTGGTCTTCTGGCACCCGAAAGGAGCTATTGTACGTCATATTATAGAAGATTCGTGGAAGAAATTGCATATAGAACATGGTTATGATCTGTTATACACCCCTCATGTGGCAAAGGCTGATCTCTGGAAGATCAGTGGTCATCTGGACTTCTATAGAGACAACATGTATGATCAAATAAAGATAGAGGATGAACAATATCAACTTCGGCCTATGAATTGCCCCTACCATATTTTGGTTTACAAAAGGAAACTCAACTCCTATCGTGATTTTCCAATTCGGGTTGCTGAGCTAGGAACTGTATATAGATACGAGTTGTCTGGAAGTTTACATGGTCTTTTCCGTGTGAGAGGTTTTACACAGGTACAGCATTATGTTGGTCATGTTTTTAATGATATTGGACTAGATTTACCTTATATTGGCCTTATCATGGACACCCAACTGTATTCTGTTGGAGGAGTATATAGTCTATGCACGATTTTTATGTAAAAACACAGGGTTCTAATAATTTGCCTCTTGTTATGCACTTATACTTCTGCTCAAATGCCAACAGTTGGAATTTCTTATAACATTAACTCCAATAAGATTTTGATCAGTCTATTTGTATTTTTCAAACACTCAACCCCTTATTTTTTTATCAAGTTGGCTGGATGTTTGATGTGGTATGTAGGGCACAAAAGGCAAGCATGTGTTGTTTGTCCTACTTTGTTTTCTTTTATCTTACTTGAACTCTCTTATACCAAAATTGTTTTAGATTGAGCTAGAATGAATAAAACAATTGCGAATGCTTCAGGATGATGCTCACATATTCTGCCTAGAAGATCAAATTAAGGATGAAATTAGGAGTGTCTTGGATCTGACAGAAGAAATATTATTGCAATTTGGTTTTAAGAAGTATGAAGTGAACCTCTCAACTAGGCCAGAGAAAGCTGTGGGAGATGATGAAATATGGAATAAAGCAACATCTGCCCTTAGAGATGCTTTGGATGACAAAGGGTGGAGTTATCAAATTGACGAGGGTGGTGGTGCATTTTATGGTCCCAAGATTGACCTTAAAATAGAGGATGCTCTTGCAAGAAAGTGGCAATGCTCAACCATTCAGGTAGGTGATTACTGTAAATAAGTGTTTCCAAGTCTTTAATTTTCCATATTTTTAGTCAGACTGCTAAAGTTGAATTCTTTAACAGCACACCTTGTGTTTCTCTCTCCTACCTTTTCCCTTCTCTTCATCTTTCCCTGCTCTAATTCTCTCTTTGACATGTCCTTGAGTCGAATATGTTTGGATATCATCCACAGTACATTTCTGGAAGTTGACGTTGGGTCGGTTTAATTGTCTAATATCATGCTTAAACTGTTCCTCCAGGTTGATTTTAATTTACCTCAGCGATTTGACATCACCTATGTTGATTCAAACACAGAGAGAAAGCGGCCCATTATGATCCATAGGGCAGTGCTCGGGTCCCTGGAACGGTTTTTTGGTGTGCTCATTGAACATTATGCTGGGGACTTTCCCTTGTGGCTTTCTCCAATTCAAGTTCGCGTTTTACCTGTTACAGATACGCAGGTATTGATGACCTTTTGGGAGTTTTGAGGTTCATGTTCATATCGTGGAAATATTGTAGTGTTTTAACCTGATAGAAGTTTCTTGATGAAGTTGACATGTATTAGTTGCTGATTCCATACTAAAGAACAAACTGCATGAACTTATGTAGCTTGAATACTGCAATGAGGTGACCAGCAAACTGAAAAGTAATGGCCTTAGGGCTGAAGTGTGCCATGGGGAGCGCTTGCCAAAACTCATTAGAAATGCAGAGAAGCAGAAAATTCCACTCATGGCGGTTGTGGGACCCAAGGAGGTGGAGACACAAACTGTTACCATTAGGTCTAGGTTTAGTGGAGAGCTGGGAACAATGTCAGTTGATGATTTTGTCAGAAGAACCAAGTCTGCGGTTGAAGATAGAGGTTGGTTGTAGAGGTTTGCTTGGAAATCACATGTACACATATAATTGATTCATAGATGATAATTATTTATCTGTAAGTAGGGATATCTCTATGCAATTGTACACTTGACATGGGAAAATTGAGAAATATATGTGAAGTGTTAGCTTTGATGAACATTTGGAGAGAGCATCTCTTGCACTAAGTTTAATTGACGTTCTGGCACATACCTCTGTTCCTGGAATCAGGTCTTTTTTTTTTTTTTTTTAATCACACCTGTTGAGTTAAACAGGTGTGATCAAGTGAGAAGGTTGATGCAAATATGTTAAAAACAGACATACAAAAGGGAAAACAAGTTCTCACAATCAAATCCAAGTAAATATTTTGATTAATGATGCATATATTTGAAAGATCTTGTGTTTATCTATGTAATGATGCATATATTTGAAAGATCTTGTGTTTATCTATGTGAGATAATATTAAACCAATGGTATATATGTATCTTAATCATGGTAAAATTGAAATTATGTTTGTATGGAATTGATTAATTAAAATGGTAATTATCAAGACATTGGAATAAATATACATTAACGAATGTTTGTTAACAATATATAATATGTATCAATTCTTTGAAGGCGTACGTCATGTTTACATTTAAACAATGGATTATTGCTCGTGGAATCCTATATTTTGTTGATGGAAATCATATTGTTTATTTTGAGTTAACAGCTTGATATGTTTTACATTCACACAAAAACAAATATTGTAGAAATTGGACTTCTTTGTTTTGCAGGTTTCTATTGAAAACCAAATTGATACAAGCCAAAGAATACGGACATGTTTACAGTTTCGTTCTCCGTAGATGAGTCCTGTGTTTTTGTTCCATATTGCCTTTGTGGAGCTTCCTCTTCATCGTTGTTGCCTAGGGTTGAAGGAGACGGCAGGAAATTGTTAGGGTAATTGTTATTCATTTGTCACACGAATAATGATTGAGAACAAATGTTCTCTTTCAATTTCGTACACTAATAAAAGGTATATGTAGTTGATACTAACTCATATGAAGCTGTGAACTAGAAGCGTAAGCATCATTGTAGGTCAAAATGGAAAAAAAATGTAAAAAGCTTACCCACTGCGCTCACGACCCGAAGAAGGTGAAATGAAACTAACATGGAAAAGGAAAACATGCTTTTAAGAAGAAGAACATTAAAAGATTCAAGTGCTTTAATTATGACAATAAGGGTCACTTTGCTCGTAATCATAATAAATCCAAAAAGGTACAATCGTATTATATAGATATTTATTATGTGAATGTCTCCTATTCTACCAAATCCATCATGGATTGTAAATTTGGGATTAACCAACCATGTAGTGAAGGAAAGAGATGTCTTCTTATAATTTTGAAAAAACTGCATGGAACATAATGGATTTATGTAAGAGAAAACTCAAGGGTTCCAGCAAAAGGGTTCAGAACCTACAAACTAGAAATGAATGATCGTCAATCCTTGATCCTACATAAAGTATTGTATGCTCCAAAAATTCAACATAATCTATTCTCTGTGTTAGTTTTAATAAGTCTTAGTTTTAATGTAAATTTCCACTGTGATGATATGGATTTATATTTTGGAAATATTTATTATGGTCGTGATTTTATGTTAGATGGTTTCTATTGTTCTGGATGTTGTTTATTCAAATAATAATATAAACTATTCTTTGTATACATCATCTTGTAATTCTAATAATGATGCTATTTTATGGCCTGTAGGACTATGTCACATTGGTTAAAATCGAATAATTTGATAAGCTAAAGAAGGCCTTTAGGTAATATACATTAAGTAGATTTACATATTTGTAAACATTGTCTAGCAAGTAAAATAACACAAAATCCAATTAGAAAGGGAACATAAACTTCCTACTTGTAGGTAATTCATTTAGACATTTGTGCTCTAATAAATGTAAGGGCATAATGTAGGGTTATGTATTTCGTCATTTTTATAGATGACTATACTCGGTATGATCATATTTATTTCATTTCTCACAAATAAGAAGTATTAAGTTGTTTCATAAAATATGTGAATTTAGTAAACAATCAATTAGAAAATAAAATAAAAGAATTAAGAACTAATTGAGGACAAGAATACTTCTTTGATAAGTTCAAGATTTTGTTTAATGGAAAAGGAATCTAAAACAATTAACTATTCCATAAAACCTATAACAAAATAACATTATGGAAAGATGTCATAAAACGTTACTAGAGATGGTTAGGTCCATGATGACATAAGAAAATCTACTTATCATATTGGTCAGGTCGGTCGTGCTGGGCCCGCACCCAGTCATAACGACCCGTGGGTCGATCGGTCCGTTCTTCAAATATCAGTCTTATACCTATGCCAAGTCCAAGTCCAATCCGCGATCTCCTTGGCCCATTCGTAGGTGAGAGTCTCCCATGCATACGTAAAGACCTAAACCTAGTTATTGCTCCATATATAAGGTATAATTCTACCATAACAGAGGTACGTAATCATAACCTGATTTTCTCTGCATACAGCAATCTCATCTTCACCAAAAAAGACTGACTTGAGCGTCATAGGGGCTTATCGGGAAACAACCCCCGACGTGTCTTCTTTATTTTGCAGGAACCTTCAAGCCGAAGCTCTTGCAAGGACCAACCAACTCCATGGATCCAAACGGCAACGTTCAGTTCCTCCCGAATTCGACAGAACCAATTGGCGCCCACCGTGGGGCCCGACATCAGGGCACCACATCCAGAAACACGCAGATCAGTCAGGCGGCGGCAACTAATCCTGATGTAGCCGCTGTCGGTGCTCTGACGTTACAACGGATAGGTTTATGACCACCGCAACCCCGCTTTGACATCATGTTTCCCGCAGTAATCTTCAAGTTGGGCCCGATTCACTTTAAGCACGTTTACTTTGTTTTGAGGTTTAGATTGATTTTGGAATTTTTAATGTTTAGTTAATAGAAATTAATTGGTGGAATTTAGTTAAAATTAGAGTTTTAATAAGTTGTTAGAGTTAAAAGAGAATAAGATGGTGTAGGACCAATTAGGAAGTTTGTATATGGTCTTAAGACTTAAGACTTAAGAGATGGGCTTTTAGCCCTTTCTAAATGCCATTAAATGAGGAAAGGAAAGAATTAAAACAAGAAGAAATGGAGTAAGGCATGGAGTAGCCGTATGACATGAAGGAGTCCACGAATTTAGCAAGGAAAAGAAGAGTTATTGAAACTACCACGTTTTGGAGGGTTTAGGTTATAAGTTAGAATAAATTCCCTTAGTTTTTCTAGAAACCACGAAACTATAAGGAAAAAGAGAGAGTTTCGAAACTTAGAAAGAAAAGAGAGGAGATTTTCGGTTGAAGAAGAAGAAGAGGAAGAAGAAGAAGAGAAGTGAAGCTTAGGTTTTCATGTGTTGAAAAAGAGAGGTTTTAGAGATTTATGCAAGAAGAGAGTGGAAAGGAGGAGTTAAACGTCCATTAGAGCCAAAAGAGCAAATTCGTGGGTTTCCTTAAGGTAAGGGATTTTGAATTTTCTTTGATTTATTTAGGTAGGTTTTAGTTTAAAGAGCTTAGAAAGGTTATGGGTAAAGTTAGATAGGTTAAATTCCATGCTTTCGTATCCTTAAAATTGTCCAATTTTGATATCCTATGTTCTTATGGGATAATCATGTTTAATGAAGGGGAATTGAAGCATTTGGAGGAAGAAGCAAGGTCTTTGGATCAATCACAAAGCTAAAGGAATTTAAGGTGGGTGATTGCTTAATAATCGAGTTATAGGCTAAATGAAAGTTTTATAATAAAAGTTAATTATGCTTTCTAATGAATTAAGAATTTTAAATGAATTATTCTATGTATTGATTCTAATTTGTATAAAGTATCTTTTATATGTAAGTTTATGTTGAAAGTGTTTGTTAAATGGTTTGTTAAGTGAATAGGTGCGGATATGTGAATTTGCGATTATGTGCAAATTATGTGAAAGTGATACAAAATTGTGGCTAATGCTTGTAAATTGTGTGAATTATGTGATGTGCATGTTTTCTTTGGGTTTGTGGTGGTCCAATCTGAGTCAGGTGCACCTGTCTATCCATAGGCTTCTCCCGCCTGCCCGCTAGTGGCCGTGGAGTTCCTCTCAAGGACTCCTATTTGTCACGGCTACATGACGCTTCATGAAATATGTAGTACGCTCATTTCGTAACCACCAACCATCTTGTTTGTGATTTTGTGAAAAGTCAGATTGTTTTGTGATATGTTATATTTGTAAACTGTTGACGTGATACATTCGACGAAAAGATTTGAAAATTGTTAATATTTTCCTTTATGTGATATTGTTTTGAAAATGAAAGAATGATTAATGATTTGTGCTTATATTCTCATTTATTAAGTTATTACCCACGGAACTGTCGAGCTCACCCCCCATTTTCCTTCCACAGGTGTCGAGCGAGAAACCGAGTCACTGCATCGGGATTGAGGCATACTCCGATGCTTTTTGCTTTTGAAGTTGTATTTAAGAAAAATAAAGCTTTAGGTTGCATTTTGGAACAATTAATGTTTTGTATTTTGTTCTTTGAAATTTTGGATGTATTCGGGCTAAAATGCCCTCTAAAGCTTTGTATTTACTTGTTTCCATGTAAAAAGTAAGAGTTTGAGTTTAAAATGTATTTTGTATATGTTTTCTAAGAATGTATTGTTGTATGGTTGAGAATGACAAAAAGAAAAGAATGAAATCTTGTAACTTGATGGATTGGAATTGAAGAAATGCTTAGAAGTAAGAGTGCTTTGTGATTTGAAAATGTTTAGAAGCTTAGGAGTGTGTTGCTGCCTTTGAATATTGAATTATTATGCAGGTTATAGCATTGGATTGAAGATTTGGGTTAGGTGTAAAATAGGGGAGGTGCTGTCCAAATTTTCCAGAAATTGGGCAGCAACTTCCATTTGATTTTAGACTAGTTTAGAGCTTGAATTGGTTTGGATGGTCTTCTTGAAGAATGTAGAGCATGATTAGAGTTTTCCAAGGACATAAAATTTGTCTCAATTGGACTTAGGATGAAAAAGTTATGAGAGTGGAAAGGTTTCAGCCACTGTTGTTAGTCATGAAATTTTTCTGTAACTTTGGAAGGATTTTTCACCCAATTAGAGACTGATTTGGTTTTTGCTTTTTTCATGAAAAATGTAGATTATCTTTCTATCTTTAAAATGAGGTATGATTTGCAATCATTGGAGTTAGGAATAAAAAGATATGAGGTTGGGAATGTTGACAGTTACTGTTCATTGTGCCAAATTACTGTTCCATTGGTTTTTCATTTAGGCTGAAACGTTAAGTGTGTTTTTACCTTCTTTAATGATAGAATTGATTTTTTCACTCTGCATGCAACTTGTAGGTAATCCTTTCTTCTTTCTAATGAGGTATTCTATGCCTTATTTCGAGTTAGGAGTAAAAAGTTATGGGATTTAGAAGACAACAGTTACTGTTCATTTAGGTAAATTACTGTTTCATTGGCTAGTTTTTAGGCTGAACCTTTGGCTGTGTTTTTACCCCTCTAAATGATTGTTTCGATTTTTGTTCCCTTCATGAAACTTGTAGAGCATCTTTTTATCTTTCCAATGAGGTAAAATGAGTCTTTTTTAGACTTGTGTGCTAAAAGATATGAATTCTCAAATTTATGGCAATGTGTAGGGAAAATTTAAGTTTTAATGGCAGCAACCTTTGAAGCATTTTAGGACCCTCTTAATGGCTAAGTTAGTGTTTAAATCCTTCTGGGAAGTTGTAGAGCTTCCTTTTACCTTTTTATTGATACCAAATTCATGAATTTTGGACTTCGGCATCAAAAGTTATGAGGTTTGGAAATTCTGAAATTTTCCTACACATCCAGACTTCATCCTTAGACGTGCCCACGCCTAATCTCTGAATATCCTCCTCTCACTCTTTTGCTTGTAACTTTTTCGTTTGACCTCGGATTCACTCGGTTTTCAAAGCATTGAGTTTCTAAAACAAATTCATACCCCTTTTTGATAAAATGAGAGTGTCGGGTTTTAGTCGGACTTTACGGACATTACGAAAGAGAATCAAGTTTGTGACAGGTTTTGATATAAGTCCGTTTTTGGGCGTTTTTGTGACCTATAGAGATCCGATTGAAGTGAGGTTCATTTCTATTTTCCCTAAAGATATAGAATTTCATTTTAGCATCGGATTTCGTTATGGGACCTAAGCAAATAAATTTTTTACTTGAGGATAATTAGGGTGAATTTATCAAGTTTTGTTCGGATGACATTAAATTAAGTTCAATTCGAGGTTTCCTTCGTGGTGAGGAATTCCTCCCTCGTGACATGCGCGCCCAGATGTCGCGAAGGACGTCGGGCACGCTACTCACCGGGGAGGGGTTCCAACATTCAAACCCGAATGGTCAACCGCAACCTCAAAACTTGGATAAAGAAGAACAGAGCGTAGCTTTGGAGGATAACGCTGCACTCAATATGCGCCCGAATCTCCAACACCAATCAGTTGCAGATCCTCTTTCGCCAGTACACACCTCCCTCACCCGAAAGCAGATTGAGGAAGCGGCTGATCTGTTGATTCGCTAGATTTTACATCCTCACCAAGATAATAAAGCAAATGCTGCAGACAAAGCAGACCGCACAGAGATCAAGATGACGACCTATCACCACCCTACCGAAGCCCTAGAAAAAATCATGGACGATCAGATCAATGCGGCAATGAGCTTCCGCTCGGATCACCCAACAGCTCAGTACAGCTCTCCCTTTACTCCGGCAATCTTGGATAGTCTCCCGACGCCCGGCACCAAAATACCGACGCCCAAAAAGTACACTGAAAAGACCGACCCTCTGGACTACCTACAGCACTTCTAATCGATGATGAATCTGCACTGCATTCCAGACGTCATTCAGTGCAAGGCTTTCTGTACGGCCTTTCAAGAAGGAGCTCGACAGTGGTTCAATAGCTTACCTCCGAGCTGTATCACATGCTTTGAGGATTTTAGACTGCTATTCCTCAACCAGTTCGCCACAAGTAAGCGGCCGCAGAAGATGGCCTTGGAAGTGATGTAGTTGACACAAGGGAGGAATGAGAGCCTACGGGAATTCATTACTCGGTTCAATAATGAAGCGGTCGAGGTCCCCGACCTCACCTTCTCGTCCATGTTGGCAGCGCTTATGAACAACACAAGGGATGAGGAGTTCAAAAAGTCGTTAGCCCTCGATCAGCCCCGATCCATTCAGGAAATAAGAAACAGGGCGGATAAGTACATTCAGCTCGAAGAAGTGTTGAGAAATACAAAGCGTAGAACGGATGATCGCTCGCCAAATGACAGAGCGAGTGGTTCGCACAAGCGACAGAAAGGCATGTCGAACTGGAGAAAACCAACCGATCGACAGGGATATCGATAGGAGTTCACCTCGCTCAACAAGCGATATGCAGAAGTATTGGCGGCCATGAGAGTGGATGGGGAAACTATCCGAGAACCTGATAAGATGAAGACTCCCTTCAAGGATAGGAACCCCGATTTATATTGCCGCTTCCATAAAGACATCGGTCATGACACGGAAGACTGCTGGCAATTGAAAAGAGAAATCGAATTCCTCATACAAAGGGGAAGGTTAGGCTGATTTGTGAAGCACGAGCAAAATGCTGATCAAGATAACGAGCATAAGAGCGGTCGGCCCAACAACAGATGACAATATGGGAGGTGGAATGATAGAAATGATGGAGGGAGGCAGAATACGAATACGGGCGATCGACGCGAAGAGAGGACGATCAAGGGCAAGAGGCAACAGGAACACTGGGCAATAAGATGACCGATCGGTGAGGGTCATTAACATGATATTTGGTGGAAATGCAGCGGGGGGATCCACTGCTAAAGGAAGAAAGAGATATGCCAAGCAGGTCGGCAAAGACTCGTCAACCAAAAGGAAGAGGGAGAACGACGGGATGATATCGCTCGACGAGTCCGACCTGATGGTGTAAGTTGTCCTCGTGATGACGCTCGTCAGAATCTTAACATGGACGGCAACGAGGTGAAGCGGGTGATGATTGATACGGGCAGCTCGGTCGACCTATTGTATTATGATGTCTTCAAGCAGATGGAGGTACTCGAAGATCGACTACTGCCTATAGACGGACCTATCAAAGGGGTAACTGGAGCATCAGCCTACCCGTTCGCTCGAGTCTACTTAAAAGTGAAATTCGGGCAAAAGCCGTGTCAAATAGAGAGGGACGTTGAATTCCTAGTCGTGAAGTTTCAAGGGGCATACAATGCAATAATCGGACGAGCTACCCAGAACGCCCTCAGAGCGGTCGTCTCCACCTATTACCAAGCGATGAAGTTTCCAACACCCCGCGGAGTTGGTGTTGTTAGAGGTCAACAAAGAATCGCTAGAGAATACTATTTGGAAGAAATAAAAACATTAGACAGGGCGGTGGTATTGACGAGCTCTCTTGACGTGAGAGCTGATGAAGAAACAGAAAGAATGAACCCCGTCGAAGAAACGCAGCGGGTCGTATTGGATGAAGCAGATAGCTCCAAATTCACAAATCTAGGTTCCGAGCTTCAGAAGGACCTAGTTAAAGAAATCACAGACTGTTTAGTGGAGAATAGATCGGTCTTCGCTTGGGTACCGAGCGACATGATCGAAATTTCTCGATCGGTCGCCTCGCACTCCCTTGGTATTTGACAAGATTACAAGCCGGTTAGGCAAAAGAAGCGATGGCATTGCAAGGAGCGACAGGAGATGATCGAGAAAGAAATAGAGAAACTACTCGGAGCCGGGTTCATCCGAAAAGTCAAGTACCCCGAATGGCTCGCCAATGTGGTGTTGGTAAAGAAGAAGAACGAGAAGTGGAGAATGTGCATCGACTTCACCGACCTGAACAAGGCATGTCTAAAGGACAGTTTCCCCTACCCAAGATCGACCAGTTAGTAGACTCCACCTCCGGACATGAACTTCTCAGCTTCTTGGATGCTTTCTCGGGCTACCATCAAATTCAGATGAGCCTCAAAGACGAAGAGAAGACTTCCTTTATGTAGCACCCCACTCCCGACGAGACCCGAACCCGATATCTATAGTGATATCCGAGCCGGTGACCCGCGAGGGTGGCGTACTAGAACATTCATTACCTTATTAACAAAAATCGTATGACACATTTTTTTTTCTTTCAAAAACATTAGAGTGCGCAAAACAAACATTGACTTGGCCCAATTATAACAAAACACTTTCAAAGATTAAAACCATTTCACTGATAAAACAATTTTAATCATTATTAGCACTCATTAGTGCTCAGTCACTCTATACAATTACATGTAAACAATTGGGCCTACTAAATACCAAATTAATACACTAATGCAGATACGGACGACATCGATCCCGACCCGATACTGCTCTTGCTAGCGATGAGACGTACTCCGCGTGTCCAACGGGTACTCTCCATTTCTGAAAAATAGATGCAATGTTGGGTGAGTTTATGAACTCGGTGAGAAACCATCATCGATGGTTCACCCAACTCATGCATATCCATACAATCACACAATATTGTATATATATCATAAACAAGAAATCACAGCACTCAATTTCACATTTGATAAGGCAATAAACCTTTCACATAATTCACATTAAACATTCATTTATGCAAAGGTACATGTGACTCTTTCATTTTCTTTCGTTGTTGTGACCGTGCTTTGAGCTCATATACGCTGAGCCATTGGCTCAAACATTGGGCTTAAAGCCTCAAACGTTGGGCATAGCTCGATCATCGAAATGAGGCTCGAATACGTTAGACACGAGGCCTGTGCGTTGAGCTTAAAGCTCAAATCGGTGGCGACACCGGTCACAACCGCCATTATCTCGATCATTTACTATGCATGAATGCACATGTCATTTTCCAATATCCAATTATCGCATTTCTATTTCCAATTCCAATTAATTACTATTTCCGATCATTTTCAATGTCCTCGGACTTTTAGTCCCAGATTTCATTCCATGCATTTACCTTTCGTTTCACTATCACATTTACAATCCAATTTACTAATGCATTCTCACGCACTTATTCTCATTTGCACTTCAATAACATAATCCAATATTTCAACACCCATGGTCCAAATCAATCAAAACAATCAATTACATATATCCATCCTCAGATCCTCATAAAGAATCAATGCATATAATTAATAAACACATAAGGTTGAGAAACCAACTAGGTTACTCACCTATTACTTCCGAAGCTAATGCCGGAAGTTTCCGCCCGTCGGTCGGACGACGCCCACTTAGGCCTCTATAAGAAACAGAGAAAAACGAGTCACTACAGATGCAATTTGTGCACATGTAGGTGAAATATGCATGTTCATAAATTTTCCGCCCTAAATCCAAATTTCCCATAACAAAATCCGCCTAAAAATTAGAAACCTATTGGCGCCGACGGTGCAATTCGGACCTCTATAGGTCCCCAATTAAACAAAATAGTGATTAAAGGCTCCATTACAGGGGCCACGCCAATTCCGTCCAAAAATTCCCAATTTCTCACAAAATGAAATTAAATGTTCAACGAATCCGATGCCTCAAGAATCAGGTCAATCGGACGTCGGACGGAAAAGAAATTGACAAAAGAAGCATGAAATCCCAAATTATCAATTAATAAATAAAATAATAAATAATTAATAAAAAAAAAAAGGAATCAGCCTCATTGGGCGACGTCTCGCCCAGCCGGGCTGACCTATCGACCCGTCGCTAGGGCGCGACGCTGTCGCCTAGCGACGAGCCTTTACGCCTCGTCACTAGGGCAGGCGCGCCCCTAGTGAACGGGCGTGATTCCATTTTCCAATTTTTTTTGTTTTTTGTTTTTTGTTTTGTTTTGTTTTTTTTTTTTTCTGATTTTCAATCCAATTTTTCAACACCCATAATTCATTGCACACAATTCAGAAAATTTCCAACTATATCTCGTTGGAAAGCTCAGGAAACCCTCTACAATTCTCAAGAAGACCATAAAAATCAATTTCACCCTTAAGGGTGTCAAAAATCCTTTCAAAGCTACTGCCTACTCAAATCCCATTAAAACAGAACAGTACATTGAAATTTCCATAACTCTCAGATTCTTCAGCCAAAAATTACCACATAAATATGCTCAATAAGTTCACAATGTCATATACAACTTTCATGAACAACCCAAAATCAAATTCCATTGCTAAACAAGTCAATTAATTCACTCAATGTTTCTGTCCCTGAAATCATTCAATTTGAGCAGTAAACTTATAACAAGCATAACTCCCTGTAAACAAGTCAAAAAAATCTGAACTTTATACCCCTGAAAAGATAAATCCTCAAAATTCAATTTTCATGAAGAACTCAATTTCCAATTTAATTTCTAACAATTTCAAAACTATCATGCTAGTTACTGCCATGATCAGAAATTCCTAACCTAATGCAGGATCAGTTTGTGCAAAATCATAACTCCCAACTCTGACCTCTAAAAATTATATGCCATATCTCATTTTCAAGATAATTTCTTCCTCTTCAACTTTGTAGAAGATCACTCACACCAATTCAGTCCACAAAAATGGCTAAAATTGCTTCCAAGCAGAATACTCACAAATCAGACACTTAAACTAGGTTTCATCAACATGCCCAAAACCAGTCCATAGTAACCAGTTCATATCTCTCAATATACACCTCTAAAAATAGCAAGATCAGTGGAAATGGAAAGCTAACTCAATATGATACAACTTCCATGAAGACCATTTTCCCAAATTCCATTTCAATTACTTTATACAAATCAATAAAGCTCATAGGTTATGGTTTCGGGTACTGTTCACAGGCAATAAAACAGTAACTTTCCATGCCAAATTTCAACCTATGAGAGTTACAATTTGACAACACCTATTTCACACAAAAATGCAGCTAGCATCCCAAAGTTTAAGTGGCCACAAACCTCACCTCATTTGCATTTCTATACAATGAGTTATGATTAAAACAGTACAATCAATCAAAAACCCTAATTTTCCAGATTTGGTCCAACCTTTGTTTCTCTCATTTCCATTGCCTTTAACACATCATCAAGCATCCAAATAACACAAATCAGTTCTTATACCATTCATACACATTCATACATGTACTAGGGCTAATATCTAAAAATTGGCAGCACTTAAGTTCTCAATTCTAATTAACATTTATCATCAAAATTCAATCACAAATCAAGTTTAAACCAAGTTACAACACATCAATGCACAATTCAAAGCATAAGTAATTTAAAGCTTCATGAATTCTTACCTATTTCAAGCTTCCAACCTTCACTTTTCCAATTTATTGCACTAACTCCTCTACTCTACCACACCATATATGTCTTTCATCTTCATGGGAAGGCTATGGCTTAGTAACAACTCAAAGAACTTTTGAGTGTTTGGAGGAAGGTGAAGAAAGAAGCAAAATCCGATGGTGAGAAAACAAATGGAGAAATGCTTCGGATGAGTGAGTTAACAACTTAATAACTTGTTTCTTTTCTTGCTTCTAACCAAGGTAAACCGATGGGATCAAGTGAGAAGCATTAATGAAGGTATTTGGTGGCTAATTGTTATTGACCCAAGCTTTAAAGAAAAGTCAAAATATTAATTTTATAATTCAGATCAAAAATTACCCAACCCAATCAACTCAATTGCCCCCAATTTCAATCCCAAAATAATATACCCAATAAGACAGTGCCATTGGGTAGCAATTTTCTCTACCGAAAATCGACCGGTTCGCCAATTGGTGATTTTTTTTCGGTCCGGGAATTTCCAGGAATTTCCCCGAATCATTTTTTTGAAAATTACCTAAATTGCCCAAAATTGTAAAACATAAGACAGTCCACTCCCAATAATTTTTTTAAACACGAAAACCACACTTTCACTACAAAAACACTTTTAGGCCATGTACCCATGATTTTGCGGT
The DNA here is from genome assembly GCA_029891385.1 of Erythroxylum novogranatense. NCBI lineage: Eukaryota > Viridiplantae > Streptophyta > Magnoliopsida > Malpighiales > Erythroxylaceae > Erythroxylum > Erythroxylum novogranatense. The sequence goes on from CM057235.1 coordinate 23,789,363, forward strand.
GCAGGAATTTTCTCCTGATAATTCCAGAAAAATTCCAATAAATCCTTAAAAATGTAAAACACTCTATGGCGCACTCCAAATAATTTATCAAATCCCATTATCACACCAATTTCACAAAAAGATCACAATTAGACACTTAGCTGGGAAATGTCATGAATGCATGTATGACTATGTGCCTGTGCAAAACTCACCATTTATAGAGGCTGCATGACACATGTTCATGCCGAGTTATAATTTAATACTCCTAACCCGTCCCAATTTACTAAAATACCCTTCCCATCGGAGATGGGATGTTAGACTTTATAACTGACCAGGGCACGTATTGCTACCAAGTAATGTTGTTCGGCTTGAAGAATGCAGGGGCCACTTATCAGCGGCTCGTCATGGAGGTTTTCAAGAAACAGATCGGTCGATCGGTCGAGGCCTATGTGGACGACATGGTGGTCAAAAGTAAGACAGCCGCGGAGCATGTGGAGGATCTCAGAGAGGTCTTCCAAACCCTTAACAAATTTCAGATGAAGTTGAACCCGAAAAATGCGTCTTTGGTGTGGCATCAGGAAAATTCCTAGGGTTCATGATTACTCAACCGGGGATCGAAGCTAATCCAGAGAAGATCGAAGTCATCATCCAAATGCCTTCGCCGCAATGCTTGAAATAAGTACAGATATTAACCGGTCGGATAGTCTTTCTGAGCAGGTTCGTCTCCAGATTGGGATACAAGTGCCTCCCATTTTTTAAAATTTTGAGGAAAGCGAACATAACCCAGTTTCAGTGGCAGGAGGAATGCGAGAAAGCATTTCAACGTTTGAAGCAATATCTGTCTAGCCCGCCCATCCTGCAAAGCCCAGTTGAGGGGGAGAATCTGATTTTATATTCGGCGATTCTGAAGGGTCGATCAACAATGATTTGTCCGATCGGAGGGAAATGAGCAACCCCCGATCTACTACGTCAGCAAGGTGTTGACCGGACCAGAGACGCGGTATGCGCCTATAGAAAAACTAGCTCTCTCCTTGATAACGGCAGCTCGGAAGCTAAGACCTTACTTCCAAAGTCATACCATCGAGGTATGGACTGACCAACCCCTCAGGCAGTGCCTTCAAAAGCCCAAAACCTCGGGTCGACTAACAAAATGGGCTATAGAGCTGGGGGAGTTCAACATACAATATAATCATCGGACGACGATCAAGGCACAGATGTTGGCAGACTTCATTGCAGAAATGAGCCAACCTAGCCCGCAGGGTAAGCAATGCCCTGCCTGGAGCTTATTCGTTGATGGGTCGTCCAATGCTGAGGGATGCGGAGCAGGAGTGGTATTGATTAGCCCGCATATGGAAGAAAAGGTGGAATACGCCATTCGGCTAGAATTCAAGGCATCCAATAACAAGGCAGAATATGAGGCTCTGATAACCGGCCTCCAATTAGCAAAGGAAATGGAGGTGAAACATCTGAAGATATATAGCGATAGTCAAGTGGTGGTCGGCCAAGTCACTGGACAGTATGAAGCCAAGGGGAACAACATGATCGAGTACCTGGAACTAGTAAAGCGGGAGTTAATAAATTTCAAGCAGTACTCGATCAGTAGGATAGAACGAGCTTAAAATGCTAAAGCGGATGCGCTCTCCAAAATGGCCTCCGATCGAGACGCCAAAAATAACGTTCTAGTCAAACGACTGGATCGCCCTAGCATTCAAAAAGCCAAGGAGGTTCTTGATGTAAATATCGGTCAATCGAGTTGGATGGAACCGATTAGACGGTACCTCCTAGAGGGAACACAACCGGAAGAAGCCTCAGAGGCCAAGAATTTGAGAATAAAGGCGGCTGAATACGCGATCATAAATGATGCCCTGTACAAGCGATCTTATGACTGGCCACTGCTGCGATGCTTGAACGAAGAAGAGGTAGAACAAGCAATGGCCGAAGTCCACGAAGGAATGTGTGGCAACCACGTAAGAGGCAGAATGTTAGCCCATAGGCTGATCAAACAAGGGTATTACTGGCCGACGATGAGGAAAGACTGCCAGGAGAAAGTCGACCGATGTGAGGCCTGTCAGAAAAACAGCAGCCTGTCTCACCAGCCAACCGAGAGGATGAAAATTGTGAGTCATCCTATCCCTTTCGCTCAATGGGGAATGGATATACTGGGGCCCTTCCCTCTCGGTGCCGGACAGAAGAAATTCCTGATAGTGGCAGTGGAGTACTTCACTAAATGGGTAGAAGCGGAAATGGTCACTACAATTACCGAGCAGAGGGTCAAGAGTTTCGTAAAGAAAAATATACTAACTCGCTTCGGGATGCCTATGGTGCTGGTTGCAGACAACGGTCGGCAGTTCGATAATGATAAGTTCAGAGATTTCTGCGACCAACTAAGGATAAGACTGCAGTTGACCTCAGTAGCTCACCCCCAAAGCAACGGTCTCGCGGAAAACACAAACAAAAAGATAATGAGTGCTCTTAAGAAGCGCCTAGACAGAAGAAAGACTTGGGTAGAAGAGTTTGATGAAGTGTTGTGGGCGTACAGAACTACACCAAATGGAGCCACAAGGGAAACACCGTTCAGGATGACCTTTGGGGCAGAAGCCTTAGTTCCTGTAGAAGTGGTGTTGCACAACCAAAGGGTGTCGAACTATGACGAAGAGCGGAATAATGAAGCCCGCCGAGCCGAGCTCGTGCTTCTTAGTGAAGACAGGGACAGGGCAGCCGCTCGTTCGGAAGCCGTCAGGCAAAAAGCAACGAAGTTCTACAACAGAAGAGTAAAGCCGAGCGACGTAAAGGTCGGTGGGTACGTCCTGTGAAAGGCCGAAGCGACCGGGAAACACTCTGGAAAGCTCGGACAGGCGTGGGAAGGACCCTACCAGGTTGTCAAGCAAGCCGGGCATGGTTCTTACATCCTACGCGATGCGAATGGGAAAACTCTACCGAGGCCATGGAACTCTCGAAACCTGAAGGCGTTCTACCAATAGATAAGTTTTATTTTAGTTAATGTTTGTTCATTACTGTTTTTGTACAAAACCTGTGGGTACCTTTTTCCTGTCCCTGCCAGACAGGTTTTTTAACGACCCACGTCCTCATTATCGTTAATAAAGGGATTTTCGGATTTCCTGGCAAGAAAAAATTTCATTATATTTGGCAAAGCGCAGAAAATCCTATCAGCCATCGCTCGGCCTCGACACAGGTCGACTACGGTCGGTCGGTCGGTCGCCAAGACAAGATCCTTGGGACCATCGCTCGGCCTCAACACAGATCGACTACGGTCGGTCGGTCGCCAAGATAAGATCCTTGGGACCATTGCTCGGCCTCGACACAGATCGACTACGGTCGGTCGGTCGCCAAGATAAGATCCTTGCTACCATCGCTTGGCCTCGACATAGATCGACTACGGTCGGTCGGTCGCCAAGACAAGATCCTTGGGACCATCGCTCGGCCTCGACACAGATCGACTACGATCATTCGGTCGCCAAGACAAGATCCTTGGGACCATTGCTCAGCCTCGACACAGATCGACTACGATCGGTCAGTCGCCAAGACAAGATCCTTGGGACCACAGCCCAGCCTCGTCTACCGATCGACCAAGTTGCCAAGACAAGATCGTTGGAACTGTCGATCGACCTTGCCATCGCTCGGTCGGGTCGCCAAGACAAGATCCTTAGGACCTTAGCTCGGCCTCGACTATAAATCGACCTCGATGCCGGTCGGCCATGAGCAACTTCATCAAATCCCACTATAGATCAAAAATAAAGAACATAAACACGAAAAATGACTTCGAAAAAATGAAGGAAAAAAATAAAGATTTTCACTTCTTTGAATTCGTCCTGGCCACAAGCCTGACCAGGTGAGCTCTAAAAGTCAGCAGAAGGAGAAGCTTCGGAAGTCGGCGGATGCACAGGATAAGCCTCAGAAGTTGACGGAACAATCAGGGCGGGAGCAGGGTCTAAGGGAGCAACCAGAGGAATATCCTCACGAGAAAGCTCTTCCTCTTCAGAGCTAAGATCCAGCTCTTCATCCGAAACAAGGTTTCGCTCTCCCTCGGCCCTCTTTTTCATATCCTCCAAAGAAAGGCCGAGGGCTGCGAGAAAAAGTGGCCCGGCGTACTCTTCAAAGGAAGGACACTCCGACCCCTGAGGAACGTGAATCTCGTGGCACTTCTTCAGGAGCGAGAGGGCTAAATCACAGGCAAGCTCTAAACATTCCTCGTTCAGAAACCGCCTCTTCCACCGCTTGATCGCTTCTACCCGCTGCTTCTTAATAGAGCCCCACACCTTCTGTAATGTGTCCTCGGTTCTATTCCTGCCCTCCACCGCGGCATGACAATCCTCGAGGTACTTCTTACTAAGCTCCCGCTCCTTCTCCACCGTCCTCTTCAGCTTGTCATTTGCTGCAACCAGCTGGCTCCTCTCCTCCTCTCCCGTGGTCAGTTGAGCCTTCAGGACGCCCATCGCATCCTCCCGGGATTTCTTCTCCTCCTCCAAGGAAGAGTTTTGAGCCTGAAAGAGGTCTCTCTCCTCCTTCACCCCTGAAAGCTCGTCCTTCATAGCCTTCATCTGCTCGTGGAGGTCTTAGACTTCCCGGTCTAGAGCCTCTAGACATTGCACCACCGCAAAGGACATCACCGCACTCCGTATACCGCTGCGAATGAGTTGAGACCCCAACTCCAGATTACTCTTCTTGTCCATGGTCTGCTCATCCACGGGAGGAGTAATCCTCTCGACAATATGCCGGGACACTTCGAGGTCCTCGACCAAGGCAGTTTTGGCCAATTTGATGGCAGGCTCCCACTACCCAGAGTTGGTGGCTCGCCCTTTCCCCTTGCCTCTCTTCTCCTTCTCTTTCACGCCTTGACTTGGCGGGCCGGACGGTAGATCACCAAGCCGAATCAATCTCTTCCTCTTAAGAGGAGGCTCCACTTCCTCCTCCTCCTCCTCAACCAAAACCGCTCGGCTCGGGCTAGCTGGTACGATCGGCAACGACGCCTTCACCAGTCTCCGTCTCTTGCCTCTTTTTCCCCTATCCGGCCCGCTTCCTGGATTTAGAGGATTGGGAGGGCCCGGTGAAATCTTCTATCCTCACCATGGCTGCACAGCAACAAAACAAGTCAGAAAAAGAAACCAATAATAAAAAATGCAGTAAGTAATTCGACGACGAGGGCCCAACCAGACAGGGCGGTCTCGTCTCCTAGCCCGCTAATTTATGGCGGAGGGACGAGTAAAAAGGAATCAGCCGAGACCCCTCCGTAATACCCCGCAATGAGCCGAGCGAAATCGTATCGACCGAGCTGCTTTATGCGCCCAACCACCTCCCACTCTTCCATACTAAGAGACACGCTCGACGTGTCATTCCATTGCTCGGCCAAAGGATACCTCCACAGCCGGCACTCGAAGGAGGATCCTGGGGGTTTCACAAAGAAGTACTTAGTTCGCCAAGAAGAGACTTTCGAAGCTATACCGGCTGGGCGATATCGGGCGTCTCTATACTGCAGAGAGGGGATCCCGGCACCAGAGCTCGGACTCTGGCTCAACCTCAAAAAGTGACGCAAAATGCCAATAGAGGGCGAATGACCGAATTGATGGCACAGCAATGCCAGACCATTAATAAACCTCCAGCTATTCGGAGGAATTTGGCTTGGCATCAGCTGATAGGCCCTGCACACCTCGTCGACGATCGGGGTGTATGGAAGCCTCATACCACCAACCGAGAAAATACTATCAGAAACGGAGAAATATCCACTCAAGTTGCTGTGGATTCGCTCGTGCCCCAGGGCCAGCCGGGGTCCCCAGGACGTGGGGATGTTATATCTAAGTACTGACCGATTCAACTCCCCCACGATCATCGTCGATTCATTTCTCGACGGTGCCTCCACAACCAACCTATCCTTCCTTTCTCTCGTCGATATTTCTTCAACACCTTCTACCATACTTCTAGAACTGGCCGTCGACATGCTTACCAAGAAGAGAACTTTTGAAAAGAAAAACTTTAGAGGAGGAGATGAAGAAAAGGGGCGTACCTATTTAGTGAGTGGAGAGGGGGAAATCGAATGACGGTTGAAGGAAATTTTCGAGAATTGAGAGCAAGAAAGAGCAAATGAAAGTACAGAGGAAGCAAGAACGAAAAAAACGTGAAGAAAACCAAACAGTTTGTCTATCCTGAGCATTTATAAGGAAACGGTCGAATGAGCGATCCAATCAAAACGTGACGCTTGGAGAAAATCCGAGCTATGCTTGGACACGCGGCATAATCCGAGCCAAGGAGAATTAGGGTTGTTCGAAATCCGGAGCGGCGCGACAGTTGAAGGGACGACGGACAAGCGCATGTGATTACAAGGACGATACGCCTTGATTCGAAAAGTCACAAAGGCACACCACAAACAATAAATGTTCCAAGTACTTTCACGCGCTCACTAATGATGACCACCTGGTCTGCTTTGGCGTGAGCTATCACGCAATAAGTGCCGATGCCAATCGGTTGGGGCACTCAGTCGACCAATCCCAATACGAGCAGTCACGCACTGCCCGTCGATATCCGATCGATCGGGCCTACCCCGAGCTGTCCCATGAACGAGCTACAATGCCAATATCCGACCGATCGACCACCTCACGAGCTGTCTTACGGACGAGCTATAAGATAGCAGACGAGCAACAAAATCCTAACATACTCCTTCGACCCTTCTCTTCTCTCAGACTCGAGGAGTAGGGGGCTTATGGTCGGGTCGGTCGTGCTGGGCCCGCACCCAGTCATAACGACCCGTGGGCTGATCGGTCCATTCTTCAAATATCAGTCTTATACCTATGCCAAGTCCAGGTCCAATCCGCGATCTCCTTGGCCCATTCGTAGGTGAGAGTCTCCCATGCATACGTAAAGACCTAAACCTAGTTATTGCTCCATATATAAGGTATAATTCTACCATAACAGAGGTACGTAATCATAACCTGGTTTTCTCTGCATACATCAATCTCACCTTCACCAAAAAAGACTGACTTGAGCGACGGAGGGGCTTATCGAAAAATAACCCCCGATGTGCCTTCCTTATTTTGCAGGAACCTTCAAGCCGAAGCTCTTGCAAGGACCAACCAACTCCATGGATCCAAACGGCAACGTTCAGTTCTGCCAAAATCCGGCAGAACCACATATATTAGGGTTGTGCATTGCTTATAGCCACTTATGTACTTAATAAAATGCCCATAAAATTAGTTACAAAACACTCCATATGGAACATATAAGACTATAGGAATATGTTGGCTACCTGCATAACCTCTCTTATAGATATCGAAAACTAGGCATAAGATGGAAGAAAAGATCTTTATTAGATACTTTAAACCCTCAAAAGTATGTGTGTTTATAGGAAAACAGTCACAAGGTGGAGAGCATGCATCGACTTTCACAAACTTAAAAATGTGATTAAAAATGATCACTTTCCTCATCTATTCATAGATCAAATGGTGAAAAAGGTGGCTGACCATTTATTTTACTATTTCTTTCATGGATATTTAGGTTATAATCATATTTTTAATCTACTTGGGGACCAGGAAAATACCACCTTTATATGTCCTTATGGAACATTTGCTTATAGACGGATGTCTTTCAGTTATGCAATACTCCAGCTACATTTCAAGAGTGTATGTTGTCTATCTTTGCATATATGATAGAGGACATAATGAAAATATTTATGGACATTTTTCCAGTCATTAGAGACTTCTTTGAGTAGTGCCTTACAAATTTGGATAGAGTACCCCAAAGATGTGAAGAATCAAACTTGGATCTAAACTAGGAGAATTTTCACGTGCATAAAGGTGCTACACTAGGATATAAAATATCATGTTAAGGAATTGAAGTAGATAGAACCAAGAGTTAGGCCATAGAGAAGCTTCCATCACCCATTAATGTAAAAGGTGCGTGAGCATTTGTAGGTCATACAAGATTCTATCGCTGCTTTATTAGGGACTTCTGGCAAACCTATTAGTCACGGATGTGCCTTTTACTTTTGATGATAGTTGTCTTTCTGTGTTTAATCAACTAAAAAAGGAACTTATTTTAGCACAAATCTTAATGTCACCAAATTGGTCATTACCATTTGAAGTCATATGTGATGCTAACAACCAAGCTATGGGCTATGTGTTTGGGTAATGAAAGGATGAAACACAAGCAAGACATAAACTAGGCCCCGACTAAACTATACCACTACTGAGAAAGAGTTGCTAGTGGTAATCACATGTGACAAGCTTCGGGCATATCTCTTGGGATTTAAGGTGATCATTTTTATGGATCACATTGTACTTAAGCATCTCTTTGCCAAGAAAGATGTGAAACCGAGACTTATCTGATGGGTGTTACTTTTATAAGAGTCTGACATTGAGATAAAAGAAAAAAAGGGAGTGGAGATTGTGATGGCTAACCACTTATCATGTTTCCAAGGAGGAAAGTTAGAGAAAAGTGAAGACATTAATGAGCGATTCCTTAATGAAACCTTGATGTTTCTCGATCGCATTATGTTGCCATAATATGTTGATATGACAAACTTTTTTACAGGTAGTATCTTACTATTATATCTGTTGTATCAACAGAAAAACAGATTCTTGTATGAGTGTTCCCATTTTCTATAGGATGACCTAATCCTTTATCAGACATATACTAATGGGTTAATTAGGAAGTGTGTTCTAGAGGAAGAGATGTAAGTTATGCTAACGTATTGTTAGGAAACTAGCTATTTTGGGTGTTATGAAATGAATAAAACAACGATGTGAGTATTATAATGTAGATTTTATTGGCCAAATTTTTTCAAAGATGGTCGACAATTTGCGGCACAATGCGATCAATGCCGAAGAGTGGGGAACATCTCGAAGTGTGATGAAATGCCTTTGTTTGACATTTTAGAAGTCGAAGTGTTTGATATGTGGGGACTAGATTTTATGGGACCATTCCCATCCGTTATGGGGAACACATATATCTTAGTCAGAGTAGATTATGTGTCCTGATGGACTAAAGCCGTGACAACTCTAACAGATGATGGAAAGTAGTACAAAAATTTATTAAAAGACTATTCAATCGATTTGGAGTGCCACGAGCTATAATAAGTGATGGAGGAGCACATTTCTATAGTAAATCTTTCGATGTTTTTTTGAAAAGATATGAAGTTCACCATCATTTAGTCACTCCGTAATGACAAGTGGAAGTTGTGAATTCTAAACTTAAACAATATTGGAGAAGACAGTAAACACTTTAAGGAAGGATGGGCATTAAAGCTTGACGACGGTTTATAGGCTTATTGAACTCCCTTAAAACTTTAATTATCACGACTCCATTTAGGCTTGTTTATGGTAAGTGATATGTATCTAATTGTTTATACATTTAATCATTTACACTTAGCGATTAATGATACGAAAATGCTTAAGATACTCATTTTAATTCATTTATGATTTTAGGTACAATTTGGAAGTAAAGAAATTAAAGTGAGTCGAAAGTACTACATTTAGGTCATTTTTTGAAGATTAATTTTTACTTGTCTTCATGGAGCAAAAAGAAGAAAATTAAAAGACAAGAAGAAGACCAGATAAATCAAAATACAAAGAAGAAGAATTAAAAGTGCTTGCTAGAAAAATCAAGAAATAAAAAGAGAGCAAAACGCAAGTAATAGCTAAGGCTTGAAGGACAAAACAACATGCATACAGGTGGATTAAAACAAAGACAAAATGACAGCAACACAACTCAAAGTAAAAGGAAGCTAGCATTTAACTCTAGTAATGTCATGAGTTAAATGCTAGTGTTAAATGCCAATGCTAGCGTTACATGCATACACTGCATTAAAAACAACATTGAATACAGAAAGGGAGCAAGTTTTTAAAACAAAGATACATAGTAGCGTGGTCCATTAAGTTTTATTTGTCGCATCACAAATAGAGATGGCTGGGAGAGTTGGGGAAGAGAAAAGGGAGGCATGAACAGGAGAATGGACCAAAAATTAAATGATCATATCAACACAACAGAAGAGAGAAATAGAGACATAATAGAAGAGTAGTGGGAGTAGTGAGATAGAATAGAAGAGTAGCAGCAGTAGTGAGACAAAATAGGGTTTCGACTAGGGCAATTTTTGCAGAAGCTGAAGATATTTTTTTGAACCATGGAAGGCTAAGTTCTCGACGGTAGTTTGGAGGAGACATCAACACCGACAACATAGTTTAAGCATTTATTTCATATTTTTTTTGTTTCTTTCTCTCATTAGAAATTGATTACGTTATCTTGTATGGATTGCAATATCCCATTATCCCATATTAGGGGCTAAAACCCTAGAATAGAGTTCATGAGATTTTATTAAGAAGTTAGAAAGTGCATTTCATGCTCATGCATAATATAGCATATACACACATATGAATATTGATTTTTGTACATTAAAATGATTGTACATGCATTCATTGATATTTTTTTGGGCATGATTGGTTTATAAATGTGATTATATAGAGAATTATGGTTTATATGTGCTGGAAATTGATTTGGTGATAATATTTATTGATTTCAAATTTTTGGTGAAATTTAGGAAAATTTTAAAATTTTGAGTATTTCTGGACTAGGAAAAATGCTAAGTAGCAAGATAATTGATAAGTGGTATAAAAATAAGAGTCAAATAGCAGAAAATTTTATAAATGGTTTGGAGATTGGGAGACAAATGGACTAGATATTAAGAGACATTAGTTAGTTTAAGAAATTTATTTATTAAATTGGTTATTTAAATGTCATGACACTCACCAAACATTTGTTACCTTGATTTTCACAATTTTTACCTAATTGAAAGACCATCTCATGGTCTTTCACCCATTATTTTCTGTACTTATACTCCCTTCTTGATTTTCTTCATTTTTTATCTTCATCATGTTACCACTAGAAAACCTAACCTACTCCACCTCCATGTTGATGAATGTGAGATGCATTGAAAACTAGGTTTTTTGGAAATTTTGAAAAAACTTTGAGTAAATCAAGTAAGTAGCATGTTAATCTTCATGAGTAGTTGTAAATGAAATTTTTATGTTGAATGATTTTAGATTGAATGATCATAATCATGGAGTTACGTATATGTTGTAACGTAAGTGTAAAATAAAGAGGTTTATGGTGCTTTTTTTAATGTACTAGTGATATTCTTAGGTTGGCTAAATGAAGGCATTTATGATGATCATTAGGAGATAGATTGAAAGTGTAAACGGAGTTGAATGATAAATTGAAAGTGTAATCGGAGTTGATTTTTTATGCTAAATCATGGATGAATAAATGAATATATTCATGGCTTGTTTTTGTGTTTATGATGAGTAAAAATTCATTAATTGTTACAGAGATGTTTTTGAGGTAGAATGATCATTATAATGGTGTTTGGAAGAGTGCAGTAAATTGATGGATGAATACATGTATTTGTGTTCTATTTTGAGAGTATGAAAACCATGAGTGATAAGTTGGTATGTAGATGTTATGAGTTGCGAATTCAGGGTATAATGAAAGTGAAAGTTATATTAACCAATATGTTGAGTTATGTTCTTGAAATGAGGATGGTTACCTCACTGAGTTTGCAAAACTTACCTAAATTACAACGTTGACATTTCAAGACCGACAGAGGACACTAGTGATAGAGAGACTATACAAAAAGCATAATTCTTGTACTTTTGGAAAGAAGAAATAGCTCAAAGGTCAGTCAGCTGAGATTGAAGGATTAAATAGAATTTTTGAATAATTCCTCATGTGTGTAACGTGTTTTTTTATTTAATTTTGATAATGCACATATAGGGATGAAATATGAAATGCTACAGTGTACATATTCGATTTTTATGAAATTAAATGAGGAATTCAGTTTTTAAAATATTGTGACATTTATGTATTAATGATGATGCCATGATTAAGTTAGTGATATAAGTGCTCTAGTATGCCACCCTTATGTATTCAAATATCACTCAGGATGTCGGGTACGTGTCCTGTGAGAGTGGGGTGCTGCATAGATTGATTGGGTATTTGAATGATGATGATTTTAATGCTCTATTGAATCGTTTTTCATGAAAACCCATTATTAGAATCGAATGCAATACATTATCCTTGTATTTTCGATTCATGTGTAGCGACTAATGATTCGTAATCATTAGTCATAACATAACCTAGACTAAAGGATGCATCGTATGTGGTTCTTACCTTGATTAATTGATTTTGCTAATTCGTAATGCTACTGCCTAATTAAATCTAGAGATCGTATCCTAGGTTATTCGATGGTTAGGTTTAATTAACAATCGTATCTTGATTAAACAAAACTTAAGGAAAAACTCGAGTTAATTATTAACTAACAATTAATAGTTGCTAAAAGATGTTTGAGAACAACAAATCCATGAAATATGCTTAATTAGGGTGTAGGCTGAGATCGAACTAAAGAATTGGGTCCTTACCAAATTTCTCACTTTTATCATATTTTTGCATGTTTTCTTTAATTTCTTTTTATTACTCTAGTTTCATTTTATTTTATTCTTTCAAGACCAAAACCCACTGTTAAACCTAAATACCAATTAATTTCATTTCAACAACTTTACACATACTCTCTATCAGATCGACCTAGACTTGCCGTTGCTATAGTAATAGTTTAGTTATTTTATTTTAACTAACGTTACGACGTGCTGTCAATTTAGGCATCGTTACTAGGGACTATAGTGTATTAGTTTTTGTTTGCAATTTAGTTGGTATTTTGTATATATTTGTTCATAATTGATTTCTTTTTAGTTATTTCATGATCTTTTCATTTTTTGTTTTATGTTTGAAAAAAAAATCGATATGGACGGAGGTAATTTCTTTTATAACTCATATTCTCAATCCTATAACAATGTTTGGATTAATCAACTTAACTTTTGTTATTGATGGGATAATCATCAAAATTATTTCCATAATAGTTTGTAGGACACACAACATGTACCACCTATTTACCCCCTGGGAGGATATGTAGATGCTACATAAAATAGAACTAAAATAATTGAAAACATACCAAACAGTCACTTACATGCATTCCTTGGAACTTAAGCAAATAAACATTACAATCCATTAGGAGTTATTTTATAAACAAAACATAATATACATCATACATATTGAACTTGTCAAAATACATACCGTAAATCCAATTATGACCTATGCTATAGTTATTACAAACCATGCACACAAAAAATACAAATTCCAATATGTCCCATTACATTAAAAACAACTCAAAAGCAAACTGAACATTTCCAAAAAAACACATTTTCCTTGGCCAGTGCGGTTGTCTTTGTCCCAATCTTCAAACCTTCACATCAGAATATACATGGAGGCAAAACCACCATGCTAAGCATAAAGGTTAGTAAGGAACAACTAAACAGGATATATAATGATAACTATTTCTAACAGTCGTATGACATTCATATGTTTAGAATCTAATCATATCATAAGTAGTCTTTAGTTATTCATATTCAAGAGCAACCTAAACATTAAATGTCTCAGAATAGTTTATGACTTATTAATACAGAACAAAACATATAAATATCATAACTGAATGTCATTGCTTCAGAATGTAATATCATTGCTTCAGAACAGAATGAACAATTCACAAAACAAAACATAATTGTGCCAAAATAGATCAGAACTTGTATCAGATCAGAACTAATCTTATATTAAATCAGAATTTATCTTATTTCAAATCACAACTTGTTTATAATAGAATCGAACATGTATCAAAATACAAACCAAGTTAGCTTACTAATCCTTTTTATAGAAGTGGGTAACGAGACCAGAACAGAAGATACCATGATTAGTATCATAGTACAAGAGAGACTTATGTCCCAGTATCAGAAGAAACTGTTGTGTCAAATATCAGGAGAGACCGAAGTGTTAATATCAGGAGACACCTTAATGTCACAGGAGCAGATGTAGACACTTCTAGGCATGCCTATTTACCGACGACTAGAACTTAACAATTTTAAAACAATCTATTTCAATTTTTAGAATCACAAGAAAATAATGTAGTATATAATATATGTCTTCATTTTATTTTTCTCAAATTGAACATATTCACTCCCTTTTGATCAAACTTAATATGCCTTTTAAACATAAGAGTTTTCATCAATATATCAATGAAACATTAGGCCTTTACATATTACATAACATCATAGAAATTCACAAATCACAAACGTCCATATCCAACTCACATCACATAAAACCCTTGGAACGCATTTGTATTCTTAAGAACTCATTCATCTTGAACATACCATACATTTTAACATTAGACACATTATTAATTAATCACACATTCTTTAAGTTATTACCTTAATTAATAGTCTATAACTAGATTAACTTCTACTCAATTAATCTAACATCATCTTGGTTCATTTGCAACCTCAATTAAGTTCAATTAAACCATTAATAAGTGCCATAACCTTACATATGTCAACAATTGCAAAAACCAAGTTTTCACCTGCCTAACCCTTTTCCATGACCGTGGGAATATGGCTTATAATTTCCACGATCATGGAATGAGTGAATTCTGCTTCCAAAACTTAACTCTTTCATACACCTTCAACTCCCCTTCACCATAGTTCATCAATTCTACCTTATTCATGCCTCAATTCCATATCAAATTTTTGTCCAAAACCAATTAAAAAATCATTCATTAAGCAACTTACAAATCAATATCGTCCACACATCAAAACCAAACTAGAAGTTATCATATAAGGATCATTTTCCAGCATTCATTTATCATCATCTTAACATATATTCTATTCAATTCAAGCATCAAACATTTCATATTATAACATGAAATCAAGTTTAGAATTCCCTTACCTTTTAAACTTCAAATTCCTACTCCAAAGAAGAAAGCCAACTAGACTTCCAAGCAACCAAACACAGCTCCTAGACCAAGATGCAAATTTCAACACCAGTAAAACAATAACACAGAAAATAGCAAGACCTACTTCTTACATAGATTCCAAGTGAAGATGATCCAAAGTCAAGAAAATTTTCAAAAGTTGAGATGGAATGAGAAGTTTCGGTGGTGAGAAGAAAAGGATAGAGAAAAGGCAACAAAAACACCAAAATGAGCTGGAATGAATCTGTATTTGTCTAAACCTTGTGATGCAAGTTGTCCTCATTTTGAAAGGGAAAATTGAACATATGAAAGAGTGCTACTTGTCCTTCAATGAAGCCATCTACATGTCTTCATGTGTGGCTACAAAATATCACAATTCAATTAGGCTACTTGTCACTCAACCAATGTTGCCAAATGTCAATGCATCAGCTATACCAAATGCCACTAACTCATAGGCTTAATCATTCTAATTTTCATATATCAACTTGTCTTGACACTTGATTATTTTACTGTTCCAAATGTACATTTTAATACCTCAATTCTCTAATGGTGTTAGTTAATTCTACTTCACTAAGTATAATCCATCAAACCAAAATTCAAGTCATATACAATTCTCAATCATATCGAAATTTTTAACAACTACCATACATGTACTTTCATGAACATGTAACATTCCAAATAGGGTACAATTTGGGGCCTTACAATTCTTTCCCCCTTAAAAGAATTCTTTCCTCGAAATTCTTACTTGATGAGAATAGTTAAGGATACTCAGCTCTCATGGTCTCTTTTAGTCCTATGTTGCTTCCTCGAGTCTATAATGTTGCCAGAGTACTTTCACCAAAGGTTTTTGTTTGTCCTTGAGTCATCGAACTTCTCTGGCTAAAATAGGCACAAGCCCTTTCTTATATAACAAATATAGTTGTATTTGAATTTCTTACACAGGAATATTATGTGTATCATTAGATCAATATTTTCTTAATATGGAAACATGAAACACATCGTGCAACTTGGTCAACTCTCCAGGAAGAGCTAATTGATAAGCTACTGGTCCAACTCTCTTAAGAATCTTATAAGGAATGATGTATTATGAACTAAGCTTACCTTTCTTCCCAAATTGAAGTATGTGTTTCCATGGTGATACTTTCAAGAATACCTTATCTCCTACCTGATACTCAATATTAGGGGTGTTCATGGTAGGGTAACTTTGACCGCTCAGAATAACTAACGAACTCGAACTCGAATGTCGTTTCGGTAATTTCACGAACTTGAACCTGAACCTAAACCTAAAGAACCTATATGATCGGTTAACCTATTTTCAGGTTCGGTTCTTAGGGTAACCAGAACCTATTCATGTCAACATATATGACAAAAAATTATAAAACTAATTGGCGAAAACAAATAAAAATTATTCATAAAAGTATGCATATAAAATTTATCAAAGATTAATCCAATATGTTAAACTCAAGCAAAGTAAAAATAAGCTAAACAATATCTTATAAAAGATCCATACTAGAAAAAAAGATAAAATATTAAACATTGTTTAATGTTTATAATATCTCATAAATATCTAAGCTAATATATGTACCTTAAAAACTAAAATTGTAGGATTTCTTAATAAATGTGTTTTACACTTATTAATTTCTTTAATTAATCTCTAAATGATTATATTATTTTAGTCAATGAATTTTTCTATTAATAGTTTAATACTTTGACAGATATTAATTAATATTTGAAGTAGAAATATTGAGTGTTATGCATTAGTTGTTACTTATAATAACAATGTTCAAGATTAACATTTAATAACATAAAATTAAAATAGTTTTTCCTTTTCTTCTATTTTTACTCAAGAATAAATATAGTAAATACTAGTGAATTTATTATTATTAATATCCTCATAAATTATATCCAAATATATGATAGGTTTTTTAGTGTTTCACCTTTCAGTTCGAGTTTAAACTAGAATCATGAGTTAGAAACCTGAACCTGAACCATGAACCTGATTTTTCAGGTTTGGTTCGAACCGAACCTAAACTCAGGTTCAGTTAACCTTGTTTACAGGTTCGGTTCATACGGTTCAGGTCCGGTTTACAAGTTCATGGGTTTTCTTGAACACCCCTACTCAATATCTCTTGGTGATACTTTCAAGAATACCTTATCTCCTACCTGATACTCAATATCTCTTCTTTTTAGATCAGCATAGGATTTCTACCTATCACTGACATCCTTTTAGCTTTTTCGAATAACTTGAACTTTTTCTTTAATATCTTTCATAGTATCAGGCCCAATCATTTTGTTTTCACTTAATTCAGCCCAACAAACTGGAGTTCTACACTTCCTACCGTATAGAGCTTCATATGGCGCCATGCCAATACTAGTCTAATAACTGTTATTGTAAACGAACTCCATTAGAGCAATACAATTATCCTAACTTCCCGAAAATTATAGCAAATAAACCTAAAGCATATCTTCTAATATTTGGATAACCCATTCAGATTGTCCATCTATCTGGGGGATGGAAAGCGATACTAAACTTGACTTGACTGCCCAAAGCCTTTTGCAGACTTTTCTAGAATCCAGAAGTAATGAAAGAAACCCTAATAAATGAAATCTTTAACCCATTCAATTCCAAAAGGCTCCAATTATAATCCCAAAATCATTTACCTCAATTTTTAGTGCCATTGGACAGAAATATTCGGTACCGGAAACCAATCGGTCCACCGCGTGGCAATTTTTTCAGTCCGAAAATTCTCCCCGAAAATTTCTAGATTTTTTTTTTGAAATTACCTAAAAATGTAAAACACACATAAATCACTCCAATTTAATTTTTCAAACACAATTATCACATCAAGCACACAAAATTACATTTAGACCCATATGCCAGGAAATGTCATGAATGCATGTACAATCATGTGCATGTGCAAGAATTTCCATTCATATAATTATAGAGGCTATATGATGCATGTTCATGCCGAGATATATTTACACTCGCCTAACCTGTCCCAAATGACCAAATTATCCTTCATATCGGTGATGGGATGTTACAATTCTCTCCTCCTAAATAAAAATTTTGTCCTTGAAATTCTTATATGATTGATCAGGAAGGCAGGGGAATTGTTTCGTTCATTACTTCTCCGTTTCCCATTTATTTCACTACTCGACTAATTTCTGTTAATTGACTATAGTCAATGCAATGAATTACCCTTTTACTTTCTTCAAATACCTCACTATCATAACTGTTTCCTCATGATTACTCACAAATCGTCACTCTCGGCATCAATAGCACATATATGTCGCATCATAACAATATTTTCTAACCTTATCCATGTAACCCTGTGTGACTCCGAAACATCTCTGATGGTTTATACCGACTTACCAATCCATAGTTCGACGCACACCATAGTTGCATATAGCCCAATTTAGGTCGACTTTGGTTTCCCCTCTTTACTCCTTTATCTCCATCTAAGTGCATCTTGGCCGAGGTGATACTCTTCGAAATATTTCATCTTTCGCTTCTTAGTTTGCATCTCTTTATTATTAAACCACTAATCTCATGAGATTCATAACCTCAATGTCAATCTGTTCAACTCATTTGTCATTAACTTGGATCACTTAGCGCCTATTACAGATTCATTTCACTCATCAACATTATCTCAAGTCAATCATGGTCTTCAACCATTTTTAGGCCCTGTTCACTTCAATATAGGGGTGAACAACTCCTTTTTGTTGTATGATACCTTCTACACTATTCAAATGGTGTCACCAATATAACGATTGTTATGTCCGCAATTAATTTGAACTATACATCAATCTCATGTCCCCATGAACTCCAAAAATATTAGCTTTACACTTATCACTTATAGTCAAGTCTGTTGGTAATTCCAACATATAATCACTCGGCTTTACACTCTAAACCATCTATTATCCTTTTGATGTACTCTTACTAGAACATAAAGCTTCGATTGTTTCTTGTGTTTTCTCTAACAGTTTCTCTATCAGGTAGTGCACATACTTCTTAATCCAATCATAAATATCATTTTCTCAAAAGTTGGTTTCATGTTCAATTCCTCGATAAGGTTCGCAAATTCTAAATCTTCAATTTGGGCTTTGCCAACCCATTTATACGCACCTGACCTGGAATTCCAATAGCTAATACTACTTCCTTTTTGCCTCCTTTTTAGGTCGACATTTGGCACTCAGTATTACACTAGGTTTGATAACCTTCTCATCTAAATTTGTGTTATTATACTATGAAATTTTCCATTCAATACATTGAAGTGCAGCACTCGCTTTAGTAGGAAGTATTCAATTGCATAAGCCCTTTCAATTCTTTCGAACCCACAAAATACCTCAATCGTTATCGATTTGCATATTCATAGACATATCCAAAATATTTCTGCATTTAATAGTGTCTACGAAATCAAAGCAATTCCTAGTACCACAAATTTCAAGTCATCAATCCAAATGCAGCCCATGAGGTTATACTTGTTCCTAGGTACATAAAACCACTTTACACTATTTCAACATATTGTACCATAATCTTTACTGGAACACTTCGTTATATATTGTAAAATCTCCAAATTGAAGTGATACAATCAATACCCGAGTTCTTACATTCAGCAGTCATACGATTCACATGTTTTTCCTCAAACAGTTTTGTCACAGAGCTAAGACCAAAAAACCTTTAACACCTTTTGGGTGTATCCAATATACAACTAGTTCTAAATAACTCCAAATCCCATATATATATTCCTTGCAATCACTTCTATCTGCATTAAGTCTGCCAATGTGCCATGTTCAACTATGAGACCACCCACAATTTATTTGCTCAAGCTAAGATTCACTTTTATGAAGCTTCCATGATATATATGTAAGATTTCCTCAAATATTCAAATTATTCTTCTCCAGTTTTCCAAATACATTCCATATCTCGTTATGATCCTAGTCACTAACCAATCCAAACACAATGAAGACACTCTACTCTTCACTAGTATAACACTGTCAGGGGCATTGTTATCTTTGACAATTACAACCAAAAACTCCTTATATCCATGATTGATTCTCATAACTAGGTATCGGTTTTTCCCCCAATGAGGTAAAAATTCTCTTATATTTTTCTCAATTTTCCAACTGGCTTCTTCTCTCGAATGATTTTCTCAATTCATTTAATTTCTCTCAAGTTTCACATTGACGTGTTCTGACGTCTGTTCATTTACACTAGTTTCTCCACATACTTCAATTTATTTGCAATCTTTATTTCCTGGGTTGGTAACACATTTGTCAGATCAAAGTTGTATCTCCTGAACATATTGACACATAATATAACGGGAACCTATATTTTCCTCATATTCGTAATTAATGTCTCCTTAATTCGATAATCTGTGATTGTCGGATCCTTTACATCAAACACAATGCATACCTTCTCAGTAGCATATCCTACCTCTTACGCTTTAGGGCTCCAATAATCATTTTGAATTCATTTCATTTTTATATCTGATTTGTCCTTTCATTGATCATTTTTAAATTGAATCATCTGATCGACTTAACCCAATTCAGGGAAATTCTTCTTTGAAAGAAGATTTCTTGCTACTTTCATCGATACTGCTCATGGAATTCCTACTCATCAACTGTCGTCACCATTTCTTGTCGGCCATTCTCAATGCCTTAGGAAATCAATTTTAGCTATTCATAATATCCCATGAAGATCAATTTATGCCATAACTCATATAATCAGAACATCCTTTTTAATAAGGTTCATTGAAGTATATACCATCAAAATCATTACATCTATCGAGAGACAAATGTAGGACAACTCACCAATTAGTCACTTATGCTAAGGATACCTTGATCTCATTTGATTTTTGACAACACTTCCCTTTTTGCACCTGTCCTCGATCGTGAGGATTTTTCCATGATCATAGCCTCCTCCTTTTTTTTAACCATCTCAATTCATTCCTAATTGATCACTATTAGCACTTTCACTTCTTATTCTAACTCATATTGGACTTTAAACGATAGGAACTATGACTAGCAATTAGTCACTAATTCACCGATTGCTTCCGATATCATCTCCACACATATAATACATATATGCTTAATATTTTCACTTACCATGGTGCTCCCCTTATCAGATGTGCATTCACATAGGCAACTCAACTGAACCTTGACAACCTTTTCATCTACTATTATCATCGTTTCATTATTTCATCATACCCACGTATACTCACAATCAATTCAAAATCATAGTTGCATAATTATCCTGAAATTTTGATTTCCCACTAACATATTCTGACATAGTCATAAACTCTTATCACGATAATCAAACAACCAGTCCAAGCCCAATTGCAGCCTCTCTAGCTCATAGAAAATTTTGGTTTCATCCAACTTTGTTTATACACTTTCAATCTTGCCATTTCTAACATATCTCTATTTTCCTCTATCAATCCACAACTATATATTTATATCTATCCCACATTCAAGGATAAACCCCAGTATAACACTGATGTTGTATTTCATAATACATCCACCAATACCAATACACTTAATCTTCATTTGTCATATCGAACCATACACTTTTTCTTATTCCATGATATCCAAAACTTCCATTTATCACATTCTAACATATCATCATTTTCCTCACTATTGCTAACCGCTTAAACAATTAATACATGCTCATGCATGTGACTCATATGCTAGACTGGGGATCAGTTGCCACTGTCTGTCGTGACATGACTTAAATGCATGTAACTTGACCCATATTTCAAAAACGGCCCATATAAGATAGTACTTCTAGGCTCTGATACTACCTAAATGTAACACCCCACTCCCACACGACCCGAACCTGACATCGAGGGTGATATCCGAGCCCGTGCCCTGCGAGTGTGGTGTGCTACATCACTCAGTCAAAACTCCGTATACATTTTTTTGACACATACACACACATTATATATTATGCGGAAAACAATTTACATAAACAATTCAATGGCCTCGGGGGCCCTTTTCATAAATACAATTTAATTCAGTCTGTTGACTTTAAAACATGACCTAATCATTTGTACAAAATTCCGAAAAACACAATTATTTTCAGACACTACTGCAGACGCGAACTGATCCCGACCTTTTATCTCACTCATATGTGGTTGCTATACGCCCGTTGCCTAACGGGGTATTCTTCTGGGTCCTGAAAAATAATTGCAAATTTTGGGTGAGTTTTGTGAACTCAGTGAGGTAACCATCATCGATGGTTCACTCAATTCATGCAACTCATCAATTCACATAACATATATTTTCATTGTTGCATGTCTGATCACATTTCACAATTTCACTTGAGTTTAGACAATTTGATGCATTTCATTCGATTAGACATTCATAACCAATTGATTTCATACAACACGCAAGCATAATACAATTGTTTCATAATCTACTTTCAGAAATACCACATGATTATTATCATATCAGTATATGGCATTTTTCCTTTCATTCAACCAAATAGATCAAATCAAACGCAACATGTAACACTTTTTTTTTATTTCGGTGTTGTGACCGAACGCCTGAAACTGTCCCAATAAGGGAACATTAATCATTGAGCCAGAGGCTCTAAAACTGTCCCAATAAGGGCACATTAATCGTTGAGCCAGATGCTCTGAACTGTCCCAATATGGGCGCATTAATCGTTGAGCCTGAGGCTCTGAATCACTGTAGGGCTCGAGGCCCAAATATAAACGTTGAGCTTGTAGTTCTCGGTGGCATTTCGGTCACAATCTGTATTATCTCGATCATGCCTTGTATGCATGGAATGCATAGGTCAAAATGAAACCATATCAATATCACAATCATTCTCAATTATCACATTCAACCAATTAGTTCACAATTTTTCACATTAAAATCACACTCACATTTGATCACATTTAAAACATAGAGTTCCACAGCACTTCTATGTCATAATCTTCAAATACATCGGACACCTTCGGTCTAGAATCCAGTCATAAACAAGCGCACAAGCCCACCATTATTCTCCACAGTCTTATAAGTGCAAAATATAAACAATTAATAATCGAGAAACCATCTAAGTTACTCACCAAATAGCTTCCGAGCTAATGCCGAGAAGTCTTGGCAACGTCCGTGGAATGACATTCCAATTGTGCCTCTAAATAAGCTTCAAATCTTTAATGCTTCCAATCTTCAAACCAATTACAACTTCCTACTTTCTCCTCCTCATGCAAGACATCATCTTACTCTCAACAACATACACATCATCATCATGTAAAGGAGGTAGAAAGCTTGAGTGTGTGAAAGCACTTAAGATAGGAGGAGAATAGCAATTTAGCTAGAGGAAGTAAGGAAAACCAATGAAGAAAAAGGAGAAGGAGGTTTCGAATGGGTGAAGGAGAAGAGGCTTTAGAAGTGTCGTGAATGTGTAGGAAGTGTAGGACAAAAACAAGCATTAAATGAGTTAAAGATGAGTCATCAAGACACTTGTCATTTAAAGAAGAAAAAGACAAAAACTCATTTAATATTATTTAATGAAAGAAACCCTAATAAATGAAATCTTTAACCCATTCAATTCCAAATGGCTCCAATTATAATCCCAAAATCATTTACCTCAATTTCCAGTGCCATTGGACAGAAATTTTCAGTACCGAAAACCAATCGGTCCACCGCGTGGCGATTTTTCCGGTCTGAAAATTCTCTCCGAAAATTTCCAGAATTTTTTTTTGAAATTCCCTAAAAATGTAAAACACACATAAATCACTCCAATTTAATTTTTCAAACACAATTATCACATCAAGCACAAAAATTTATATTTAGACCTATATGCCGGGAAATGTCATGAATGCATGTACAATCATGTGCATGTGCAAGAATTTCCATTCATATAATTATAGAGGCTATATGATGCATGTTCATGTCGAGATATATTTACACTCACCTAACCCGTCCCAAATGAACAAATTACCCTTCCGATTTAACAATTTTAAAACAATCCATTTCAGATTTCAAAATCACAAGCAAATAATGTAGTGTATAACATATGTCTTTATTTCATTTTTCTCAATGGAACATATTCACTCCCTTTTGATCAAAGTCAATACGCATGTTAAACATAAACATTTGCATCAATATATCAATGAAATGGTAAATCATTACATATTAAATAACATAATAGAAATTATCAAATCAGAAACGTCCATATCTAACTCACATCACATAAGGAACACATATGTATTCCTAAGAACACATTCATCTTGAACATACCATACATTTTAACATCAAACACATTATTAATTAATCACACATTCTTTAAGTTATTACCTCAATTAATGGTCCATAACTAGATTAACTTCTACTCAATTAATCTAACATCATCTAGATTCATTTTCAACCTCAACTAGGTTCAATTAATCCATTGCTAAGTGCCCTAAACTTATATATGTCAACAATTGCACAAAACCAAGTTTTTCACCTTCTTAAACCTTTTCCACAATAGTGGCAATATGTCTTATAATTCCCACGATCATGGGATGAGTGAACCGAAGGTACGCTCACCCACAAACTTTAAACTACTTCCAAAACTTAACTCCTTTATACAACTTCAACAACCCTTCACTGAAGTTCATCAATTCCACCTTATTCATGCCTCAATTCTACATCAAATTAATGTCCAAAACCAATTTCAAAAATCATTCATTAAACAACTTACAAATCAATATCTTCCACACATCAAAACCAAACCAAAAGTTATCATACAAGGATCATTTTTCTGGCATTCATTTATCATTATCTTAACACATATTCTATTCAATTCAAACATCGTACATTTCATATTATAACATGAAATCAAGTTTATCATTCCATTACCTTCTTAACTTCAAGTTCCTACTCCAAAGAAGCAAGCTAACTAGTCTTCTAAGCAATCAAACACAGCTCCTAGACTAAGGTGCAAATTTCAACACCAACAAACCAATAACACAGAAAATAGCAAGACCTCCTTCTTGATACAATAACTTAAAAAGATACCTAGTGAAGATGATCCAAAATCAATCAAAATTCCAGAAGTTGAGAGGGAGTGAGAGGTTTTGGTGGTGAGAAGTAAAGGATAGAGAGAAGGTAGCAAAAACACCAAAATGAGCTGGAATGAATATGCACTTGCAATGCAAGGTGTCCTCATTTTGAAAGCGCACATGTCACAAATGAAAGTGTGCTACTTGTCGTTCAATGAATCCATCTACATGTCTTCACGTGTGGCTGTCAAATATCACATTTCAATTAGGCCACTTGTCACTCAACTAATGTTTCCAAATGTCGAAGCATCTGCTATACCAAATGTCACTAACTTATAAGTCTAGTCATTCCAATTTTCATGTATCAACTTGTATTGCCACTTCATTATTTTTCTAGTCCAAATGTACATTTTAATATCTCAATTCTCTAATGGTGTTAATTAATTCCAATTCACTAAGTATGATCCATCAAACCAAAATTCAAGTCATAAGCACTTCTCATTCATATTATAATTTTTAACACCTATCATATATGCACTTTCATAGACATGTAACATTCCAACTAGGGTATAATTTGTGGCCTTACAATTGAATTCTCATACAGACCAAAAACTTCCTATCATGACTCTGGTACATCTCTAAAAGAGTTGATTAATATTTTGAATGCTAATACTTTGCAATTATAGCATACTACTCTACAATTCTAGCAAGATGGAGGGCAATTTCCAAAAAGTACATGGTCTAGCGACCAAGATTCAGAGAGCCAACACGACTCAGGTACATCTCTAGATGAAATGCTTACTATTATGACTGCTAACAATCTTTAAATTCAACAGGATATGTAGCTGTTCCAATAGAATATGCAACAACCATTTTAGTAAGGTGTACAACAAATCCAATAGGACGCTCTGCAATTCCAACAAGATGCATTGCCTGGATAGGGAGATATCAATCATCTGGAATAGCAAAGCAAAGAGGAACATCTGTATCAACCTAAGGTTTACCCAATGGATGTTTGTACAGAAACTTTATAAAGTGATGAGGAGCTTGAGAATTTTGAGAACAATACTCAAGGAATTGCATGTGAAGAAGAAATTGAGAAGGAACCTGAGGCAAAAAAGCTATATATTTTAACTCGGAGGTAAATATTGAGTTCCATTTTATTGTTAAGAATGACTCTTTACTTTTACCTAGTAGGTTAGAGGAATTAAACGAGAAAAACAAGATGAAGAGACATTTAAGATCTTTCAAAGGATAGGCTCGGTAAAGAATGAAAGTCTAAGGATAGGGAGAACACTGAATGGGGATGGTGATCAGCTAAGACCCTATCTGGGACAACCTCGCGTGGAAGTGACACTAACTGTAATACCTGAAGATCACAACTTTTTCATGTGAGGAGTAGAAGGAGTCGAGCCAATGACCTTAAACAAAGGCTCTTCTTGGGAGGCAGTCTAAGGGAAGTAATGTAAGGCCCCGAATTATAACCTAGTTGAAATGTTACATATTCTTGAAAATAAATGTGATAGGTGTTGAAATCGTGATATGATTATGAATTATATATTTCTTGAATCTATAGTCCATCAAACCATGATTAGTAACGTGAAATTAATTGTTACCATTAGAGAATTGATGAATGAAATGTACAATTGGACTAGGAAAATTATCAAGTGACATATGGAAATTTGGATGACTAAGCCTATTCATTTAATGACATTTGGCATAAGTAAATAAGGGACATATGGAAGTATAATTGAATGAAATTTGGTAGCATTGATTATGTGATATATGGCTTAATAGAAATGTGACATTTGGTAGCTTAAATGGAGGATAAGTGGCTCATTTCTATGTATGACAGGTGGGTTATTTCATTGAAGGACATGTGGTGTGTGTCTTTATGTGATAAGTGTTCCTTACTACACATGGCATGGCCTTATGCATTAGCTGAATTCTGCTGTAACTCATCCTTCTCTTTGCTCAATCACCACCGAAACTATCCCTCTCCTTCAGCTCTAAAATTTTGCTACAAATTTTTTCTTTACCACTCCAAATTCTTAGCCAAATATTGCATCAAAGAAGTAGATTATGTTATCTTCTATACTGTCTTCTTGGTGCTACGATTTGCACCTTGATCTTAGATGTGTGCAGGTTATATGAAGGGCTAGTTTTGATTGTTCTTTGAAGTAGGACTTTGAAGTTAAAACTTTGAAGTTAAAAAGGTAAGGAAACTCTAAACTTGATAACATATTGATATATGAATTATGTGATGCTTGAATTGGTTAGAATATGTATTGAGTTGATAATGAATTGAGGTATGGAACATAATCGTTTGATAGCATTTGCTTTAGATTTTGATGCAAGAAAGATTATGGATTGTGAGCTGCCTAATGGATGATTTTTGAATTGGATTTGAACATAAATTTGATGAGGTATTGAAGCATGAATAAGGTAGAATTGAAGTGTAATTAAGGGACTATATTGAAGATGCATTGAACGAAATTGAAGAAGTTAAGTTTTGGAAACAAAACTGAAAGTGAAGAAGTCAAGTTTTGGAAACAAAACTGAAGGTTGTTGGTGGCGTGGGATTTATAAGGCTTATTCCCACATTCATGGGAAGTACTTAGGAAGGAGAAAATGTTGGTTTTAGACAATTTTCAGACTATATAAGGTTACGGTACTTAATAATAGTTTAATTGGATTTATTTGAGGTTGAAATGAACCTAAATGATGTTAGATTAATTAAGTAATTACTTAAGGAATGTGTGAGTAACAAATAATGTGTCTAATGATGAAATGTATGGTTTGTTCAAAGATGAATTTGTCCTTATGAATACAAGTGTGTTTTAAAGGGTTTATGTAATGCGAATGGAATATGATTGTTTATGAATTGCAAATTTATATGATTATATGTAATGTGTAAATGCAAAATGCATTTAATGAAAAATTGTTACAAATTTTATGCTTATAAGGTATGTTACGCTTGATCAAATATGAATGCATATGTTCAATTTGAGAAAAATGAAATAAAGACATATATTATACACTATATCACTTACATGTGATTATGAAATTCAAAATGTTTTATTTTTAAAACTGTCAAGTCCTAGTAGTGGGTAAATATACATGCTTAAAAGGATCTACAACTACTTCTGTAACTTGACTCTAAGGTGTCCCCTAATTATTGACACTACAATGTCCCTTGATTATCAATACTACGGTGTTCCCTAATTTAGAGTCATAAGTCTCTTCTGTTTTAGATACCAATAATGGTATCTTTTGTTCTGGTCCCGTTATCCACTTGTGTATAAAGGATTAGTAGGCTAACTTGTTTTGTGTTTTGATATATGTTCAATTATGATATAAGCTAAGTTCAGTTCTAATATAACTAAATTATGTTCTGATATAATTAAATTATGTTCTAATACTTTAAAGTTATGTTTTGATATTATGGTATTCTATTTGGATACTTGTAAGTTTTGTTCTGAAGCACGTACATCCTGTTTTGATATGTATTTTGTTCTGATGCAAATAATGTCAGACTGTTCTTTAATTTGAACAATTAAAGGATGTATGTGATTTGGCATGATTCAGTGCATGTTAATGTTAGACGACTGTTTGAAACAATCACCAGATTATATCTTGTTTAGTTATTCCCCACTAAGCTATATGCTTAGTATGGTGGTTTTGCCTCTGTGTAGGTTTTGATAAGAAGATATAAGGCTGGGACAACAGCAGTGGACAATGAAGGATGTGACATATTTGGAAGTTGTTTTGTTTAAGTTTTTGAGTTTTATTAAATGTTGCGAGACATATTGTATTTTGATGTAAATGGTTTATAATAACCTCAATATGAGTTGACTTTTGAATTTATGGCACGTATTATGATAAGCACAATATGTATTATATGTTCTATTTATAAAATAACATCCTATGATATGTAATGTATGTTTGCTTAAGCAATTGGAAGTGCTTTGAAATGTTTGGTATGTTTTAGTTATGTTTTGTATGGTAACTGCATATCCTCCCATAAGGTATGTGGGTGTTACAAGTAATTCCTTTCCTTTACATTTTTTCATTTCTTTTTATATGTATGTATATTCTTTGTTGGTTTGTTTCTTGCTTATTTTAAGTTTTCAATCAAAATGAGAGATTAAAACAATAAAACAAACATTTTATCTTTTCTATTGATTATGGGATTATATAGTCATGATTAGAGTGTGAATTAACCAGAGAATTTCAGAGCAACTTTAGCATGTACATTTACTCTTGTAATTGGTTGATGTGCATTATCTTTTGAAAAGTAGTGACTAATGGTAGACAAAGTCGGTGAACTTTTGAGCCTTATTTGACTGACACATTCATATCAATCTCTTTGTCTTTTGATAATGTGTGACCTTCATGACATAAACATCCTGATTTTGCGTTGAATTTCTATTCGCGACCACATTTTTTTCACATGCATTAATATGGAAATGATTAGGCATTATTTGTTTAATAAGCTACATTAGCCAAATAGCCGACCTATTATATAATTTTCTTTTTTTATAAGCCCCTTTGAGCCTTATTAGCCTTTCTTTTTGTATCAACCATATTACATACTTTATAGTTAACCAATGACTTACCCAATCCATAAAGCTAGTGGAACATTTGTTATTATTGAGTTTGTAGATGTACAAAATTCTAAGTGTGGGGATATACAAATTTGTGGGTTGGTTAATTTTGGGATGTTTTATTATGTATTCTCATTGAAATTCCCAAGTTAATGTAGTTTCTTTGAATTAAAAAAAGAAAGGAAAAGAAAGAAAGAAAAGAGAAAAACACAAGAAAAGAAAAGAAAAAAATGAAAAAGAAAGAAAGAAAGAAAAAGAAAAAGAAAAAATTGTTCAAATAAATTTATCAAGGAAGAATTGCATATGTGTTGAAAAGCTTTTTATGATTAATGCATCTTTCTAAAGTTATGATGAATGGGTATTTGAGTATATTGTATATGAGGTAGATCTTGTCTTGGAATCTTCACTTATTGTAGTTTCAACGTATTGTTGGAACAAATTATATGAGTGATCCCTTCAATTTGGTTGTGCTTAATATGGTTTGTATGTGAGAGCTCAAACTTGAGTTGTGGAACTTGTTTTTGCATTCAACATAGTTTATGTACACAATTGTGAGTGAATGTTGGGTTTTTACACTTGATGGTATAGTTGGGTGTTGCATTTATTTCACTAGCTTTGATGACTCTCATGCTACTTAACCAAATATATCTCACCTTACCTTAACCCACATTACAACCTTGAGAAGTCCTTTGATCCATGATTTTGTATGTGAATTATAGTGGTGGAGAAATGAAATGATATGTAAATTTATGGATTGTCATGATCATTAATGGCGTTGATGATGCTTATTGATTGATCATGAGTATTTTACTTAAACATATTTTTCAAGTCTACCATTATATTGCTCGGTTTTCAAAGATGATGCTTATTGATTGATCATGAGTAGAAGTATTTAATGTTGAATTCTTGCTATGATCTTTGAAAGTCATTCATCTTTGGTTATGATTATATGGTTTGGGAAAAAAGGGAATTGAGTAAATTTTTGGGTCTTTGAGCTTAATTTGGATGTTTTGCTTGAGGATGGCCAAAAGGTAAGTGTGGAAGAAAATGATATGTATTTAATTGTTGATACATTTAATCATTTTCACTTAGCAATTAATGATACGAAAATGTTTAAGATACTTACTTTAATTCATATATGATTTTAGGTACAATTTGGAAGCAAAGAAATTAAAGCGAGGCGAAAGCACTACATTTGGGGAAGGGTGTGTGTTGGGCGCCGTTTCTGGAACCCAACTCTTGCCTTGAAACCATATGACGTGAACGTACTCCAATGAAGTCTCCTTAACCATCATTGATTTTTTTTCCTCTTGCTCTGATACCAAACATGTTGGATCTATTTTCGGAACCCAACATTTGGAAACCATTCATAAAACGTGAGCATAATAACCTGTAAGGTTATTCTATGGAATCTTTTTAGCCATTATCGGTTCATCATCATTCTCATAACATCTCAAGCCACAAGGGCGAGCCCAAACAACGAAATGACTATAACCACAATTCATTTCTTCAAAAAAATTGTAGCTCTATGTCTCTAGTTCATTTTGGAGAAAGAACTAACTCAATCGGAGTTCTATGGATGAAGATATGCTTGAAAATCCAAAGTGTGTTCATACCTCAATCATGATCTCCCAACCGGCCCCTTAATTTCTTTCCTCAAAACTTTGTCAAATCAACTCCAAAAGATCTAAATTTTTATGTAGAGATATATACATGTCTTATGCATCAATCGCCTTAAGAATCACCTCATTCAGAGGTCGGAAGAAGCAGTTATAGCCAAACGATTCCAACATGTTCATATCCTGATTCCTACTAAACATACTTTGGCGGAAACGTCATAACTCTAACTATGCATATCTTATTGACTTTGTTCTTAGACCATTAGAACGTAGACATATAGGGATACAACTTTCATGAAGACCACAATTTGAAATTTGGTATTTATGGGGGTCAAAATACACGGACCATGTAAAATCACACGGTCAGACTGTGTAACCTTCGGGTGAAACAGTGTCCATACGCCTAGAAACACACAGCCCATGTAAATTCACACGGGCAGGCCGTGTAACCTTTGGGTATAACGAATTTTCACCCTCCAAGACCCCTCCAAAGGGTCCTAAATCCATCCTAACTTCTCCTATACTCGTAATCTTGCAAAAATCCACTCTTTCGAGTCCGAGATTCACTTCATATACGCTAATGGTTTGGGAATTTCGTCCACTACAACATCCTAACTTGGAATGATTATAACTTACAACTTGGACATCGAAAAATTGCATACTTTACAACGTTGGAAAGCTATAAAGATGAACTACAACTTCTATGAAGACAACTTGGTCCAATTCAATCTAAATCAATACAGTTTTTCCTTGGAAGGTAGCATATACATATTTTATCCTCATGGAAAACTTACAATTTTGCCTTATACAAACTTGGACTTTTATGAACATAACCATTCAACTACCAATTGGAATTCTTCAACTCTCAAACTTAATCCATACGACCCTTCCTATTCAAAAACGTCTCGTGCTTCATGACATTCCTATCTTTCCTTTCCATATTATCTCACTTATATATATATAACAATAGCTCATATTCAATGTTCGTCAACTCATTATCCATACATAATTTCACATTTCAAAGTCCATACACATATCCATATTTCATTTACATCATAAAATAAGAGTTTACCAACTTCAATGGCAACTCATGCCACAATACATCATCAATATCAAAATCCAATAGAGAAAACATGCAAAACCCAAAATTTCTCAAAATCCACTTGAAGCCTTGTTTAACATCAATAATTCCAAAACACAACAAAACATGCATATTCGGATTTATGCCTTGATTCACTTTCCCTTGATCTCTTGCTCAAAAACTGGAGATGGGATGGAGAGGGGGTGAGCTTAAAAAGCCCGTGGGTAACAACTTATAACGGAAAAATTAGCAAAACCATTCAAAAGTTTACTGTCATAGAAAATTCTTGTTGAAAATCCATAAAACGTTCGTTTCTCAAATTCTCATCATGTATTCAAATTCATAAGTCACAAAACATGAATGCATCAACTTGTTCACAAATCATGTACACATAAGCACAGAAATGGTTTAGGTAGATGCATATTCATGACGAACTACACATTCCTATATATTGGTCCTGTGTAGTCGTAAACTTGAGGGAGTCCTTGAAGGAGCTCCGTGCCATTAGCGGGCAGGCGGGAGAAACCTATTTTTGGGTCAACGTGCATGTGACGGTTCTTGGATGGACAACCAAACCCATATAACATGTAATTTATGAACTTGAAAACCAATTGCCCAAATGGCACATTTTGAAAACTTGTCTTCCATGAGCATGAAACATTCCATATGCAATTTCATCATCATTTCACAATTCATCATCAAAATTCATACACCAAAACATGCGAAACTATCACAAATCATTCAAAAGTAATAAATGCAACAATTGTAGCAATTTCTCAAATCAAAAGCAATGAATGCAACAATTATGGAGTACTTTAAAATCATTTTATTTTCTTGCTTCAAAAACAAACCTTTGTTTCCTAATTTGGATAAAGAAAACTTAGTGGTTCCTTACTCAATCATAAACATGAAACCCACATAACACATGTTTCACGAACTTGCAAACTTTTTGCCCAAAATAACACATTTTCTTGGAAACTTTCTTTTCATATAAAAATCGTTCTTGAAAACATGATTGTATGAACGCGTGTTCTTTTCAAACAAAAAGCACTTTCACAAAACTTCACACAATTCACATATCAACATGTAGAAATTTCTCAATTCATTCAAGGCACAATTTATGCAACAATTATGATGCAATTTAAATCATTAAATTTCCTTGATTTAAAGAAAACAAAAGTGGCTTATTTACTCTATTATAAACATGTACCCACCTTAATTCCTTGCTTGAAAATTGACTCAAATTGCCTCCCCTTGATCTTGATTCCTCTTGCCTCTCTTAATCTGCTTTGACGTAAACCATAATTCCGAAATCAATAGGCATTCCAATTGACAAACCCATAAGACATATTCACTAAAATTGATCTTATAAAACTTAAACCCATACCATTCTTAAGCCATAAGAACCAAAATCTCTCTAAAAATCCAACAAATCAAAATCCATTCTTACCATGAATCTTCTCCAAATGAATAGTTTGATGGCTTGAATGAGAGATCTCTTCCTCTTCTTCCTTTTTCCTCCTTGAACAACTTGAAAACCACTCTTGAAGGCTTAGAAAAGTAGAACCCTAGCTTGCTCTTCTTTTTCTCCTCCTTTCCCTCTTTCTATGACTCTCTCCCTCCTCTCTCCTTTCAATTTCGTTTCCCTCTCTTCAAATGAGAAGACCACTCCTTTCTCTTGCCTTTTATACCACTAATGATGCTAAAAAGTCCATATTGCCCTTACTTAAAAGCCTAGGAACTTAAATGCTTAAGTGGTCTTCCAATTTTGCCCTCATGCATAAGTTACCGCCTTAATTCAATTTAAATCCATGTCATAAGGTCTTACTCACATTAACATGCTAATAAACTCCCATTAACATGCTAATTAATTCCATAAAATACTCTATTAGACCTCAAAATTTATTTAAATCATGGTTAACTCCTTAAAATCAACACCTTTTCTAATCATGCAATTGAAGGAATTTGCTTGTACTTCCTTCTAAAGAAATATTCCTCATTGTATTAATTTTCTAATGACATGAAAATAATTCAATTTGGTTCAGTAATCTGAAACTTATACCCAAACATTTCCAAACTGTTCTTATGATGAAACCATATGCTATTCTCAAATTCCACCCGAAAATTGACTTTCTTAGAGACTGAATTAAAACTCAATTTCATCAGACAATTTTTAGCCTTATCTCTAGTTTAATCTAAATTAAGAATCATCTGATTCGGATAACTAGAGAAAAAGTTATGACTAAAACACCGAAGCATACTCATTGATCATGTTTCAACTAATAACTTCCACTATTTCACATATAACCCATCTTGCACATAACTATCTTTTCTACTTCCTTTCAAATTCAAGAATTCTTCTATTCTTTACACATGAATAATCGCCAAAATTTCTCATTTCATATTTCTAAATTCCAAGAAAAGTTCGGGGTCCAACATTGTGCATGATAGGGTTGTAGATTTTGGAGCACCTTTTTTTATGTATTCGAAAGAAGAGGTATTCAATTCTAAACTCTTCACTTTAGAATTGTGACTACACCTAGATTCTTTGATTTTGAAATCTTAGAAAATCTGGAGTTGAAAGACAAGATTAAGACTTTGAGTGTGAAAGTTCGATGGGAAAATTTTATTAATTTTAATTATATTGGGTTTAAGGAAATAACCCTCGAACTTTATACTACTACAAAATTTAAGTAATGAGATTTAGATATTTTTTGGTTTCGATTGAGGGGCCACCCATATAATTTGAATTATGATATTATGAAAGAAATTGTTGAATTTCCTAGGTCGAACATAATTAAAAAAACACGTTGATTTTTATGTTAGAAGATATTGGAAGCAATTAACAAAGTTGGATAACTTGGTTGCTTGAAATGCCCATAATAATTTCATTCTTAATCCTAACCATTTGTTATTGCATAAATTTATACGTCATAGTGTGTTTGATAAATCTGAAAGTAACAAATGTTTTATTAGAGGCTTATTTATACTTTGGTTTATGGATAATAACATCAAACTTTGTACTTCTACCCATATTTTTAATATAATAGTTGTTACTAGTTATCTTATCATAGGATATCTTATTACTGCGTTTGCTATTTATTGTGATGTATCTGTTGAGGGACTATCTATTGTTTTTCTTGACTTTCTTAATCACACTTATCTAAGGGAAGCTGAGATCTTGATGGTATATGACATGGAACTTTGAAATATTAGTTCCAAAACTCATGTGAAATATAAGACAGGAGAAGCTAGCTCTACTTCCACACCAACACAGCACCAAGTCTCATCAAGTGAAGAAATAGAGGAAGATGTAGAGGAAGGCTAGAAGAAGCTCTACAATTTTGTATTTGAAAACAACAAGCTTATGGCGAAGCGTATGAACACCAGGGAGGTATACGTGAGAAGACAACATGAGAATAACAAAAGTAGTGACAAGACACAAAGAAGATTATGAAGTCCTTTGCTGCTCAAAGTGTTCAAATTCCTTCACCCACACCAAAATTTTGCTCTAAACCTTTCTTTCTTATTATTTGTTTTTTTATTATTAATGTGTGTTGTTTAATTTTTTACATTAAGGACAATGTGTTGTCTAAGTGTGGAGAGGTTTTTGCATTAACATGACATGTATGTAAATTTTACAAATGATATTGTGTTAGTTTTTGATTAGGTTGAAATTGTGTGAACATTTTGTTATATGTGAATTGTGTGAGTGTGTTAGTGGCAAGAATTTGAAGCAATTAGTTTAGCTTTGAACATGGTCATTTGAGTTGTAAAGGCATATTGACTTGTGAATTTTATGTTTTAGTTATCTAATATACATGTTAACTAGGATATGACACCTATTTTTCACTTAATTGAATTGGTTAACATTATCAGTAACCATTCATGAGAATGATTGACTAAAAAGAAATGAGGTAGGCCAAGAAAGTAATAAAAATTATGTTAAATAAATAACTATTCTACTGGTCCTTTTTGAAAAAACTTGGATTAAGAATAGAGCTATTAGCCAGTTAAGAATGTGATATAGATGAATAAATGGGGGCATTCACAATAAAATATTTGTCTTCACGTTAAAAGGCTAAAAATGACATTTCAACCAAGCTAAATAAAAACTTAGCCTAATTGAGTAACTAGTGGATATTCACAACAAAATGTTTCCTTTCTCATTAAAAGACCAGGTTAATGCTAATGAAAATAATCAAAAATGGTGTTTCAATAAATAAATCCTACTCATCTTTGAAATGCAAGGATACTTAGTGATAGTTGCCTTTTCGATTAATCATTCATTATAAATCTATGCTTACAAGTGCTATAGGTGTATGAATATGGTGTTAATATTTTGATTAATATGTATATTCAATTAAAAGTAAGTAAACATAAAAGGAATATGTTAGTATGTTGGCACATTTTTAATGATTGATGTTTATGGTTAAATTGATTCCATAAGATTCAATGTCATTATATCATTATTGCTTGTTGCATACATGTGTGCTTACTTTTTTTTTTTATGTTTATTTGTGTTTATGTTTTTGTTTTTGCTTAAGGACAAGCAAACATTTAAGTGTGGGTATGTTGATAAGTATAGTTTATACTATATTTTCCTAGATTTTTTAGCATGTTTTTAATTGTTTATTAGATGATTATCGTATATATATAGGCTTAGAATTGTGTTATTGTGAGTGTTTGTTTATGTTCTAAGTTTGTGTGGTTTGGAGCTTTAATTTAGCCTTAATTTTATGTTTTATGAGGTGTTTAATGTGTTTATGACTAATGGAAGTGAGGAAATTAAAGGACGAGAAAGATAGAAGTGACATAAAGAGTGTAACGATCATGCAGGAGGAGCACGATCGTGACAAGGATGTAAGATTGTTATAGGAGAGTTCCATATGTGAATTTTTTCATTTATTTTACGGTTCTGGGATATTTTTGGAACCAAACAAAATGGGAAAACCCTAGATACAACCCCAAGACCTTAAAGCCTTAAATAAAAATGTGAAATACAAGAAAAAAAAAAGCAATGGACACAAATCAAAGTGAATCAAAAGTAGGAGATCAAGAAGAACATCAGAGAATTCCAACATTCCAGATCAAGGCCTCAACAAAAATTTTCTTCTTTTCCTTTATTTATTTTATTATCTTTGATGTGAAATCTAAATTATATGATGTTATACATGTACAGGGATTTCTAAATTCATATTAAGAATTAATTTGGAATTATTTTGTGACTTTTAGTTATTGTTGAATTCAATATATTTTTTTTATGCTAGTGATAATTGTTCATGCATAAACTTCACAAAATCAAGAGTGAGTAAAAGTAATCATTGTTAGGTTGTACAATAAGAGTTGACAATTTAATAAACTCACAATTATCAAATTAATGATCAATTGAAGAGAGATCACGTTTGTGAAAATTGGAGAGTTCATTAGAAACAAGGGCATGTGAAAGTTTGATGTAGTTCCAATTCATATATCACATAAGTTGGTAATTCATAAACCTTTACATTAATTCGATGATAAAATTAAAATATTATAAGATATAGTAAAAACTATATTAAAAACATAGAAATCGAAAGATAAAAATTTTGTTATCTTATTTTATAATAAATTGAGTTTAGTAGATTGGGTAGCATGTATACATTCTAATTTTCATAATTAAAATTTATTGCTTATAATTAAATAACACATTCTAAATTAACTTATTGTAATATGAATGTAAATATTATAAGATTGATAAAACAGATCTTCATCAATTTTAAATTA
This sequence comes from Erythroxylum novogranatense, assembly GCA_029891385.1. Classification (NCBI taxonomy): domain Eukaryota; kingdom Viridiplantae; phylum Streptophyta; class Magnoliopsida; order Malpighiales; family Erythroxylaceae; genus Erythroxylum; species Erythroxylum novogranatense. The sequence continues at coordinate 23,827,258 of CM057235.1, forward strand.
ACGAATTTTACTTAAAATGATAAATTTTTTAAAATTTATTGCTTATAATTAAATAACACATTCTAAATTAACTTATTGTATATGATTATAAATATTATAAGATTGATAAAAGCAGATCTTCGTCAATTTTAAATTAACTAATTTTACTTAAATTGATAAAAATTTTGATCGATCAAAATTAAAGATCGATTTAATCGATTCAAACAGTTTGAATGGTTTTGAATCGATTTAGTAAAACGATATCATGACTAAAATAGTAATTTTCTAGTGTTATTAAGTTGTTATTAAAATTATTATTAAGTTGTTGTTGTTGTTGTTGTTGTTATTATTATTATTATTATTATTATTATTATTATTATTATTATTATTATTATTAAGTTGTTGTTGTTGTTGTTGTTGTTATTATTATTATTATTATTATTAGTAATTTTATTAAGTTATTCTTATTATTATTAATTTTAATAAGTTATTATTATTATTATTGTTATTGTTAATTTTAATAAGTTTATTATTATTATTATTATTAATTTTAATAAGTTATTATTATTATTATTAAGTTATTATTATTATTATTATTATCTATTGTTAATAATAATATTATTATTAATTATTTTATTTTATTAATTATTGTTATTAGTATTATTTATTGTTAATAATAATAATTATTATCATTATTATTATTAATTAAATGTATTATTATTATTATTATTGATAATAATAATAATTATTATTTTTTAATAAGTTATTATTATTATTATTATTATTATTCTTATTATTATTATTATTATTAATTTATTATTAATTATTATTATTATTATTATTATTATTATTAATCGAGATAGAAAGTAGGAATATGTTCGTTTTCTGTCGAAGAAAATATGTTGTCAAATTTCAGAGAAGCAATGTTTTCTAGTTTTTGTAAAATCGTTGTGGTTTTTTTTTTTGAAACAAAAAATCGCAACAGAGTAAGCCAAACGCGTTTTACTAACCTGTTTTTGTTTTTACAAAAACGATAACAAAAAATAGGGAAAAAAAAAACAGAAACAAACATCCCCTTAGACTTTAGTCTTTAACTTTTAATGAAACCCAAATACCAAGTAAATATGACCAAAAACAAAATTTAGTAATGGAAAATGCAAAAGGTGGTGCAGTACAATAACGCACATGGAATCTTGGAAGCAAAACAAGTCGTTATGTTGCAGAGTATAAAATAAAAAAAGATACGATACATTATACACTACGTTGATTTTGATTTTAAATCATCTAACTAGTTATTTTAATAATAAAATTTATAGATTGTTATAAATACTTAAAAGAAACGTGATAAGAAAGAAGGATAAAGAAACACAATGTTGGAATTATGCCATGACCGAATCATTATGTAATAGATTGAACAGTTTAGTTTTGTAATTATTAACTTTGTTTAATAACATGAAAATTATTTTTATCATATTATGTTTGTTATTTTTATTCTAATATGATAAGTCCTTGATTAGATTTATATATTTGTCATCATAATGAAGATTACGATAATGAGAGTCAAGTTTTAGGATTTAATCTAAAATGTTCTTCATCATAAGATCATTAAATAAGGACTTTAATGATCCAGTTAGATCAATATATATGTAATAGTATCTATTGGATAGATATTAATAGATCTCATTTACTAAGTTACATATATAGATGATGCATATAGAGATATGATCATTAAACCCACCAAACAGAGAATTTCTAATGGTTAATATTACCTATGAGTGGCCAAGTGAGATATTTTCATAAGGATTTAAATATATATTTTTCCTTTGACCTAAGATCATTATAGTAATCAATAGGTCACTTATTATGTTTTGATGCCAGACACCTAGTGTATAAAATTCTAGTTGAATGATCATTGGATATAATTAAGTACATATCTGATTAGTGGTGAGTCAAGATGGGATCCATCGACTCTAGGTAATGAGTTTGAGCTCTATATTGTCATTGATCTTAATGATTGTTTCAAGACCTTGGCCAGGGCAATTGAATGAGTAAGGAAAGGAGTTTTCTAAGTCATTCACCAATCATTAATGATCGACATGTAACATTGTTAGTTATCTAATAAGGTTTGACAGTTAAACCATACCTTAGGATAATCCGGAGTTATAATGATGGAAGGTAATTATACATTATCCTTAACCAGGTTCTATCTTAGTAAAGTTGTTATTTCATATTATCCGGTCGTTGAGGAGTGTTGCTAGACGTCAACTTTGATTAGTAATTAATTAGATTAATTATTATCGGCTTAGTGATGAACCTATGTGGTCACACACTTACGAGTGTAATATTTCCTGTTGATGATTATTTAATTTATTATGAGATAATTTATTAAATAATCTATATGACATATTATTATATTTTTTGCTAGCATGGAAAATATAATTAATATTAGAAATTCTGTTGTATAAATTAAATGAATAATATAAAATAGTTTTATTTTATTTCATTTATAAATAATAATTAATAAAATAAATGAATAAAATAAAATAGTTTTATTTTATTTCATTTATGAATAATAACAATAATTAATTAAAATGAAACGAAGCGTTGTATATGTGAAGAGTTGTAACACAAAAAAGCATATGATGGTTGTGGTTTTAAAAATTTTTAAAAGTTATACTGTTAAAATAAAAAGGGGTTTGAGATAGGGATGACAATTGTACCCGAACCTGATGGGTACCCGATTAAATTACCCGAACAGAGACGAGTATAAGGGGTTAACAAAAATACCCGCCAGATATCGGAGCGGATACGAAGATACCACCCCCTATACCCGTTTACCCGTTATATATTAATTACAAGTTTTCCGTTACATATATATACATAAAACCCACCCAAATCCCTAATAACTAATCCCTAATATTTCAATTCTTCGGTTCTTCCTCAATCCGCAGTGTCGCCGCCATCTTCTCCACGCCGATGAGAGATGAGGAACGGATGTTAGAGATAAAGTGCTATGGATTGTGAATCCTTCGATATTCCACTATTCTTACAGATGCAAACGATGTTCCACTCTCTGCGTACGTTGTCGTCCCTTCTCAAACTCGGCTTCCTGTTCCTGAAAGCTATCCACCCACCTTCTCTCTTCTTTCCTTATTTTCCACTTGACCGACCCTACTTTTCATACTAGAAAACCCACTGAGTCGTTTTACTTGTGCTTCACCTTCTCCATGGGGTTGGCATAGTCGGAAGTTGTATGATATGGTTGATAATTGCATCTGATTGTTAGAAGTTAGAACACAAAATCCAAGTTGAAGAGGGTCGCCGGAATGGGTAACTGCTTAGACTCTTCTGCTGCTAAAGTTGACACCACCCAGAGCTCTCATACTCCGTCCAGTAAAGGTCTTTCCTTTTATTTGGTTTTCTTTTTTTTTTTTTTTCTCTTTTGTGCTCTTCGGTTTTGGGGCCTTACCCTTACTGTCTTGCTTGTTCAGTGCTCGTGTTTAACGGGTTTTGCTTTGTTTTCACGCAAGGTTCGTGCTTTTCTATTGTTTTTGTCGATGAGGTTTGGATGGGTTGACTTGTGCTTTAATTGCGAACTTTTCTTTGTGGGACTTGGCTATGGCTTGTCTTCATAGAATTATAATTGTTAAAGTGTGGCCTTAGATGGTGGATTGATTTTGTTGATATGGCAAACTTTTCGCTTCATCTCCATGAAGCATAATTCTTTCACTTTTCAAGTAATAGTAATATGTATTGGTTTTGTGGGTCGTTTTGCTAAATATGACTAGTTTAGTGATTTCTATCCTATAATATGGTTCAGGAGTTACTGTTTATGCATTTTGGTTAGAGAAGCTAATATACTTTTTACGATGGTTGGCTTTCTTTATATATTTTTTGTGGTTGTTTTTATAGTAACATGTTCTGATGAGACGAATGCATATTGTCGCACTATTGAGTATGATGAGGATGTTAGTGAGGTATTTTTAGCTATTCATAATCTATTAATTTAAATAACAATTTTTATTTTTTAGTGTGAATGACTAATAATTGTTATTGTTTAATGATAGGCAAGTGGTCCAACAAATGCCTAAGGTTCAAGAAATAGTGCAAGGATCTCATCAAGTTCTATTGCTTTTTATGCTTTGGAATTTCCATTAAAACTAATGTATGTTATTTTAATTTGTTGTCTTTTTTTTTTTTAAATCACTCTTAGATTTGTACTATCATTTATAATCTCTGTTTACTTGTTTTTTTTATGTTAAATTCAGTATGTATGTATGAATGTAGCATGAAAATCTAAAAAAAAAAGTCCATTCATATTAAATAAGTTTTTTTTTAAAAAGAGGCGGATAAACGGGTACCCGATGGGGGTCAAACCCCCGACGGGTACGGGTATGAGGGTACCAACAAAATCTCCGACGGGGATGGGGGCGAGTACGGGGGTGGGGGTGGGTTCATGGGGCGGGGGCGGGGGATGACATACCCGCCCCATACCCGCCCCGTTGCCATCCCTAGTTTGAAAAGTTATATAGACGTTGTTTTTGTTTTTAACAGCACAGGGTCTTATGAAGACAAGTGTTAAAAACAAAAATAAAAGCCTACTCTTTTATTCTTTTAGTGTAGTTCGTCTGTTTTTGTACGGTGATATGCAAAACAAAAAATCCTTGTTTTGTTCTGATTTTTTCCAAGAGACAACGCACATATAGAAAGACTAGCATAAATAGACTAGCAGAAATAGACAGATGTAGTGTCCAGTTAATTTAAAATAAAGAGTATTTTATAAATGAATATATTAATATTTAAGGAAAAGATAGAATTATAGGATTGAAGTTAAAATTTTGTAAAAAGAAAAAGAAAATATACTAATTGAATTATTTGAATGAATTAATAAAATAACTAAGTTTAAATAAGAAATTGTAAATTTTAAAATCCTTGAAATGTATAGTAAAGAATGAATAAAAATTAAATGGTTGAATGAATTAAAAGATCAATAGATGAAATATGCGAGCAAAAATTGTGAAATTTATACGGTAGAAAAGATAAAATAATTTGATAAAGTTATAGGAAAAGTTCTAAATAAAAGTCTTATAATATTTTAGTACATAATTTAAAAATAAACTTATAATTTGAAAAATGTATATAAGTAATATGATATTTTATGTTTGGTTAAATATTTGTAAATAAATATTGTTAATTTTAAAATTTGTGAGAAAATTGTTAATGTTGATAAATTGTTTGGAAGAAAATAAGCAAAAATCATAATATTTGAAATGACTTATCAAAATAAAATTTGTAAATGTATATAAGTCCCAGGTGTTATAATATTTTAGTACATAACTTAAAAATAAAGTTATAATTTTAAAAATGTATACAAAGATAAGGCTTAATATGTTATTTTATGATTGGCTAAATATGTATAAATAAATCTTGTTAACTTTGAATATTTGAAATGAGTGAGTAAAGTCACGTAGTACAAATTACGAACGAACAAAAATGTAAATGTATAATGCGATGTAAATTAGTTAGCTTGGAAGGTTAACTTAGGAAGAAAGTATTCTCTTATACATTATAAAATTAGAATTTTATAATCTATTGAAATAAATTACATAATAATAATAATAATATTTTAATTTAGATCATAAAATAAGGGAAAAATAAAATATTAATTTTAAAGTTTTTGATTAATGTAGCATATTATTAATTTTAATATATTAACAATTTTGACATTACTATTGAAAATATATACTAATTTTTCTTGCACAAAATTAAATTATTTTTATAAAATAACTTCTATAATATGTCCAATTTTAACAGTACTTAAAAATAACCAATTTATTAATTGTTTCCTAATGGAGATAATTTAATAGAGAATTAGTTTAATACTTATAATCAATACGTCAAATATGACGTTAATTATTTTCTGATGGAATCACTATCATAAATATGCATTTAAAGCGTATAATTCACCTTATTATAATATTATAAGATTGCTAAACAAAGTGATACAAAATAATACATTTGTATACAAAAAACAGAATTGTATCATGGGCTTAAAATTGATGATATATATATACGGCTTTAAAATAGTTAAATATATAAATATATATAATGAAATTTAAGTCAATCTATTATTTATAATGTAATTAATAAATTAATTATATAAAACTAAAATTAATTAAAATGACAAATATATGAGCTAATTAGTCAAGAATACTGAATATTAATTAATCTATTAATTATATTAATTTTAGGTAAATTATAATTTATTATTTTATAATTAACAACTGTTAAATCAAAATTACCTAATTAGTTAATTAATTAATTATATTTTAAAGAACAATTTTTTTTATTGGTGTTACATATATTATAATTAATACTACTTAGTAATATATGTATTTGTAATTATATATATATATATATAACAAAAATATTATTTACGTAAATATATAAATTAATACTAATTAGTATAATATATATTTGTTATTATCCTATAGTTAAAAATTAAAAGTAATAATAATTATTAAATTATTTAGTATATAAAATATATATACATATATATAACATTATTAAAGTCACCACAAAATAATATTTTACATAGTAACTATAAGAAATATAAGGATCTCCAAAAAAAAGAATTCTCCTCTCCATAAAAGAAACTAATCATTAAAACTCTATAGGTTGTAGAGATTGGCAATGAAAAGACAAAGATTATATAAATATTAGTACCAAGCAGACATAAGATGGATTGCTCTTTGAATAATAACAAAAGAAAGCATTCTGACAGTACACGTTTGTACTATTATTCAAAAGATAACTCAAAATAAATAATCACCAATGAAATCATTATTTTAAAAGGGGAAGCATCAACTCAATTAACTTGAAGTCACCATAAAGTAATTTCATTAGCAACTCCAAGCAATTAAAGACATCCAGATTCCAAATTTTCAATATACAAAACAAAGATGCAACTAAAAGAAGGTAAATGAACTGTAAGAACTCTTCGATTTCCAATCCCAGTACGAACAGATATCCATTCATCGGAAGCATCAACAAATTTTGCTAGATCATCATTTGAAATCTGAAGAGTTGGCACAGCTGAGCCACAACCAACTAATTTGCATCCTTTACTAACAAGACTGTTGAAATAAGAATGTAAGATTTACAAGAAATAATGTTAAAGAACTATAAAATTTCTAACCTTTTTTTTTAAACCATTCCAATAAGTAGAAACTTTTGTCTCAAACCTTTTAAGTGTTCAAAAATTCAATTCCATAAACTTGGACATAAAAACAAGTATCTGAAAGGACAAATCTCAACCATTTTTCAAACCAAATACAGCCTTAAATGAAGATCATCCTTCGTTATTGATATTTTGGCTAAATCACCACCTCTTTCCTAACCCCATAAGCAAACGAAAATGATAATCAAGACCTAAACACAATTATCAATTGAAGTACTAACTTCCTGCATAAATGACATAAAAAGGAGAAAATTTGAAACAAATTTACAACAGTATATTCTTCTCCTAGAAAATCAACAACAACATTTCTCGTGGAAAATCAATAAGAGCTCAGGTATCCAAGAATAACACAGCAGGGGAGAGCAATATAATGGTTAAAATTGTTAGTACCAAGCAAACAAGACACAAGAGCTATAAAGTGATACAATCATGAAAGCTTATTCCTATAACCTGTCCTTTTGTAACATTTTGCAGGTAAGATTACCATTCAGCTATTTTAATAATTTTTCATTATCACCACCACCAATGTTTATTCTCCTTCATTGCTAACATAAAAGAACCCCATCTGACATCCAGTGCAACTAATATAGCTTAGGATTGCTGCATCAAATTTTCAAATCATTGTTCATTAAGAAATTTAAAAACGGCCTGAAACTCAAAACTTCTAGACAACTTTATCTTTTGCATCCCCCAAATTAATTTCAATGTTCCTAATTCATATAATAAGTTTCACTAACTTCAGGATCAGCTGAAAGGATATAGATATATGTGTGTGTATATATAGGAGAGGGAGAGAGAGAGAGATGTTTATGCACACTCTTGCAGATCTTTAGCTCCATCGATCATCGATAATCTACAAGTCTAGTATAGATTAGTTTCTCATTTTAGCTCTCTTTAGCCTAATCAAATCAACAGTACCCACCTGTAAATTTAAGATATGATTGAATCGATACCCTCCCCAAAGAATGTTAAATTCAACCTTTTAATCAACTTTAGCTCTCGTGCTTTTAAAATAGAGACACACACCATCAAGGGCACACATGTATGTAAATTCTAAAAATACTTTGGTTACTGAAACCTTTTGTGGCTCAAAATAATCATACAATGCCATGTGTTTGACTCAAATATGGAATATATGATTGAATGCCAAATCGTAGGATCTCTGTAACTACATAAATAACTTAACTAATAAAAATGCAACGTCAAAATCACAAAAAGGAAGATGGCAAAGTACCTATTTCCTGAATAAAAGTACTATCATCCTTTAACAAAGACAAAACCTACATCAGAAAAAGATCAGTGAAAAAATGCCACTCCTGAAACAGAATAGAAAAGGGTTGAAAACAATAAAGGCTTGCAATGCTTAGAAGAGAGCAAGTTTAAATGTTTACAATAGCATTGTTCGTATGAATAATGGAATTGAGGCTTGTAACAGTGGTCTCATCCAGTACCCTAGCCAAAACAACATCCTGAAAGCAATGAATGAAGATAAGAACTCCCACATTCGTAGGAAGACAAAAATCAGCCTACACCAACAACTAAGAAAGTTAATTAAAGCAGAGTACACCAGCAGAATTTCCAATATTCAGTACCCAACCTTTAGATAACCAACTCTATATTTCTGGTGTATTTTTGACAGGACAAGTGGATCTGTGATTGGTATGGCCTTACATCAAACAAGAGAGACAGAACGCAAGTCAAGACAACTGATGAATCTTTCATTATACAAGTTCTATCTCGAAATGAGCAACTGCAATTTACCTCCTTGAAAACATGTTCTTTCAAAAAACTACGATGATGTTGGACATGAAGAACCTCTGGATCATCTACAAGCATAATAAAAAATTCAGTATCAGTAAAAATGAACCATTACTCCAATTAAGGCAGCCATAATCATCCAAGTACAAAACAACCATACAGATAACCTGTTATGGACATGTGGAGTGGATAGGTGGGTTGGTCCATTGACAGTGCAATGCAACAGGTAATGTCCAAAAAGTCCACATTAACATGGGTTGGATGTTGAATAAATGTTTAAGAATAAAATTCACGAGAAGCTATTAGGCACCTTCTCTATTGAAAAAGGCACCAATTAGACAACACTCGGTGGTCAAACACATCTTGTAGAATCACTACAATCACGGACATCGAAGTGATTGCATATAGCAGACTTACCAAAACCACATTGCATATAGAAATAGAAAACATCAACCAAAATCAGAAAACTAAAAATAATCAATTACTTAAAATATGCATTTGAGACAATGAGCCAATTATGCACATTACACAACAATTAAAGCACCGAGTTCTCGCCTACATTAGCCATTCAAATATGTGGAGGTTAAAATTACTTGGATAATGGGAAAATGGAAATTAGCATGGGAAGAGAATTTAGTAAAATTATGTTAATAATGCAATAGTATCATTGAGACTTAGAGCAATCCTGACGGGTCATGCAAAGTAAGATCAATAGAAGGGAAATATTCTCTACACAAATAGCTACTAGAAAGAAGATGACAACTTACACTCGAGAGCACCAATAATATCCATGATCAATTCATCTCCAAATACTTTCTAAAAATTTGAGGACTATTGAGCATTCTTGTAAGTAAAGGAAAAGATCCCATTACAACCTATCAATAATGCATAAAAGATGTATATAACAGAGAACATGATACTCACGATCCTCGACTATTTTGAATATCATGTGCAGACCATTAATGTTTTGTAGGTCCTCACATATCCTAAATGATCCATTAGCTTCCGAAAAACTCTTGCTGCATTAACAACAGAAGTTACTTAGAAAATTCAAACCAATAATGGATAAAGTACTAGATTCATATATGACGAAATAATACATCACACTACCTCCTATCCTGAACCCGTTAGAAAGGATTAACTACATTAATATGTCATTTTCTAAATATTTAAATTTATAAGCAGCCACATTGACAAACATTACTTGCTTCATAGTCATAAATATGCACTTTAAAACAAGTGAAAACCAGGTTAAGAATTTATGATAAAAACTCGTCCAAAATATAAAACTATAACAACTTCAATAAAAAACTGAAATAAAAAGAATTCATACAAACACAAAAGATAGAGAAATTACAAAGACAAGGACATGCAGGCCAAAAGACAGAAAAGGAGTCAGAGAGATGTCTTAGATTGATTAACAGTCAGTCACGTTAAGAGGAAAGCTAGCCCTAACTAGTCAATGCAAACTTTAAGATTAAAGTTAAAAAAAAAACACATACATTGTTCAATATAAGTTCAGTCAGCCTCATCCGATCCGCAATGTCACTCTCAGACAAAGTTTGCAACACAGTTAAGCTTTGTTACTTAAAGCATGACATGAATGAAAAGGGGGTTGCAAAATAATCGGGGCATATGGACTTGAAGGTAACTGAGATGGTTTCTAATTGCACCAAATGAGAGGGAGCATTACCAAATGCAATCAGAGAGCAAGAAAGGATCCAGTTCCATTAAATAAAAAGTTCCAAACAACACATGGCCTCAAAAGGGAAGATTTGCATCAACACCCATCAAAAACCCTATGAACATGTGGGTTTATACATCCCAAAACTTACAAAGAAATTATCGTACCCCTCCCAAGAAATATTCAACAAAAGTAAGATCTTTTATTTCTAATATAAAATATTTCTTAACGTTAACAATTTCGTCCATATAGAAATGATGAACTAAAACCCAAAAAATAACAAGGAGATAAAAGTTGGTTTCTAGTATTCAGAAATTAACTTTTCAATCTAGTGCATGATGTTATGATATGTAAAACTTCATTTTAGAAACTACAAAAGGAAAATTTTGTAAAAAGAGTGAAATAGTAGTTAACAGAATATCACATTCAGACACAAGATTATAAATTTATCACAACATTTCATTTCAAACAAGCAATGTTGATAATGATCTAAAAGACTAAAATCCACCATAATAAAATGAAATCAAGCTTCAGAGTTCCAAATAGCTCAAAAGAAAAATAAACTAAACACACCAAATTCCAAAACACTTAAAAGAAATCATATTTCAGAGTTCAAAACCCTCAAAAGAAAAATGAACTAAGAATACCAGAATCCAAAACAATAAATGGAATCATGATTCAGGATTCCAAAGCCCTCAAACTGCATCCACAAAAGGGGGATATAGGGAATATGTTGGAATCCCTCCCTGGTGCGACACGTGTCCGACGTCCTGCGTGACATCTGGATGCTCATCCCACGAGGGAGCGATTCCTCACCACTAATTAAACCTCAAATCGAACTTAAGTTCACGTTATCCGAATAAACTGGATAAATTTACCCTAATTATCCTCCAGTAAAATTTGATCTGCTTAGGGCCCATAATTACTCCTATACCTAAGCTAATGCAAAATTCCATGCCTCTACGTCAAATGAAAACAGAAAACGTCTCGAAATCCGAATTTCGAAGATTTAGCGTCTATCAAAAACTAATTAGGAACGCCTATCAAAAATAAGGTCATCCATAAGTTGCTTTAAAGGTGTATTCCACTTAACTGCTACTACATCATGCCAAAATTGAAAAGTTACAACTTTTGACATAAAAGAATCGAAAATGTCCTATAGGTCATCATCGGAAAGATTCAAAGATGTTTTACAACCTTCATGAAGAAAACAAAAGGCATATCGATCATCAAAAGAAGTAGAAACTTGTTTAAAGTTGTTATTTATCTTATTACCATATGAATAGTAAAAATTATCAAATGAATAGTAATCAGAAATTTTCGAATGCCTATAACTTTTTCATCTTAATTCGAAAATTAACCCATTTTATACCGTTTTAAAGATCTTGATAAGCTCTACAACCTTTAAGAAATACCTCTCACTCAAATTTAGACTCTAACATGCTCTAAAAGTCAAAACAAGGTGGTTGCCCATTTTTTTTAAAAAATGGACAGCACCTCCCCTAAAAAATGCACTAGCCAAAATCTTCAATTTTCTAACCTGACTTCCACCTACACAAAAACACTTCAATCTCCCACATTTTCATACATATCCAACAACCAAACCACATCAACTCCAAATGGCAACAACACAATCTTAGGCATTCTAACCTAACTCCTAAACATCAACTCATTTCCATATCATAAAGAAACTACAAGCTCATGCTTGCTTTTACAAACATACAACCATACATGCTTAAACATATATAATATACAATGGAAACTTCAAAACCTTAATATTTACATGAAATAAGCAAATACAATGCTTTAAAGAGCATTTTAGCCCGGATACATCAAAATTCCAAAGAACTTTTACAAAAGCCCATAAAATGCTAGCCAAAGCATTGTTTTCAAAAATATAACTTCAAAAAACAAAAGCATCGGAGTAATGCCTTATTTCCGATGCGACGACCCGGTTTCTCGCTCAATACCTGTGGAGGGAGGAAGGGGGTGAGCACGACGGCTTCGTGGGTAACAGTTTAATAGCCAAGCATAAGCTAAAGCATGCATCAACAATTAAATTTCAAGTCAATATTCAACAACTTCAGTTTCTAATACAATAAAACATTTACAACAAAATCAACGAATGTCATATAATAACACAAAATCACATAGCAGATGGTTTGAGTGATCCTAACAGGACGTACTACACATGTCCGACAAGCGATCATGTGTAGCCGTGAACAGAGGGGAGTCCGATTTTGGAACTTCTATGCCACTAGTGGGCAGGCGGGAGAAGCCTAATAGACAAGTGCGCACTTGCTAACAGAGGGGATCACTACAAACCCAAATAATCATGAAATTTCACCTTAGGCATTCATCCAAAATCACATATTCAAATCGTTTCACTTTCAATCAATTTTCCAAACATTACACTATTCATAAAGATTGGCCACAATTGGCCATTACAACAATTCACCTTCATATAATCTTGACAAACAATTTATTACATAAAAAGGCACATAATACATATATAAACTATCATAAATACCATTTCATTCAAACTTTGAAAATCATAGGAAACCATTTAAGAGATATTTAAGTAGCTCATTACTCAATTATTAAAAAGTTACCCACCTTGACTTCTTTGGCTTGGCAATTGATTAACTTGTCCTTCCTCAAGCTCCAAATGTCTTAATTGACCTTAAACAAAACATAACAAGTCTAATTAATCAAAGATACCTATGCTGGAATTTTCAAGAATGTAAAAAACTTGACTTTCAATCTACATAACCTAACCTAAACCTTTCCTATATCATTCCTATGCTATATTAACTCAAACTTCTCTCAATTTAATCCATTATTTTCGAAAATTCTCAACCCTAGAGCCATCCATGCATGCTGATTTTTTTTTCACTAAGCTTCCCTAATTTTTCTTCTTTCATTTTTCCTTCACAACACACTCTCCAAACTACCATTAGACAAACCCTAACAATAAAGCCATGAAATTTTAACTTCTTCTTCCCCTAGGACACCCACGGCATCACCTTACTAGTTTCTAATGATAGGAAACTCTTTCCTTTCTCATTCTTTCTCTAAAACCTCTTCCAATCATCCATTTAAAGAATGAAAAACAAAACTTTAACAAATCAATTCATAAATTTTGAAAACCCTAATCCATACAATCTGATTTTTCTCCTCTCCTCCAACAACAAATCCTTCTAATTACTCTTCAAACCACCAATATGAAACAAGAAAGATGAAATCCTAACAAAACAACCAAGAAATTGGAATTTCCTTACCTTGTAGGAAACCCACGAAATCTTCTTTTGCTTCTAAAGATGGAAAACCTCTTTCTCTTCCTTTCTTCTTACATAAACCACATGAACCAACCTTCCTAAAGCTTGAAAACCTTGAAAACCTACCTTCTTCTTCTTCTTCCTTGTTGGCCGAATCTCACCCTTCTATTTCCTTTGGATTTTCGAAACCTTCTCCCACTCTCCTCTCTTTGTAACTTTCGGATGGCTAGAGACAAATGACCTAGGTTTTGCTTCTTTCTCACTTATTTCCTAAGCCAAAAACGACATCATATTAGCCTCCCTCCTTATGCATTTTCGTTGGCCTCTTTTAACTTCCTAAGCTTCCTTATATTAACCTAACCCTAACTCTTTAACTTAAACCCTAAGCCCAAGTCTTCAAGCCCAAGTAGTTTCCCTCCTTATAACCTTTCCCAAATTTTCATTTTTCCTCCTTCCAACTTAAATTTTTGTGGGCTCCCTCTTAAAAGCTCAAATGCTTCCTTTCTTTTTCATTTACTTCACCTTAAAAACCCTAGCCCACTTATTTGCTTTCCCCATCATTTAAAAGACATGCCAAAGGGCTAGAAAGCCCACTTAAGCAACCTAAAGCCTTAAAACCTTATAAACACTTCCTAATTTATCCTAACACTATTTTATGGCCTCATTACCATTTTCTTATTCGTTTAAAATCTAACACCAAAATTAAAATTCTAATTTAACTAAATTCCTTCAATTAATAATTAATAATTATTGCACTAAAATCCTAATTTATTCTAACCAATAGGAAATCTAATAAAACCCTAATTTCATACTAACCAAAAGACAATTTAAATTGCAAACCTATTTAATAGGGAAAAAGGGATCGGGGTCTAACAGAATAGACAAGGATATAGGAAGATAAAAGGGTTCAACTAAATGATCCATCAATTAATACACACACACACAACACACCATGTTGGGAACAGAGAACAAGAAAAAGTACACAAGGAAATAAAAATAAATTTGAAAACTAAGCGCCACTCAAGACCTTCAATATCAAAGGGTGTAGAAAGTTCTCTCGCAGCAGTTCCTCAATTCACTACTGATATTGTGAAATGTCTCATCTGCAAAATTTAGAATGATTATCAGCAGATCATCTTCACATGTAAAGCAAATCTGCGTTATAACATATATACACTCAACACTAAGGTAGCTATAAGTGTGTCCTTAATAATAAATAATTCCTTAAGGAAGAATTTAAGGACATAACAAAGGTGCTTACTGCTCAAATGTACTAAATAGAGGTTCCTTTGCACATTACATATATGATCCCTGAAGAAAAACAACAAATTTTAGCAGTAGCGTCATATGACAGTAGATGAAAAAGCTTTTGATGCACCAAAATAAAAACAGAAAGAAAATTCTTGAGAGAACATTTGTAGCACCCCACTCCCACGAGACCCGAACCCGACATCGAGGGTGATATCCGAGCCCGTGACCCGCGAGGGTGGTATGCTAGAACAGTCAACTACACTTTAAATCTCGTTATGACATTTTTTCTTTTTGAAAACGGTTGAGTGCGCAGAAAAGAATAAACATTTGTGGCCCGTTTTATTACAACAATATTTTCAATCAAACACAATATCTGTCATTGAAAGGCACTCATTAGTGCTCAATCGTTCATAAACAGAAATGCATGACCCAACTGGGCCCAATGCCATTTCCGAACATTTCAATAATACAATACAATTACACAATGACTAATAGGGGCCCACTAAATAAAATCTATAATATGCGGAACTCGCAGAAATACAAATTTACACTAAACAAAACGACACAAATGTAGACGTGAACTGATCCCGACCCTTTACTCTGCTTTGCTAGCGGTAGTCATACTCCCGTTTGTCTAACGGGGTACTCTTCATTTCCTGAAAAAACATCATGTATATGAGATAACTCTGGAGGCAAGGCTAACCTGTAAGCTAATGGACCAATCCACTCTAGTATCTCATAAGGTCCCACATACCTCGGACTCAGTTTACCCTTCTTGCCGAATCTCAGAATCCCTTTCCACGGAGAAGTCTTAAGAAATACTTTATCGCCGACCTCATACTCCATCTCTTTCCTATGAGCATCCTCATAGCTCTTCATCCTGTCCTGAGCTGCCTTCAGCCTGTGCTTAATCAAATTGACCTTATCAACAGTCATCTGTATCAACTCTAGACCCAAAAGTCTCCTATCTCCCTCTTCATCCCAACACACCGGAGTCTGACATCTCCTCCCATACAGAGCCTCATACGGAGCCATCTGAATGTTCGAATGATACGAATTATTATATGCAAATTCGATCAAAGGCAAGTGTTCATCCCATGCCCCACCAAAATCCATCACACAAGCCCTGAGCATTCCCTCTAGAGTCCGAATGGTCCTCTCAAACTGACCATCGGTCTGAGGATGGAAAGCAGTACTGAAACTCAACTTAGTGCCCATAGCCTCCTGCAAACTGCCCCAAAATCTCGAAGTAAAGCGAGTGTCCCGATCAGATACAATTGAATCCGGGATCCCATGTAATCTTACAACCTCATCAATATACTTCTTAGCTAGCACATGCAGAGGATCTGTCTGTCTGATTGCCAAAAAATGAGCTGATTTTGTCAATCTATCCACAATCACCCATATGACATCATGCCTCTTACTGGTCCTGGGTAATCCCATTAGAAAATCCATAGTCACTTTCTGCCATTTCCACTCAGGAATGGATAATGGCCTCAATTGGCCTGAAGGTGCCTGATGTTCAGCCTTGACCTGCTGACACACCAGACACTTGCTCACATACTCAGCCACATCTTTCTTCATACCTCTTCACCAGAAATGTTCTCTGAGATCCCTGTACATCCTGGTACTGCCTGGGTGCATAACATAAGGTGCATTGTGCGCCTCATCCAGAATCTCATCTTTAACCTCCTTAACATCAGGAATACAGAGCCTATTCTTGACTGTCAAGAGTCTATCATCACTTAGCACCATATCAGACTCTTTACCTCTCTGCACCTCTTCCCGCAGCTTACTCAACTCGGGATCCTGAATCTGCAACTCTTTCACTTTCTCTCTAAGGATCGGTCTTACCCTGAAAGTAGCAATCATGCAATCAGACTCTTCCTGCTCTAAACTGATCCTGAGTTTAGCCATCTCTTCCAATAGCGGCAGATACACTGTTTGAACATATGCTATGGAAGACTTCCTGCTCAAGGCATCTGCAACAACATTTGCCTTACCTGGATGGTACTCGATCAACAGGTCATAGTCTTTAAGCAGCTCAATCCACCTCCTCTGTCTCAAATTCAGCTCCTTCTGACTCAACAAATATTTGAGACTCTTGTGATCTGTGAAGATCCTGGTTTGCACTCCATACAAATAATGTCTCCAGATCTTCAAAGCAAAGATCACTGCTGCTAACTCCAAATCATGGGTCGGATAATTCACCTCATAAGGCTTTAGCTGCCGTGAGGCATATGCTATCACTTTATCTTCCTGCATAAGCACACATCCTAACCCCTTTCTGGAAGCATCACTATACACAGAAAAACTCCCATCTCCTGTGGGCAAAGCTAGAACTGGAGCACTAGTCAATCTGTGCTTCAGCTCCTCAAAACTTCTCTGGCATTCATCACTCAAAATTTCTGATTTTTCCTTAACAACTTAGTTAAAGGAGCAACAATCAAGTAAAATCCCTCCACAAATCTCCTATAGTAACCAGCTAAACCCAGAAAGCTCCTCACCTCTTTCACTGTCGTTGGAGCGTGCCAATTTACTACAGCTTCAACTTTCTTTGGGTTTACATGCACCCCATTCTCAGAAACAATATGACCAAGAAAGACCACCTCACGCAGCCAAAATTCACATTTCGTGAATTTGGCATACAATTCTCTCTCCCTCAGTCTCTGCAATACAATCCTCAAGTGCTTCTCATGATCTCCCTCACTCCTGGAATACACCAGAATGTCATCGATAAACACGATAACAAACTAATCCAAAAATTCCTTAAAGACCCTGTTCATCAAATCCATAAAAGCAGCAGGAGCATTGGTCAGTCCAAATGGCATAACCAAAAACTCATAATGGCCATACCGAGTCCGGAAGGCTGTCTTGCTCACATCAGACTCCTTAATCCTGATTTGATGGTAGCCAGACCTGAGATCAATCTTGGAGAAGACCGTTGCTCCTTGCAGCTGATCAAACAAGTCATCTATTCGGGGCAATGGATACTTGTTTTTCACTGTCACTTTATTTAGCCTCCTGTAGTCAATGCACATTCTCCAAGTTCCATCTTTCTTTCTAACAAACAAGACCGGCGCTCCCCAGGGTGAGAAACTCGGCCTAATAAATCCCTTCTCTAATAAATCCTCCAACTGCTCTTTTAGCTCCTTCAGCTCAGCTGGGGCCATCCTGTAAGGTGGAATCGAAATAGGAGCTGTCCCGGGAGCCAAATCAATAGCAAACTCAATCTCCCTCTCCGGTGGCAAACCGGGAAACTCTTCAGGAAACACATCAGAAAATTCCCTCACAATGGAAATATCCTCCACCTTACTCTCCTTCACACTGGTATCCAGAACACACGCCAAGAAGGCTTCACAGCCTCTTCCCATCGATCTATCACCAACAAAGTCAAACAAGCCGTATGGCGGTGTCAACTTCTGTCTCCTCCGAAAACTACTTTCGACCCTCACCCAGTTCAAATTCCACTTCCTTTTACCACAATCCGACTTAGCTTTATACTTCTCCATCACGTCCATTCCGCGATCACATCTAACCCCTTCAGATCTAGAGGTAGTAGATCCACTACCAAACTAGATCCATCAATCACAAGCTCACAATCTCGAAAGATCCAGCTCACAATAACAGTCCTCCCTAACGGAGTACTAACAAACAGAAACTCATCCAAAAGAACTGACTGCATACCGGGCAATAACACACTCGCAGAGACAAAGGAATGGGTGGAACCAGAATCAAAGAGAACATAAACATCAAAATGAAAAAGCTGAGCCATACCAGTAACAACCTCCGGTGCTGCTGCAGCCTCCTCTCGAGTCATAGCAAATACCCGAGCCTGTACTTGCCCTCTCGGTCTCCCTGGCGGCATGGGCTTCTTCATAGACCCAAAACTGCCCACTCCAGAAACTGGTCTGGTCCCCATTGTCTCCACTCTCCTCTGAGCCTATGACTGAGATCCTGCCCCTCGGGCCCACAGAGGACAGTCTCTAATCATGTGTCCCTTCTCTCCACACTTGAAGCAAGCACCTGACAATTTACGACATTCACCTCGATGGGGGTTCCTATAATGTTCACATAGAGGGGTCGGGTTCCTGCTTCTCTCCGTACTGCTGTTTCCTCCCACTGAGGAGGCCTGCACTGACTCTGCTCTGAATTGCCTACTCTGCTGAGGGGCACTACTGCCTCCCTGACTCTGCACACGAAAACTCTTCTCACCCCTGAAAGTCGTCTGAACACTACCCCCTCTCCTAGGAAACTGCTCTCTGCCCTTTCTTTTCCTGCTCACCTCCTGTCTGATGTTCTCCAGTTTTTCTGCCTAGAGTGCCGCATCCACCAGCTGCTGATAATCGGAAAAGTTATGAATCACTACCTTCTCCCTAATCCCAGGTGGAGGCCTCCTTCAAACTTTCTGCACTTGTCTTCTTCATTAGCCACCATATATGCTGCATACCGAGACAGTTGGGTGAATCTCAGCTCATACTCACTAACAGACAGCTCCCTCTGAGCCAAATTCAAAAACTCTCTCGCCTTTTCTTGCATATAAACCCGAGAGAAGTACTTTTTCCTGAATAATTCTCCAAAATTCCTCCATGATAACACGGGAGGTACAGCCTGACTCTGTGGCACTGACTCCCACCAGTGAAGAGCATTCCCCTGCAATAGACTCACTGCATACTCAAGCTTCTCCTCATCTGTGCATTTCATCTGCACCAGGACCCTCTCTGTTCTTTTCATCCAAGCTTCAGCTTCCTCAGGATTGGTGGTACCATGAAAGTCCACCGCACCATACTTCCGTAACTTGTCATACGCCTACCAATCCTTTGAGCTGCATTGGCTCTGAGATCCCTGTCCCGTGGCCAAGGTGAATGCCTGGGCAAAGGCCTGAAAAAATTGCGGATCCATCGCAGGCATAGCAGGAGGAGGAGGAGGTTGCTCCTCAGGTTGCACACTAGGTGCCTCTAAGCCAGGAGCTGAGTGTGTCCCCGCATCTTGTGGGACATACGACTCATCTGTGCTCCCCTGGCGGGAACAAGAGCGAGAACGAGTTCCGCGGGATCTACGACGAGGTGGCATATTTACTCCTTCAAAATAAAACTAGTGAAAAACTTTAATTCAAAAAGTATCGTGCAACACTCAAGTTACAATCATCCAAAATCATCATTTAGTCGAAATCACCATGTAGGCATGTAAAATCAATTAAAAACAATGCAAAAGAACACAAATCATGTAAGTTTAATAAAGATCATGAAAATCCTAAAGTTCTACTTCTACCCGAATCTAAACCGAAAGCTCTGATACCATAAGTGTTGGAATCCCTCCCTGGTGCGACACGTGTCCGACGTCCTGCGTGACATCTAGACGCGCATCCCACGAGGGAGCGATTCCTCACCACTAATTAAACCTCAAATCGAACTTAAGTTCACGTTATCCGAATAAACTGGATAAATTTACCCTAATTATCCTCCAGTAAAATTTGATCTGCTTAGGGCCCATAATTACTCCTATACCTAAGCTAATCCGAAATTCCATGCCTCTACGTCAAATGAAAACAGAAAACGTCTCGAAATCCGAATTTTGAAGATTTAGTGTCTATAAAAAACTAATTAGGAACGCTATACCGTTCGAAGAGGATGTTAAAAACAAGGTCATCCATAAGTTGCTTTAAAGGTGTATTCCACTTAACTGCTCCTACATCATGCCAAAATTGAAAAGTTACAACTTTTGATATAAAAGAATCGAAAATGTCCTATATGTCATCATCGGAAAGATTCAAAGATGTTTTACAACCTTCATGAAGAAAACAAAAGGCATAGCGATCATCAAAAGAAGTAGAAACTTGTTTAAAGTTGTTATTTATCTAATTACCATATGAATAGTGAAAATTACCAAATGAATAGTAATCAGAAATTTTCAAATGCCTATAACTTTTTCATCTTAATTAAAAAATTAACCCATTTTATACCGTTTTAAAGATCTTGATAAGCTCTACAACCTTTAAGAAATACCTCTCACTCAAATTTAGACTCTAACATGCTCTAAAAGTCAAAAGAAGGTGGTTGCCCATTTTTTTTTTTAAAATGGATAGCACCTCCCCTAAAAAATGCACTAGCCAAAATCTTCAATTTTCTAACCTAACTTCCACCTACACAAAAACACTTCAATCTCCCACATTTTCATACATATCCAACAACCAAACCACATCAACTCCAAATGGAAACAACACAATCTTAGGCATTCTAACCTAACTCCTAAACATCAACTCATTTCCATATCATAAAGAAACTACAAGCTCATGCTTGCTTTTACAAACATACAACCATACATGCTTAAACATATATAATATACAATGGAAACTTCAAAACCTTAATATTTACATGAAATAAGCAAATACAATGCTTTAAAGAGCATTTTAGCCCGGATACATCAAAATTCCAAAGAACGTTTACAAAAGCCCATAAAATGCTAGCCAAAGCATTGTTTTCAAAAATATAACTTCAAAAAACAAAAGCATCGGAGTAATGCCTTATTTCCGATGCGACGACCCGGTTTCTCGCTCAATACCTGTGGAGGGAGGAAGGGGGTGAGTACGACGACTTCGTGGGTAACAGTTTAATAGCCAAGCATAAGCTAAAGCATGCATCAACAATTAAATTTCAAGTCAATATTCAACAACTTCAGTTTCTAATACAATAAAACATTTACAACAAAATCAACGAATGTCATATAATAACACAAAATCACATAGCAGATGGTTTGAGTGATCCTAACAGGACGTACTACACATGTCCGACAAGCGACCATGTGTAGCCGTGAATAGAGGGGAGTCCGATTTCGGAACTCCTATGCCACTAGCGGGCAGGCGGGAGAAGCCTAATAGACAAGTGCGCACTTGCTAACAGAGGGGATCACTACAAACCCAAATAATCATGAAATTTCACCTTAGGCATTCATCCAAAATCACATATTCAAATCGTTTCACTTTCAATCAATTTTCCAAACATTACACTATTCATAAAGATTGGCCACAATTGGCCATTACAACAATTCACCTTCATATAATCTTGACAAACAATTTATTACATAAAAAGGCACATAATACATATTTAAACTATCATAAATACCATTTCATTCAAACTTTGAAAATCACAGGAAACCATTTAAGAGATATTTAAGTAGCTCATTACTCAATTATTAAAAAGTTACCCACCTTGACTTCTTTGGCTTGGCAATTGATTAACTTGTCCTTCCTCAAGCTCCAAATGTCTTAATTGACCTTAAACAAAACATAACAAGTCTAATTAATCAAAGATACCTATGCTGGAATTTTCAAGAATGTAAAAAAACTTGACTTTCAATCTACATAACCTAACCTAAACCTTTCCTATACCATTCCTATGCTATATTAACTCAAACTTCTCTCAATTTAATCCATTATTTTCAAAAATTCTCAACCCTAGAGCCATCCATGCATGCTGATTTTTTTTCACTAAGCTTCCCTAATTTTTCTTCTTTCATTTTTCCTTCACAACACACTCTCCAAACTACCATTAGACATACCCTAACAATAAAGCCATGAAATTTCAACTTCTTCTTCCCCTAGGACACCCACGGCATCACCCTACTAGTTTCTAATGATAGGAAACTCTTTCCTTTCTCATTCTTTCTCTAAAACCTCTTCCAATCATCCATTTAAAGAATGAAAAACAAAGCTTTAACAAATCAATTCATAAATTTCAAAAACCCTAATCCATACAATCTGATTTTTCTCCTCTCCTCCAACAACAAATCCTTCTAATTACTCTTCAAACCACCAATATGAAACAAGAAAGATGAAATCCTAACAACACAACCAAGAAATTGGAATTTCCTTACCTTGTAGGAAACCCACGAAATCTTCTTTTGCTTCTAAAGATGGAAAACCTCTTTCTCTTCCTTTCTTCTTACATAAACCACATGAACCAATCTTCCTAAAGCTTGAAAACCTTCCTTCTTCTTCTTCTTCCTTGATGGCCGAATCTCACCCTTCTATTTCCTTTGGATTTTCGAAACCTTCTCCCACTCTCCTCTCTTTGTAACTTTCGGAT
The DNA here is from genome assembly GCA_029891385.1 of Erythroxylum novogranatense. Taxonomy (NCBI): domain Eukaryota; kingdom Viridiplantae; phylum Streptophyta; class Magnoliopsida; order Malpighiales; family Erythroxylaceae; genus Erythroxylum; species Erythroxylum novogranatense. The sequence goes on from CM057235.1 coordinate 23,850,532, forward strand.
GGATAGACACAAATGACCTAGGTTTTGCTTCTTTCTCACTTATTTCCTAAGCCAAAAACGACATCACATTAGCCTCCCTCCTTATGCATTTTCATTGGCCTCTTTTAACTTCCTAAGCTTCCTTATATTAACCTAACCCTAACTCTTTAACTTAAACCCTAAGCCCAAGTCTTCAAGCCCAAGTAGTTTCCCTCCTTATAACCTTTCCCAAATTTTCATTTTCCCTCCTTCCAACTTAAATTTTTGTGGGCTCCCTCTTAAAAGCCCAAATGCTTCCTTTCTTTTTCATTTACTTCACCTTAAAAACCCTAGCCCACTTATTTGCTTTCCCCATCATTTAAAAGACATGCCAAAGGGCTAGAAAGCCCACTTAAGCAACCTAAAGCCTTAAAATCTTATAAACACTTCCTAATTTATCCTAACACTATTTTATGGCCTCATTACCATTTTCTTATTCTTTTAAAATCTAACACCAAAATTAAAATTCTAATTTAACTAAATTCCTTCAATTAATAATTAATAATTATTGCACTAAAATCCCATTTTATTTTAACCAATAGGAAATCTAATAAAACCCTAATTTCATACTAACCAAAAGACAATTTAAATTGCAAACCTATTTAATAGGGAAAAAGGGATCGGGGTCTAACAGAATAGACAAGGATATAGGAAGATAAAAGGGTTCAACTAAATGATCCATCAATTAATACACACACACACAACACACCATGTTGGGAACAGAGAACAAGAAAAAGTACACAAGGAAATAAAAAATAAATTTGAAAACTAAACGCCACTCAAGACCTTCAATATCAAAGGGAGTGTAGAAAGTTCTACTGCAGGCAGTTCCCTCAATTCACTACTGATATTGTGAAATGTCTCATCTGCAAAATTTAGAATGATTATCAAAAGATCATCTTCACATGTAAAGCAAACTGCGTTATAACATATATACACTCAACACTAAGGTAGCTATAAGTGTGTCCCTTAATAATAAATAATTCCTTAAGGAAGAATTTAAGGACATAACAAAGGTGCTTCTCGCTCAAAGGTACTAAACTCGTAGGTTCCTTTGCACATTACATATATGATCCCCAAGAAAACAACAAATTTTAGCGATGGCGTCATATGACAATAGATGAAAAAGCTTTATGATGCACCAAAATAAAAATAGAAAGAAAATTCTTGAGAGAACATTTGTAGCACCTCACTCCCACGAGACCCAACCCGACATCGAGGGTGATATCCGAGCCCGTGACCCGCGAGGTGGTATGCTAGAACGATCAACTACACTTTAAATCTCGTTATGACATTTTTTCTTTTGAAAGCGGTTGAGTCTTGAGAAAATAATAAACATTTTGGGCTGCTTTATTACAACAATATTTTCAATCAAACACAATATCTGTCATTGAAAGGCACTCATTAGTGCTCAATCGTTCATAAACAGAAATGCATGACCCAACTGGGCCCAATGCCATTTCCAAACATTTCAATAATACAATACAATTACACAATGACTAATAGGGGCCCACTAAATAAAATCTATAATATGCGGAACTCGCAGAAATACAAATTTACAATAAACAAAATGACACAAATGCAGACGTGAACTGATCCCGACCCTTTACTCTGCCTTGCTAGCGGTAGTCATACTCCCGTTTGTCTAACGGGGTACTCTTCATTTCCTGAAAAATAATTGCAATGTTGGATGAGTTTGCGAACTCAGAGAGAAACCATCATCGATGGTTCACTCAACTCATGCATTCACAAATCATATAAACATAATCACACAATAGCATTTCCAAAAATATCACATGCAATTCATCTTTCACAGTCAATCACATACATATGCAATGCGCATGTGACACTTTCAATTTCTTACGGTGTCGTGACCGAGCGCCTATCACTTATCGTAAATCGACGCGCGTCTGAGAGTAGGAGAGCCCTCAGGGTATGCACTAACTCCCCTCGAGCATAAGGCTTGGTTCAGTAACAGTAATCGCATTTTAGGCAAGTAGGAGAGCCCTCTGGGTATGCACTACTGCCCGCTCACATTAGGGATAGGAGGGCCCTCTGGGTATGAACTAATCCCTCTCAGTGGCAGCTCCAGTCACAACCATCATTATCTGATCAGGGCATTATGCATGAATGCACATGTCTCATTTTCCATTTCGATACCATTTTTCCTTTCTTCGGACCTTTGGTCCGGTATTTCAATCATATGCAATTTCCATTCATTTTCACTGAGGCATTTACAATTCAATTCGCTAATGCATTCATAAACATTTACTCACATTAGCACTTCAATATCACATTTTCACTATTTTGAATACCCGTGGTCCGAAATCAATCAAAAGCAATCACACATATGTCCATCCTTAACTCCACATGGCATTAATACATATAAGATTAAACATATAAAGGTTGAGGAACCAACTAGGTTACTCACCTGCACTTCCGAGCTACAGCCTGGAAGTCCCAGCATATCTGTGGAATTGCTCCAGCGGTGCCTCTAAAATAATCAAACAATCGAATAATCTAACATTACTAATTGTACAATTTCAATAATCCATTACGCAGATGTATCAAACAGATTGCGTACTATACATGTTATGACATTTCCGATTCTATTTCTGAATTTCCCAATTTGATCTCTTTCACTCACAATCATAACAATTCCAAAATACCATAATTCAATTAACTAGATTCCAACTCTATCAAGTCACACTCCAATAAAATCACAATCACTATTCATTTGCCCCTCGATTCCGATAATCATCGAATTCAATTCCGAATTTCCATCATATCAATTCAAAATTCTTAGACTCTAAATTCCAATTAAACACTAAGGACCAATTCATTTGCAATCAAAACCTCAACTCATTACTTGTAACAATCATCTCATAAACACTTAAATTTCATTTTCGAAAAATAAGGTCCCTCGCCACGTATGGTTTGCTTTCATGGCGAGACCTCTTCCTTCGTCATGACGACGCTTCATTTCTCCCCGGCAAATCCATCGCCGTCATTGCGACGTCGTTGTTTGCTTTCGTCATGACGTCGTGATAAAACCTGCTCGCCAAGGCACACATCCTCGCTGTCGCGACGTCTAACTGGGGGTGGCTTCATGCATGGCGTTTTCATCACACGTCGCGACGTATGAACCCAGTTCTGCGTCCGAAACCCATAAATTCTCAGATTTCTCAGATTCTCAACCATTTAATTCAGTCTAAAACACTCCCAAACAACTATAAGCACTACACTCAATTCATTTCTAACTTCAAATCCATCAAATAATCATTAGTTATCAAATACCCAAATCAAACTCAACAATTTTCCCAAAAACCCTATTATCCGAAACTAAAGAATTTCTAAACAATCGAATACTCAAATCCATGATCAACTTAAACTATGTAGAGCATAAAGGAACAATAACTTACTTGATTTTTGAAAATCGCCAAATATTCAAGCCTTCGGTTCAATCCTCACCCACGATAATCTCCACTTCTCCTCCAAATAACATTTTCTTCCAATTCCAAAGCTTAAACTAGGTTGAAGACGATGATCAGAGCAATTTAAAGGAAGAAGATGACAACAACAAGCAAGAAAGATGGATCAAGAAGGAGAAGAGAAGAAGAAAATCGATTTTCTTTCAAACGGAAGCAAGCAATCGTGGAGGCAAAATCAAAGGGATGAAGGCTTATAAGTAAAAGAACTTAGGGCTTGTTTGGCAATTTCATTGCCACAAGTCAAATTCTCAGGATCTAACCATCCAATTCTTATTCTATTTTTTTTCCCAATTTCACAATGGTTTGCAACCATAATTCCCGAATTCACAACTCCAATTATTTCATACCAATTGTCAATCAATCTCAGAACCATAATTTAATTAATCGGTCACTAAGCCAAATTTCCGGTCCGGACCCAACACTCTAAACATTCCGAAAAAATTCCTATAAATTTACAACAATAGGAAACATCCAATCCTACACTCCAATTTCAATTTCCAATCCTCTAAATTCAATTTCCTTCCAATTCTCTATTCAAAACCTGATCTGTGCTATGATAACCAAATTCCAATATTTACACAATTTAATCGGGAAATTGTCATACATGTATGTACATACATATGTTTATGCAATCACTAATCATTTACCATGAATTTATAAGCTATAATGCATGTGCAATCCAACATTTGCCTGTACTCAATCCAGACCCGATCCAAATTACCGATATACTCATCACACCGATAACGGGATGCTACAATTCTCCCCTTCTAATAAAATTTCGTCCTCGAAATTTCATATACGATTGATTAGGAAGACAGGGGAATTATTCCGACCACTAAATGGTTTTAACTGATTCCTCATAAATATTTGTAATTAGCCACTTTCGATACCAATAACACATACATCCAATCGTAGCAATATTCCTATTTCATCCATATAACACTTTATAAATCCAAATCATCTTTTAGGTTTATCTTGACTTACCAATCCATAGTTCTATTCACAAGACGGCTCATCGAGGCCACTTATAACGAGTTTAGTTTCCCCAGTTTTACCTTTATCTCTATCTCAGTGTATCTTAGCCGAGGCGATACACTTCGAAACATTTCCTTAAGCAATTATTAGCTTACATCTCTTTAAAGTTAAAACACCAATCTTATAAAATTGTAATAACCTCAATAATAATCAATTCGACTCATAAATCATGCCCTTCGACTATTTAATGGCCCCAATCACTTTGATATCGGGATGAACAACTCCTTTTTAGCTATATGACCCTTTATAAACTTGTCAAATGATGTCACCAATTTAACAATTGATATTCTCACAGTCAATCTAACCTATACATCAATCTCATAACCTTATGAACTCTAAAAATATCAGCTTCACATTTATCACTAGCAGTCAACTCTATTAATCAAACATACCTATAATTACTCAATGTAACATTCTACCTTCTATTACTCTTCCAATACACTCTCGCTAGAACATATAGCTTCAATTATTCCTTGCGTTTTCGTTAACAGTTCCTTTAGTGGGTATTACACATACTTCTTAATCCAGTCACAATTATTATTATTATTATTATTTTATAGCTGAATCCATTCACAATTCCTTGATAAGGTCCACAAATTCAAAATTCTCAATTCGGATTTTACCATTCTTTCAATACACAGCTGCACACCTGGTTTGAAATTTCCAATAGCGAATACTTTCTTTTTGTCCTTTACTAACTCGACAGCTTGCATTCAGCCTTACATCAGGTTTCAAAACATTATTGCCTAATTATTTGCTTCCTTAGCGAAATTCTGAAACACTCAAACACATAGTCCTTTTTCCAAATTCACTAATATCTTAATCGTTATTGCCTTACCTACTCATAATTATACCCAAACATTTATGTACGAATAGAGTCTTCAACTTTCAAACACTATCCAGTACAATACATTTCATGTCATCAAATCACAATGCAGCCCATGAGATTATACGGATCTCCACGAACAGAGAATCACTTTATACCATGTCAATAGATCGCATTATAATCTTTACTGGGGACACTTCATTAAATACTGAAAAATCTCTAAATGTCTCTTTTTACAATCATTAGTCATACAATTCATACGTTTTTTTTTCATTTTCATCAGGGCTAAGATCAGAAAACCTTTAACAATTTCGGGACATATCCAACACACGACCAGTTCTAAAATAACTCCAAATTCCTTATATATGTGTGCTTTGCAATTTCTCTTTTTATCAATACCTCTATCGCCATTAAGTCTCCCACTTTTCAAGTACATTACATATATCATTAACAATCATAACCACTCCCCAATCTAAATACAATTAAGACACTTTACTCTTCAGTAGAATAATACATTTAGGGGTATTAATATCTTTGACAATTTCAACCAAAAATTCCTTATACCACTCATGATTGATTTCCATATATCTCTTTAAATATCGAACATCTCCAATGAGGAACAATTTTCTTGTAATTTTCTCAGTTTCATCATAACATATTCAGACACATGTTCTCTTACACTAATTTCTCCACAAATTTTAGTTTATTACTATCATTACAAACTGAGTTGGTAACACATTCATCAAATTCACTTTATACTTCACGAACATATTCACACAAAATATTCGTGAACCGATATTCTCCTCAAATCACGACTAATATCTCTTTACCATTTAATAATCCTATTGCGCAGTCGAATTCTTTACATTATCATGACACATACCTTCTCAGTAATATATCTCTTACACTTGAGTCTCCTTTAGAATCAGGACTCCCAATAATGACCTTTAATTCATTTCAGCTTTATCTCAGATCTATGTAAGAAGATTTCTATCTATTTTCATCAATACCACTAATGAAATTCCTAAACATCAACAAGCATCACATTTCTTGTCAGTCATTCTCAATACCTTAGGAAATCAATTTTTAACTATAACTTATAATATCTCATGAGGATCAATTATACCTTAATTCATACAAGACATCCTTTTTAATAAGATTCAGCAAAGAAAATACCATCAAAAGCACTTCATCTTATCGAAAAATAGACGTATAGCAACTCACAATTTAGTCACTTACGCTAAGGATACCTCAATCTCATTTGATTTTTAACCACACTCTTCCTTTTTGCACCTGTCTTCAATCATGTGGATTTTACCATGATAATATCCTATTTACAATCTCAATTCATTCCTAATTAATCACTATATGCACTTTCATTTCTTACTCCAACTCACATGAATTTGAACTATAAGGACTATAACTGGCGGTTATCCACTAACTCACCAATCGATTCCGATATCATTCCCATCCATAAAATACATATAGGCTTCATATTTTTACTTGCTATGGTGTATTCCCATCATCAGGGGTGCATTCACGTAGGCAATTCCACTAATCCTTGACAACCTTTTACACAAGACTAATCACGCTCAAATCCATATCACAAATGTACAATCATTCTTGCTTTCTCACTTGACATATTCTGACTCTAAGTCATAGACCCCTATTTTATAACTCCCATCACGGTAATCCAACCCAATGATAATCCTTCTAGATCATAGAATATTTTATTTCCATTCACTTTCTTCATACACTTTCAATCTTGCCATCTCTAACATATCTCTATATTTCCTCTATCAATCCAAGACTACAAATCTATATAAATTCACATCTATTCCACATTCACGGATATATTTCAATATAACTCTCATGTCATATTTCATAATAAGTCCATCAGTACCAATCCACTAAATCTCCATTTATCAGATCATACCATACACTTGTTTTTCATTCTTGATATCTGCAACTTCCATTTATCACAATCTACATATCATCTTTTTCTTTGCTATTTCTAACGACTTAAACCATTAGTACAGGCTCATGCATGAGACTCATATGCTAGACTGGGGATCAGCTGTCACTGTCTGCCGAGACATGACTTAAATGCATGTAACTTGACACATTTTTCAGAAAGCCCATGTAAGATTGTACTTCTGGGCTCTGATACCACAAATGTAGCACCCCACTCCCACGAGACCCGAACCCAACATCGAGGGTGATATCCGAGCCCGTGACCCGCGAGGGTGGTATGCTAGAACAGTCAACTACACTTTAAATCTCGTTATGACATTTTTTTCTTTTTGAAAACGGTTGAGTGCGTAGAAAATAATAAACATTTTGGGCCCGATTTATTACAACAATATTTTCAATCAAACACAATTTCTCTGTCATTGAAAGGCACTCATTAGTGCTCAATCGTTCATAAACAGAAATGCATGACCCAGCTGGGCCCAATGCCATTTCCGAACATTTCAATAATACAATACAATTACACAATGACTAATAGGGGCCCACTAAATAAAATCTCTAATATGCGGAACTCGCAGAAATACAAATTTACACTAAACAAAATGACACAAATGCAGTCGTGAACTGATCCCGACCCTTTACTCTGCCTTGCTAGCGGTAGTCATACTCCCGTTTGTCTAACGGGGTACTCTTCATTTCTTGAAAAATAATTGCAATGTTGGATGAGTTTGCGAACTCAGAGAGAAACCGTCATCGATGGTTCACTCAACTCATGCATTCACAAATCATATAAACATAATCACACAATAGCATTTCCAAAAATATCACATGCAATTCATCTTTCACAGTCAATCACATAAATATGCAATGCGCATGTGACACTTTCAATTTCTTACGGTGTCATGATCGAGCACCTATCACTTATCAGAAATCGGACGCGTCTAGGGAGTAGGAGAGCCCTCAGGGTATGCACTAACTCCCCTCGAGCACAAGGCTTGGTTCAAGAATGATGAATCGATTTTAGTTAAGTAGGAGAGCCCTCGGGTATGCACTACTCGCCTCCACATTAGGGATAGGAGAGCCCTCCGGTATGCACTAATCCCTCTCAGTGGCAGCTCTAGTCACAACCATCATTATCTGATCAGGGCATTATGCATGAATGCACATGTCTCATTTTCCATTTCGATACCATTTTTCCTTTCTTCGGACCTTTGGTCCGGTATTTCAATCATATGCAATTTCCATTCATTTTCACTGAGGCATTTACAATTCAATTCGCTAATGCATTCATAAACATTTACTCACATTAGCACTTCAATATCACATTTTCACTATTTCGAACACCCGTGGTCCGAAATCAATCGAAATCAATCACACATATGTCCATCCTTAACTCCACATGCATTAATACATATAAGATTAAACACATAAAGGTTAAGGAACCAGCTAGGTTACTCACCTGCACTTCTGAGCTACAGCCTGGAAGTCCCAGCATATCCGTGGAATTGCTCCAGCGGTGCCTCTAAAATAATCAAACAATCAAATAATCTAACATTACTAATTGTACAATTTCAATAATCCATTATGCAGATGTATCAAACAGATTGCGTACTATACATGTTACGACATTTCCGATTCTATTCTCGAATTTCCCAATTTGATCTCTTTCACTCATAATCATAACAATTCCAAAATACCATAATTCAATTAACTAGATTCCAACTCTATCAAGTCACACTCCAATAAAATCACAATCACTATTTGTTTGCCACTCGATTCCGATAATCGTCGAATTCAATTCCAAATTTCCATCATATCAATTCAAAATTCTTAGACTCTAAATTCCAATTAAACACTAAGGACCAATTCATTTGCAATCAAAACCTCAACTCATTACTTGTAACAATCATCTCATAAACACTTAAATTTCATTTTCGAAAAATAAGGTCCCTCGCCGTGGCGCATGGTTGCTCGCCGCGGCGAGACCTCTTCCTTCGCCGCGACGCACGCTTCATTTCTCCCCGCGGCAAATCCACGCCTGCTCGCTGCGACGTGCGTTGTTTGCTCGTCGCGACGTGCAGACAAAACCTGCTCGCCGCGGCGCACATCCCTGCTCGTCGCGACGTGCAAACTGGGGGTGGCTCGCCGCGGCGTGTTCATCACACGTCGCGACGTGTGAACCCAGTTCCGCGTCCGAAACCCAGAAATTCTCAGATTTCTCAGATTCTCAACCATTTAATTCAGTCTAAAACACTCCCAAACAACTATAAGCACTACACTCAATTCATTTCTAACTTCAAATCCATCAAATAATCATTAGTTATCAAATACCCAAATCAAACTCAACAATTTTCCCAAAAACCCTATTATCCGAAACTAAAGAATTTCTAAACAATCGAATACTCAAATCCATGATCAACTTAAACTATGTAGAGCATAAAGGAACAATAACTTACTTGATTTTGGAAAATCACCAAATATTCAAGCCTTCGGTTCAATCCACACCCACGATAATCTCCACTTCTCCTCCAAATAACATTTTCTTCCAATTCCAAAGCTTAAGCTAGGTTGAAGACGATGATCAGAGCAATAAGGAAGAAGATGAAAACAACAAGCAAGAAAGATGGATCACGAAGGAGAAGAGAAGAAGAAAATCGATTTTCTTTCAAACGGAAGCAAGCAATCGTGGAGGCAAAATCAAAGGGATGAAGGCTTATAAATAAAAGAACTTAGGACTTCTTTGGCAATTTCATTGCCACAAGTCAAATTCTCAGGATCTAACCATCCAATTCTTATTCTATTTTTTTTCCCAATTTCACAATGGTTTGCAACCATAATTCCCGAATTCACAACTCCAATTATTTCATACCAATTGTCAATCAATCTCAGAACCATAATTTAATTAATCGGTCACTAAGCCAAATTTTCGGTCCGGACCCAACACTCTAAACATTCCGAAAAAATTCCTATAAATTTACAACAATAGGAAACATCCAATCCTACACTCCAATTTCAATTTCCAATCCTCTAAATTCAATTTCCTTCCAATTCTCTATTCAAAACCTGATCTGTGCTATGATAACCAAATTCCAATATTTACACAATTTAATCGGGAAATTGTCATACATGTATGTACATACATATGTTTATGCAATCACTAATCATTTACCATGAATTTATAAGCTATAATGCATGTGCAATCCAACATTTGCTTGTACTCAATCCGGACTCGATCCAAATTACCGATATACTCATCACACCGGCAACGGGATGCTACAACATTTGTTGTACCATATATATGAGCAACCTGTGGTTTCTTGAAAGCTTAGTGCTAACTCAGCAGCATAGTCTGGATCTCTCCACGAGATAATTATATCTGAAAAAGAAAATGAAGCAAATTGGACACTCAAAAAAAGTCATGCACACCTTACTTAAATCCCACTCCAATAAGTACACCATTAGATAAACTTTTGTAGGCATACTGCTTGATGATGGCTTAGCAAACAAAAGATTATAGTACCTTCTTGCTTTCTGTACATGTCTTCTGGTATGATTGGATGCAAAAGTAATGTCTCATTATACTCTTCATCAATTACAAATAAACCCAGCTCCTCAGATCTCTGCAAATCATCTTAATTTGAAAATGTAATAGGTCTACCAATTGGATAACTCACCAAAATCTCATACATTGGCAACAAATAGATTTCTTTCAATTCTTAGAACTGGCCTCCAAATAGTCTACTGTAACATGACCAGTCCCCTGGTCATCCCATTTGCCATCATCATTCAGACGGTAAAACTTCACTCGCTGAAAGTTAGAAAATGTCAGAAAAATTAGCAGAAAAAAGAAACAGCTCCAAATTAGCAGAAAAAAAAACAGCTCCATCAGTGACTTTAAGCTCATGCTAGCAAAATAGAAATCCAAGAAAATTAAGAAAGAGAGTGCTCTGCTCAAGGTTCATATTTTGTTGAGGAAAACCAAAAAAAGGACCAACAATTAATATAATGCAAGATGAGCCAAAAAAATTAATAGAAAGATACATTTTAAAGAAATAAGAAAATAATAAAAGTACAACTTACAACTTAAAACCAAAACTAACAAATAACCATTCCACTACACTTCCAAACAAAAGCCAGCAAGCAAACCAACCGTATGCCATAACCAATACATCTTATAGAGAACTTGTCCAACCCATTCACCAATTGAATATTATGATTTGAGCAAGCATTTGCTACTTCCACACTGAAGCACCAACATTTAAATGTACATAACAACAATTCTCTTGAAATTTATTGTCCAATAGCTTCCTGTAGATCCTAAACTTAGCCACAATGTGGACGTCAAGAATACTCTGTACACAAAGAGAAGAAAACTATCTCGGAACCTCTAAAAACACGGTAGTTGTATCAGAGTTCAAACTTCAGAAACAACCTTGGAAAGTAACAATACCACTTCCAGCATATCTCACTCTGGAACCATGAGTATAGAAAATAAATTCAACATTCTCCTCCATCACTAAGAGAGATTTAACAAAGAAATAGAGAAGCACGACATGACAGACCCAACATCACCCAACCCATAAGGACATCAACGCAGAACTTCAAATCGAAAGTTAAAACATCACCCTCACACTCACAAGAGCACCATTTTCAAACCCATGACAGACCCAACATGATCGCTACTTTTGCCAAACAATCACAGATAAATCGATTACACGTCACGACAGCTACATCGCAGATCAAGATTAGTAACTAAAAATAACCATAAAAATAGAAAAAGATTCAAATCAGTTGCATGCAAAAAAAAAAGAAAACCAAAAAAAGAAAACATATCAAAAAGAAGAAGAAAAAGGGTTTTATCAGATCTAAAGCAACAGGAATACAGAGCAAAAAAATTAGGGATTCTGTAAATAAGACAAAGATTGACACAGGGGTAGGTAATTACATTTTCTATGAGAATCCAATCTCAATATTACGTCATAGTCAATCCATATACATGAATATAAAAGTACAAGGTGAGTTTTTGCCATACCGAAACAGTTTGGCCAGTTCCACCACATTGAGTACAAATGCGTTGAATACTTAAAAATCCATTTTGCATAAACGTCTGCAAATATAATGAAATGATACATCACAAAGAGAAAGCATCACTATTTTCCACACTAAAGGTTTCATATCCTAAAACTCACCATTCCTGTGCCTCTGCAACGCTTACAAAGTTCACGTTTTACTCCAGGAGGGACTCCTTCACCACCTGGAAACGAATCAGAAAAATAATTAGATACGTAAATAATATCCAACTTTGCTATAATGGAAAGAAGTAATATAATAACAGATATCAACATACGACAAGCTTCACAAGGCAAATCAGTTTGGAATGTTATAGTTTTGTTGCAACCTTGAACAGCCTCCATGAAAGATATCTCAATGGCAACCTAAATGTCATCAAGAGAAGAAAAAAGGTAAATACACCTTAACAGTAACCTCAAAGCACAAATCACATTACAAGCAAAAGAGAGCAGTTATAAGCACCTTCACATCTTGACCACCAAGCTTTTGATTGAATATATTTTGAAATATCTAGATCCATCATGCAAAGAGTATTAGTACAACATAAGCAAAGATAAACTTCTAGCATCAAAGTAAAAAAGAACAAGCACCATTCCTTTCCTCTTATGGTTAAGATTTAAAACTCATCACAACATGAAGTGCATATTTTCAGAAGCTCTAATATAAATGTAAGTTTATACAATGATAAGGCCCTAAATACTATCTTCAACAACTTAAAGTTTGGATACAACGTGAGCATATGCATACTTATTACAAGAAATGAATTAAAATAAATTTATAGAAAATAATAATAAGAGGAAGTTATTACATCTTCTCCAAGAAATCAGATCAAATGGATTATGGAATCTCGATCACTCATAACCGATGTACTTTGGTGTTCAAATGCAAGATGGCCGAGCTTCAAAAGTGGAAAGGAAAGTCATTAAAAGCCCGAGTATGAGTATAAGAGAAGGTAAAAGCGATCAAACATAAAATCTAATTTGACATCTAATGGATAACTTTTTAGTATATGTCTGACAAAGACAGATATTTATCAGGGCTACGCTTTCTACAAAACGAGGAAAAGACACTTTCTAAAGTCCTGTCCATCTTATCCTAATGCGGTTGGATTATATCTTTATAACCGCATATTTTGATGAAAATAAAAGGTGTATAAAACTAAAATTTACATTAAACCTCATCATATTGTGCACACTTCTCTTCATCTTTCAACACCTACAACAACAAAAGAAGAAGAAATTGCATTAAATATATAGAGAATGAGAAATGCAATCGGCGGTGATTGCGGTCTTAGCTTCACCTCATATGCCTTTGAAACTTCTTGAAAGTTCTTTTACTTTCGGATCATCTTTATTCATATCGGGATGCAGCTTCTTTTAGTTCAAATGAAAATTGGCATTTAGTCAACAAAGTAGGAACCAGCTTCTAGCTATCAATGAAGTAAATAACTTCATTTGCTATAGTATATAACATGGAAGAAAATATTCTTGTTTTTGAGCTTTACCACATTGCCACATTTCGGGCCTAAGATTCAAAAGGAAAAGACAAGCATATATAAGCGAGTAATATGCGAATCTATATCTACTTGAGCTTATCCTAACTATTGATGTATCCCAACGACTTGTTCAATGAGAAGCATCACTTTTGAGCTAACCAAACTCCAATTATCACAATAATTATCATCACCGAGCAAATTATACATTAGCAACACCAAGTACACAACTGAGTATAGAAGTTTACCCCTAAAGTTAATTCCCTGTCACTTCCATCTTCCTGAATGTCCTCGAGGCCAAAATCCTCCGGTGATAAAGATTTGGCCTTCTCCCTCTGCATCCTTAAAACTTCTGCTTCCTCGTCTATAGGGGCCTCATCATCACTTGATTGCAGCTGGAAAATAATATGCAAACTATATCACCAATTAAATATTATGAAACTTTAGAACAATTAACTTGCTACACTGACTAGGGAAAAATCATTTCACTCATGTAAAATGGTTAGTTAACAAAACAGAAAGCAAGTAATTTGATAATATAAGAGGGATATTATCTTAAAAATAAATATGAAGTCCTTACCTCAAAATCATAATTATCAACATTATAATATTGGTCCTTTACCCCACCCCATACAAGGCCCCTTTTCCCCTCCTCTTCGACATCTTCATCAGGTATTTCATCATCAACTCCACCAAACTTTGCTTCGCAGGAATTTTTGCTGCCTTGCAATTGCAGATTACAAGTCTCAAATAGAAACTGCACACTGTATAGGATATTGCTAAGTGTCAATCAACAATTTTCAAGATCTTGTGTTAACCAGCTAACATTGTATTGGTGTAATAGTACCTCAAAACAAACTGGACAATTATGGTGCATAACTCCTTCTGCACAATGATGTGCATCTTTGATTGAATTTGAATAACAGCAACCTGAAAAATTAAATCATTAAAATCGTTACTAAACAACTGAGCTATCAAATTATCCGAACTGAATTTCATTTTCTAATTTAGCTTATCCTATAAATCACTCACCACATCTTGTACAGTGGAAAAAGTTATCCTTTCCTCCGATTCGTAAAAGAAATCACAAAAGAAATGAATCGGTTCCACGACACGACACATCTTGATTAATTTGGAGGAAGCAAGCGGACATCGAACGTTGTTTTAGTTAAGTAGGTACATTCATCACGGTGATATTGGTTCTTCAAACGTGAAAGAAACAATTGGTTTTAAGTTCTCGCAGCTTTTATTCTTGAAAGAAACAAGCTGGTTTAAAGTTATTTTCTTTCTCGATATTACTTGACTAAGAATGAGAAGTCGAGAAATTTACCTCATCCTTAAAGAATCTGCATTTTGCATGTAAGTACTTTCCCATACCAACTCCACATTTGATGCAATTCTATTGAACTCGATAATACATATGCACCAACAATGAGAATCCATGCACCATTTATTCACATTCGAGTCTCAAACTTCCAAGGATAGATGCTTACATCTTGTTACGTATCACAAAGGGGTAGATAACTGAAAAGATGAATAAAAAATATACTTAGAGCGATCATTAAAGAAAATCAGCTCAAAAACCATATATGCATGCTCATTTGAGATCACATTTGGACATCCAGTCTAATCAAAGATATCACGTATGAAAGAAAATATAATAATACCCTCCCATCCATTCTGCAAGATTTTGAACAAAACCATCCTACACTTTCTAGTTGTGACCTGAGGAAAAGAGAATAATCTAATTCAATGACTACTTAACATTAGAGATGTAATATCAATAACAAAACTTTGTAACTTCGTAGTGAGGAATATCATGTTGATCAAGAAGATTAGTTACCAATGCGTTCTGTTCGTTCATCAAGTTAATGAAAAATGAGTTCTCAGCTAAGTAGAATAACATTGGCCGAGACCAAAATCCTACAGAAAAAATTTCTAAGAGAAGATCTTAATCTTAGTACCTTAGCTTCATTATAGCAATGTCTGCAATAAAATATCTCATATCATCAAGGTGATCTAATCTTACATCTCCTCCTATAATGGGAGTACCTATGCTCGGTCGGAAAGATACAAAATTTTAACAAGGAAACAAATCCTAAAACGCCAACAAATAACTAGAAACCTATCAAATAGTTAAATTGTGAATGAAATAGTATAACCTACCCATAATCCCCAGATCCAAGCTCCATCATACATACAATAGAAAATATAATTAATTGAACCAAATCTTGTTGTGACCCTCATCACCACTCAGATTATCAAACATGGCAAAGAAATAAATGAACAAAAAAAAGGAGCAAGTACCCACAAAACCCATGAAACCCCAAAGATATACGATTAACAAAATCGCAACTTTGCACATCAATCCATGAGCGGTTCTTAGCAATTAACTACCGATTCTAAAGCTTAAGGAAAGAGCTCACACTTTAACCCATTTGATGATGATTCAGAAAATGAGAAATGTAAGACTCGTGGCCTCCAAAGTGATGAACCGAAATGCGCTTGCTCGTTATAACCGGGAAGTTCCTCAACTTGGCTTTTGTGGCATGAATAAGAACAAGCGTTTTCTGGGTTTATAAACAAGAAAGTTCTTGTACCCGTAAGCACCCAACAAACAAAAAAAGATCCCAGAAGTTAAAGGAAAAAAATGGAGCTTGTATCCAAATCACCAACAGTGTAAAACCCAACAAAAAAAAAATGCACACCAACCCCTGTCCTATGGTTCCCTTTCTTCGTAAAAATCAGGGGGAAAAGTACAAAACTTTACACTTGAAAACTGTGCCTTCAAGCGACTACAAAGAGTAAGAGAGACCACAGAGTAATTATCGATGAATACAACACGTTTGTAGGGCTTCGTAGAGGGTGATACCGGTCATGCTAGTGATTCTTCTAATGGGTGGTCGTGAAGGCTTTCCCAGCAACATATTATCCTTAGATGGCTTGCTAGATCTTGCTTGTTTGCTGAGAAAATGAAAGAGAAAAGAACGACAGAGGATTTTGTAGTATGAAAGAAAATATCTTTAGAACTTTCATAGAAGGAGGTAGAAATGAAAGAGAAAAGAACGACAGAGGTTTTCGTAATATGATAGAAAAAATCTCTAGAACTTTCAGAGGAAGTAGATAGAAAATGGGCTATGTAATAAGGACCGTTAGATTAAATGGACGAAGGGGATGGACTACGTGGTCGTCCATCCCCTTCGCCCTTAGTATATATACTTAAAAAGAGTTAAAACACTCTATACTTGTTTTTGTTTTTCGGTTTCTGTGATTGAGAGGAAAACAAAGAGAAAGGTTTGAATATAGAGATATTCATTGTTTTTGTACGTTAGAAAGAAAACAAAGATATAGAAATATTCTTTGTTTTTGTTCTTTGTACTGAAATATAAACAAGAGAAAAAGGTAGAAAAATTGTTTTCTCTTTTCTTGAAGAAAGGGTTCTTCAAATTTATCCATAGTCATATCAAGTGTTGAAAGTGGGACATATTTCTCGATGTGGAGCGCATAGAGACTTCGTTGTTTCGAAGTTCCGTATAAAGTAATTGTCACTTTTCAGGTATTTAATTTGCCTATTTCTTATTATTAGTATTGGTTCTGCCTGATTCTGGTGAGGCAGGACACTATTGTTCAGATCCATGAGATTGGTTGTCTTTAGCAAGAGAATACCTGCAAAACAGCACAAGACACGCCGGGGGTTGATAGCCGGCGGCCCCTCCGACGCTCAAGTTAGTCTTTTGGTGAGGGTTTTGGTGGCTATAAACAAAGAATGTCAAGGTTCTAATGTCGTACCTGTATCATGGCAAAGTAGTACCTTATATATGGAATTGATGCTAGGTTTAGGTCTTTACGTAGGTCTTTACGTATGCATGGGAGGTTTCCACTTGCGAATGGGTCGTGGGCGCGTGGACCTGGGCCTGGGCCTAGCACAGCCGACCTATCCATAAGCCCCCTACTCCTCGAGTCTGACCTAAGAGAAGGGTCGAAGGAGTACATAAGGATCATATAGCGTGTCTCCAAAGCAGCTCGTGCTAGGTCCGATCGATCGATTATCGTGATGTGATTGACCGATTAGATGTAATGACACGTCGGACCGATCGAGGGTAATGAAAGAACCGATCGATCGGCTATAGCGATATGGCAGGTCGACCGGATGCAACGATGAGGTCAATCGGGCGAGTGTAGTGGTAGGGCCGATCGATTGGATGTCAAGGCTTAAATGAAACACTTGGTGTAATCATTACTGAAGGTTCGCGCCTCGATAGATCACACGACGTCCTTTTGATCGCCGTGCGCTTTTAAGGCCTTTTAATCGCCGCGCTGCTTTGGTTTCTAATAACCCTAATTTACCTCAGCTCAGATTCTGCCACGTGTCTGAGTTTGGCTCGGATTTTCTCCATGCATCAAGCGTTGGTTGGAAAGTCCGTTCGACCGATCTTCTATAAATACTCAGGATCGACAGACTACAGATTTTTTTCACGCTTGTTTTGTTCTCCGGCTTTCATTCTGCTTTCATTTGCACCTTCTTGCCTACAGTCTCTGGAGTTTTCTTTCAACCGTCGTTCAAATTCCCAACTTCAATCACCAACTAGGTACGCCCTTTTTCCTTGCTTCTTCCTCTTTGTAAGCATATCGTCAACCAGTCCTAGAAGTGGGGTTAGCCCTAGGGATGAAACCGCCGAGAGGGGCTCACAACTAGTCGGGTCGCTTGAAGTAGTGGCGGCGCCGGGGGTGAGAGGTATTGAGGGAGTCACGACGAGTGACCGAAAGGATGGGCTGGTCGTTGAGGAGCCACTGAAAGATGAATCAACGATGACCGCTGGGGAGTTGAATCGGTCGATTATTAGGAACAATATCCCTTCGTCTTGGGGACCTAGGCTTGCCTCCGAGAACGAATGGATCCACAGCAATTTGGGAGGGTATTTTGTTGTTTCTGACAACTTCTTCTTGGTTGGTGGCATGAAGCTTCCGTATGCCCCGATCATCGACGAGGTGTGCGTCACCTACCGATTGAGGCCGAGCCAAATTCCTCCGAATGGATGGAGATTCATTAACGGCTTGGCCTTACTGTGCCATTAGTTCGGCTGTCCACCTTCGGCCGACATCCTACGCCATTTTTTAAGAATGAACCAGAGTTCAAGCGCTAGGGCCGGGGTCCCTCATCTGCAGTATAGAGATGCTCGATATCGCCCGACCGGAACGACTTCAAAAATTCAAGCTTGGTGGATGAAGTACTTTTTTGTGAGGCCTTTGGGATCTTCCTTTGAGTCCCAGTCGTGGAGATATCCTCTAGCTGAGCGATGGAACGACGAGTCGAGCTTGTCTCTTACTAGAGAGGAGTGGGAGGTAGTCGATCGCATTAAGGGGATCGGTCGGTATGACTTCGATCGTCTTATTCTGGGATATAGTGGGGGGGCCTCGGTCGATTCATTCCTAATCGACCCCTCGCCCCGAATTAGCGAGCTAGGAGAAGAAACTGCCCCCTCTGGTTGACTCCTTGTGGTTGAACTTTTTATTGTATTTGTAAGTATTAGTTTCGATTTCTAACCTGTTTTTATTGCTGTGCAGCCATGGCAAGGCTCAACGATTTCGCCGGGTCCTCCAACCCTACCAGAGGCTAGCGCAGTCGTCGAGCCCGCTCAAGACAAAAGGCGAGACAAGAAAGGAGAGTCCAGCGTGGATGTCGCCGACTCATCGCTTCCGGCGGGTGACGCCGCCGTTCTACTATTCCCGAGCCGTCTGCGCAGTGCTCGCCAACAACTGCATCTGCAGCGACCCTCGGTGATGACCCGTTGATCGGTGAAGGCCTAGCGGTCATAGAAGAGGAGGAGAAAGAGGTTGAGCCACTTCTTAAGAGGAAAAAGACCGTTCGGGTTATCGACTGACCGCCATGCCCATCGAACCAAGGCAAGAAGAAAGAGAAGGGGAGAGAGAAGGGGGAAGAGCGTGTTGCCCGATCGGATAAGGGCAAGGGGAAAGGGCGAGCGACAAGTGCCGAGAAGTGGGAGCCAGCGATCAATTTGGATAAGGCTGCATCACTTGGGGACTTCGATGTGGCTCTTCACATTGCTTAGAGGGTCGTTCCCCCTGCAGAAGAGAAGCTTATAGACTCGTTGGGCAATTAGGAGCTAGCGGCCCGTCTCATCCGTAGCTGTGCGAGGGATCTGGCGTTCGCCTTCGCGATGCACCAACGCGTCGAACAACTCGACGGGACTGGCCGAACACTGGACCGGGAAGTCCGTGATCTTCTTGAGCAAGTGAACACTTTGAGGGCCGAGCTTTCAGAGGCCAAAGAAGAGAGAGACGTCTTTCGGGCTCAACTCTCTTCCTTGGAGGAGGAGAAGAAATTTTGGGAGGAGGAGAGGAGTGTTTTGAAAGCTCAACTCATTACGGGGGAGGAGGAAAAGAGCAGGGTGATTGCGGTGAAGGACTGGCTGGCCAAGGAATGTAATGACTTGAAGAGGAAGATGGAGACGGAGCAGGAGCTTCGATCAAAATTCCTCCAGGACTGCCATGAAGCGGTGAGGGATAAACTGAGGGCCGAGGATAGACTGATGGAGTTGCAAGGCTCCATCAAAGAGAAGAGAGTTGAGGCGATCAAGCGATGGAAAAGTCGATTCTTACAGGAGGAGTGCTTAGAGTTTGCTTGTGACTTGGCCCTTTCGATCATGAAGAATTGCCACAACGTTTGCATCCCTGACGGGTCGGATAGTCCTTCATTCAAGGATTATGCCGAGCTGATGCTTCCCACCGCTCTCGGCCTTTCTCTAGAGCAAGTGAGGGAGATAGCCGAGGGAGAACGAACGTCGGTTCCGGATGAGGAGCAGGACCTTAGCTCGGATGAGGAGGACGAGCGATCTCACGGAGGTGTCTCTCCGGTTCTTCCTGCAGACTCTGGTCCTGCCTCGGCTGCTTTGCCGACCTCCCCTTCTGCCGATCCAGCTGCTTCTCATTCTGAAGATCCCCACTAACTTGTGCTATAGGACCCTCAAAGCTCACCTGGTCGGACTTGTGACCAGGAAAAATATTAAGAAATAAAAAATTTTATTATTATCTTCACTGTATTCTCAATTTTGCAAACGTAACTTAGATTGTCATTAGTTTCATATAAAGGTCTGCTTTTTCATTTTGCGGGGGCGTCGATAGATCCTTCGACCGATCGATGCGAAAAAAACCAGCTGAGCAATCCGAGATTAATCTTCTCGGCATCACTTGGTTCCAAGGATCTTGTCTTGGCAACCTGGCCTAGAGTGGTCGAGGTTGAGCAATCTGAGATTAATCTTCTCGGCATCCCCTGGTTCCAAGGATCTTGTCTTGGCAACCTGGCTGAGAGTTGTCGAGGTTGAGCGATCCGAAATTAATCTTCTCTGCATTGCCCGGTTCCAAGGATCTTGTCTTAGCAACCTGTCCGAGAGTGGTTGAGGCTGAGCAATCCGAGATTAATCTTCTCAGCATCGCCTGGTTCCAAAGATCTCATCTTGGCAACCTGACCGAGAGTGGTCGAGGCCGAGTGATCCGAGATTAATCTTCTCGACATCGCCTGGTTCCAAGGATCTTGTCTTGGTAACCTGGTCGAGAGTGGTCGAGGCCGAGCGATCCGAGATTAATTTTCTCGGCATCGCCTGGTTCTAAGGATCTTGTCTTGGTAACCTGGCCAAGAGTGGTCGAGGCTGAGCGATTCGAGATTAATCTTCTCGGCATCGCCTGGTTCTAAGGATCTTGTCTTGGCCACCTGGCTGAGAGTGGTCGAGGCTGAGCGATCCGAGATTAATCTTCTCGGCATCGCCTGGCTCCAAGGATCTCGTCTTGGCAACCTGGCCGAGAGTGGTCGAGGTCGAGCGATCTGAGATTAATCTTCTGGGCATCGCCTGGTTCCAAGGATCTTGTCTTGGCAACTTGGTTGAGCAATGTGGACAGTAATTAGTCTGTTTTGTCGTTCTAGCTTATTTTGGTGAGGCTCTTTCTGCCGAGAAACTTGAAACCCTTTATTAATGATGATAAGGGAGTGGGTCGTTAAAAAACCTGACTGGAAAGGCCAGGAAAAGGTACCCACTACAAATGCGTAAGCAACAATACAGTACAAGATAAAGAAATAAATAAAACAAAGCTTATCTATTGATAAAATGTCTTCAGGCTTTGAGAGTTCCATGGCCTCGGTAGAATCTTGCCATCAATGCTGCGCAGGATGTAAGAGCCGTGTCCAGCTTGTTTGACCACTTGATAGGGTCCTTCCTACGCCTGTCTGAGCTTTCTAGGATATTTCCCAGCCGCCTCGGCCTTTCTTAGAACATAGCTGCCAATCTTTATGTCGTTCGGCCTTACCCTATCGTTGTAAAACTTTGTTGCTTTTTGTTTGATGGCTTCTGAACGAGCGGCTGCCCTATCCCTGTCTTCACCGAGAAGCACAAGTTCTACCCGGCGGGCTTCATTATTCTGCTTTTCTTCATAACTCGACACTCTTTGGTTGTGCAACATCACTTCTACTGGAACTAGGGCTTTTGCCCCAAAGGTCATCCTGAACGGTGTTTCCCCTGTGGCTCCATTTAGGGTAGTTTTGTACGCCCACAATACTTCATCCAGTTCATCTACCCAAGTCTTACGTCCATCTAAGCGCTTCTTGAGGGCACTCATTATCTTTTTGTTAGTGTTCTCCGCAAGACCGTTGCTTTGAGGGTCAGCTACTGAAGTCAATTGGAGCCTTATCTTTAGTCGCTCACAGAAATCTCTGAACTTGTCGTTGTCGAACTGCCGACCGTTGTCTGTAACCAACACCATAGGCATCCCAAAGTGACTTAGTATGTTTCTTCTTACAAAGATTTCCATCTTCTGCTCAGTAATTGTAGCAACCGCTTCCGCTTCTACCCATTTGGTGAAGTATTCCACTGCTACTATCAAAAACTTCTTCTGTCCAGGACCGAGAGGTAAAGGTCCTAGTATATCCATTCTCCATTGAGCAAAGGGGATAGGATGACTCACGATTTTCATCCTCTCGGTCGGCTGGTGAGACAGGTTACTATTTTTTTGGCAAGCCTCACACCGGTTGACTTTCTCCTGGCAGTCTCTCTTCATTGTCTGCCAGTAATACCCCTGTCTAGTCAATCTATGAGCGAACATTCTACCTCTTACGTGATTTCCGCACATTCTTTCGTGAACTTCAGCCATTTCCTACTCTGCCTCTTCTTCGCTCAAGCATCGTAGTGGTGGCCAGTCATAAGATCGCTTGTACAAGGTGCCATTAACAATCGCATATTTGGCCGCCTTTACCCTTAGTTTCTTGGCCTCCAAGGTTTCTTCCGGCTGTGTTCCCTCGAGTAGGTACTGTCTGATCGGTTCCATCTAACTTGATCGCTCAGCATTTGCGTCAAGGACTTAATTGGCTTTCTGAATGCTAGGTCGGTCTAGCCACTTGACCAAAACGTTATTTTTCGCATCTCGATCGGAAGCCATTTTGGAAAGCGTGTCTGCCTGAGCGTTTTGCATCCTTTATATCCTGCTAACTGAGTAGTCTTCAAAATTATTGAACTCTTGCTTCGCCAATTCCAAATGTTTGACCATGTTGTTCCCTTTGGCCTCGTACTGTCCCGTAACCTGACCGACCACTATTTGGCTATCGCTATACACCTTCAGATGTTTTACCCCCATCTCTCTTGCCAACTGAAGACCGGCTATTAGCGCCTCATATTCCGCCTCATTGTTGGATGCCTTAAAGTCTAATATGAGAGCGTACTCCACCTTTTCTTCCCGGTGTGGGCTAATCAAGACCACTCCTGCCCTGCATCCCTCAGCATTAGAGGATCCATCAACAAATAAGCTCCAAGTAAGATGTAGTTCATTCGAGGTAGGTTGACTCATTTCTGCTACAAAGTCCGCCAATACTTGGGCTTTGATCGTCGTCCGTGGCTTATAGTGTATATCAAACTCTGCCAGTTCTACCGCCCATTTTACCAGCCGCCCAGAGGTTTCAGGCTTCTGAAGGCACTGTCTGAGGGGTTGGTCGGTCCATACCTCGATGGTGTGACTCCGGAAGTAGGACCTGAGTTTTCGCACTGCAGTTATCAATGAAAGGGTCAGCTTTTCAATAGGTGCATACCGCGTCTCTGTACTTTACTGACATAGTAGATCGGGGATTGTTCACTACTGTCTAATTGGACTAGAACTGCGTTGATCGCCCCCTCTGTGATTGCCAGATAAATAATCAAACTCTCCCCCTCAACGGGGCTCTGCAAAATGGGTGGACTAGTCAGATACTGCTTCAAGTGTTGAAATGCTCTTTCGCATTCATCTGGCCATTGGAACTGGGTCACATCCGCTTTCCTCAAAATTTTGAAAAACGAGAGGCACTTGTCCCCTATCCTGGAGACGAATTTGCTCAAAGAAACTATCCGCCCGGTCAATATCTGAACATCTTTCAAGCACCGCGGTGAGGGCATTTGAACGATAGCTTCGATCTTTTCTGTATTAGCTTCAATCCCCCGCTGAGTAATCATAAACCTCAGGAATTTTCCAGGTGCCACACCAAAGATACATTTTTTCGGGTTCAGCTTCATCTGAAATTTATTAAGGGTCCGGAAGACTTCTTTGAGATCTTCCACATGCTCAGTGACCGTCTTACTTTTGACCACCATATCATCCACATAGGCCTTAACTGATCGACCAATCTGTTTCTTAAAAATTTCCATGACGAGTCGCTGATAAGTGGCCCCTGCATTCTTCAAGCTGAACGACATTACTTGGTAGCAATACGTGCCCTGGTCAGTTATAAAAGATGTCTTCTCTTCATCTTCGAGACTCATTTGAATCTGATGGTAGCCTGAGAAAGCATCCAAGAAGCTGAGAAGTTCATGCCCTGACGTGGAGTCTACCAGCTGATCGATTTTGGGCAAAGGGAAGCTGTCCTTTGGGCACACTTTGTTTAAGTAGGTGAAGTCAATGCACATTCTCCACTTTCCGATTTTCTTCTTCACAAGTACAACATTTGCCAACCATTCAGGGTATTTGACTTCCCGAATGAACCCAGCACTAAGCAGCTTTTCTATTTCTTTCTCAATCACTTCCTGCCTCTCTTTGCTTTGCCACCGCTTCTTCTACCTAACTGGCTTGCAATCTTTTCAGATACCGAGAGAATACGATGCGACCGATCGAGAAATTTCAGGCATATCGCTCGGTACTCAGGCGAAGACCGATATGTTTTCTACCAAGCAATCCGTGATTTCTTTGACTAGGCCCTTCTGAAGCTCGAAACTTAGATTTGTGAACTTGGAGCGGTCTGCTTCATCCAATATGACCTGCTGCGTTTCTTCTACGGGGTTCATCCTCTCCGTTTCTTCATCATCTCTCACATCAAGAGAGCTTGTCAAGACTACCGCCCCGTCTAGTGTCCTTGTTTCCGCTAAGTAGCATTCCCTAGCGATTCTCTGCTGACCCCTGACAACACCGATTCCATAGGACGTTGGGAACTTCATTGCTTGGTAGTAGGTGGAGACAACTGCTTTGAGGGCATTTTGAGTGACTCGTCCGATTATCGCATTGTACGCCCCTACAAACTTCACAACCAGGAAGTCAACGTCCTTCTTTATCTGACACGGCTTTTGTCTGAATTTTACTTTCAAAAAGACTCAGGCAAATGGGTAGGCTGATGCTCCAGTTACCCCTTTGATAGGTCCTTCTATAGATAGTAGTCAATCCTCTAGTATCTCCATCTGCTTGAAGGCATCATAATACAATAGGTCGACCGAGCTTCCCGTATTGATCATTACTCGTTTCACCTCGTTACCATCCATGTTCAGATTTACTACGAGCGCGTCATCATGAGGACAACTAACACCATCTAGATCAGATTCGTCGAATGATATCATCTCATCGTTTTGCTTCTTTCTCTTGGACGATAAGTCTTCACCGACCTGCCTGGCATACCTCTTTCTTCCTTTAACAGTGGACCCGCCTGCTGCACTACCACCAAAGATCATGTTAATGACCCTAACCAATCGGTCATTTTGTTGTCCGGTGTTTCTGTCGCCTCTTGCCCTGGACTATCCTCTCGCTTCGCGTCGATCGTCAGTATTCCCATTCTGCCTCCCTCCATTATTCCTATCGTTTCACCTCCAAGGCTGTCGCCAGTTGTCGGACCGATCGCTCTTATTCTCATTGTCTCGATCGGCATTCTTTCCGTACTTCAAAAATCGACCCAGCCTTCCCCTTTGGATAAAGAGTTCGATTTCTTTTTTCAAGTCCTAGTAATCCTCCGTGTCATGACCGATGTCTCTATGGAAGCGGCAATATAAATTAGGATCCCTCTTCTTGAGTGGAGTCTTCAACTTATTGGGTTCTCGGAGGGGTTCCCCATCTGCTCTCATGGCCACCAATACTTCCGCATATCGCCTGTTGAGCGGGGTGAAGAATTCTTGTCGATGTCCCTGTCGATCGGTCGACTTTCTCTAGCTCGACTGATCCTTCTGTCGCTTGTGGGAATCATCCGCTCTGCCACTCGGCCCACGGTCGTCTGCTCTACGTTTTGTGTTTTTCAACACTTCCTCTAGCTAGATATACTTGTCCGCCCGATTTCTTATCTCTTGAATAGACTTGGGCTGATCGAGGGCCAGTGACTTCTTAAACTCTTCATCCCTTATGTTGCTGATCAGTTTCGCTAACATGGACGAGCAAGTGAGGTCAGGGACTTCGACAGCTTCATTATTAAACCGAGTGATGAACTCCCGCAAACTTTCGTTCCTTCCTTGGGTCAACTGCATCACTTCCAAGGCAGTCTTCTGGGGTCGTTTACTTGTAGCAAATTGATTGAGGAAAAGAAGCTTAAAATTCTCGAAGCAAGTAATGCAACATGAGGGTAAACTATTGAACTATCGCTAGGCTCCTTCTTGAAAGGCGGTGCAAAATGCCTTACATTGAATGGCGTCGGGGACGCAATGTAGGTTCATCATCGATTAGAAGTGCTGCAGATAGTCTAGGGGATCGGTCTTTCCAGTATATTTTTCAGGCGTCGGTATTTTGGTGCCAGCCGTTGGGAGGCTATCCAAGATTTTTGGGATGAAGGGAGAGCTATATTGTGCTAATGGATGATCCGGAAGGGAATTCATGGCCACATTGATCCGATCGTCCACGATTTTTTCTAGGGCTTCAGCAGAATGGCGATCGACCATCATACCAATCTACCGTGCGGGTGTCTGCTGTTGTTCTTGCTGAGACTGTAAAATTTGACGAATCAATAGATCAGCTGCTTTCTCAATCTGTTTTCGGGTGAGGGAGGTTTGTTGTGGTGTAGGAAGATTTGCATCTAGGGGGTGTTGGAAATTTGGATGCGTATTGGTCTCAAAGATTGTCCTCCGTATACGCCTGCTCTTCTTGATCCGGTTACGAGGTTGTGGTTGATCATTCAGGTGCGAAGATTGTGTGCGAGAATCATGATGTGTTGGCGGGAGAGTGACAGGTAACTGCAAACTCATCCGCTGTAGCGCAAGTGTCGCAACGACGACTATATCAGGGTTGGCTACTGCCACCTGACTGATCTGAGTATTTTTAGACGTAGTGCCCTGATGCCGGGTCCCACGGTGGGCGCCAACTGGTTCTTCCTGATTCTGGTGAGGCAGGACGCTATTGTTCGGATCCATGAGATTGGTTGTCTTTAGCAAGAGAATACCTGCAAAACAGCACAAGACACGCCGGGGGTTGATAGCCGGCAGGCCCCTCCGATGCCCAAGTTAGTCTTTTGGTGAGGGTTTTGGTGGCTATAAACAAAGAATGTCAGGGTTCTAATGTCGTACCTGTATCATGACAAAGTAGTACCTTATATATGGAATAAATGCTAGGTTTAGGTCTTTACGTATGCATGAGAGGTTTCCACCTGCGAATGGGTCGTGGACGAGTGGACCTGGGCCTGGGCCTAGCACAACCGACCTATCCAAGTATGTTGTTAAACGCAATAGATAGCATATGATTGCAATTTTAAATTTTCGCTGCGTATTGCGATCTTTCAATTGGTATTAGAGCCAGTTTTTGCGTTTATATCATACTTGACAAATGACTTGATTTGCGCATTTTATTGTATTTTCATTTAATATGCATGAGAAAATGTTGGTTGTTTAGTGAAATGGGTTTCACCGAACCACTGCAATCCATAGTCATTCTTCATTTTACGTTGATATAACAAAAACGAAGAACCAGTGAAAAGTAACGTGTATACGAGAGGTTATTTTTGTATTTGTTTTTAGCAAGTGAATTCAATGTTAAAAGCTTAAGGAGATTCACTGTGTAAAACGATAACTTGTTAAAAGCCTTTGGACAAGTGTTGTCCATACAAATGTGCAAGGTAAATGCATTAAATGCATGTAATGGGTATTGTCCGATGGTTAAATGCAAAGATAGGTTTTGTGTTTGGATTTCATAAAAGTTGCCTTTAACAGATGTTAATCCAAACAGAAGTTGCCTTTAACAGATGTTGTACCTATGTTTTTGCACGGTAATAGGCATGAGTTAAGTGCAGTTATAAAATTCATTAAATGCTTGTAAAAGGTACTATATGAAAAGGTTACTTATGACAGATGCTGCGTGCACCAATGATGATAGAAAGTTTTCAAAGCATTTGTTTTAAAAGTACAGTAAACTTGTTACAAACAATTTGAAACATATGCAGCACACAGGTATCTGGACAGATGTGAAAAATAGGCATGGTATTCATTAATTATCATTGTCCAGATGGTAGAAAAATTACATGTTACTCCGGTAATAGGCATGAATTTATATTGGTTTTCGCTTGTATATAAAAGTAGAAAATTTAAAGAGTTTATTTTGATAAACGACTTTCAATGTAAATGAAATTAGAATTGGTATGATCATTAATTTATTAAAATTGTTTTAATAGCATAAAATCTTGACCTTTAAAATTGCAGAGTTTATTTTGATATAATATATGATATTTTATGAAAAGAAATTTTCCACCAAATAGATAATAATATTTATTTTTGTTTATAAGGAATGACACGATAACTGTGTAACTTGTAGTTCGTAGATAAATAATATTTTCTATAGCATATGATGCATATGTGAGGAAAATTATTTAATTTTATATTTGGCCTAGACTACCTAGGGAGTATAGAATTAATTAATTCTCCGTCACTTGGATGGATAAATTAATTTATACAAATAGGAACAACCTGACAACCAGGGGGCTATTTAGTATTGTGCCTACTATAAAATTTTATATGATAAAATAAGCAATTTATCACTCTTTAATTATGCATGAGTAACGACTTTACAACCAAGGGGCTCATTCATGTTTTAAAGATGTTATATCATTTAGATAAAAGTCCATGTGTAATGATATATGATTGTGTTCTTATTTTGATATTTTCTCTTTTATTCGATTTCTCAAAATGTCTACTATATTACTGCGAAGCATTCTTGATGTTAACAAACTAACGGGTAACAATTTTGATGATTGGTACAGCAATATGAGAATTGTTTTCGTGTATGAGAAACTTATCGATGTAATTGATAAACCCATGAAGGAAGAGCCTTCTGAGGGAATTGATGATGCTAATGCATTGGATGCATATTTTAAGTATCGCCTAGAGTATTTGGACACTTTGAAAGGCAAGAAAAAAGGTGGGACATTTATGAAAAATATTTTCATGATTTCTTTAACTACTATTGATTCTACTAAATGGGTATTAGATACCGGTAGTAGCTTTAACATCTGCAATATGTTGCAGGGTTTAAGGATTAGTAGGAGCTTAAAAAAGGGAGAAATAAAGTTACAAGTTGGGAATGGAGCAAATGTTGCTGCTCTAGCTGTATGAACTATTTCTCTTGTTATGCCTACGGGAAAGACTTTATTATTAAAAGATTGTTATTATGTTCCTAAATTTGTTTCGAACATTGTTTCCATTTTGTCATTAGACAAACATGGATTTCATACAATCTTTAAGAATAACAAATGTAATATATTTCATGGTGATGAATTATATGTCAGTGGTTATTTACAATATGATCTTTATATCTTACTTGAAATAGTTGTTTGTCCAATTATGAATGTTTCTGGTCATAAAAGGAAGAAAGATAATCAATCAAATCAAACTTACCTTTGGCATTGTAGACTTGGTCATATTGGTGAGAAAAGAGTAAACAAGTTACATAAGGAAGGATGTCTTGGTCAATATGATTATGAATCATATGAAACTTGTGAATCTTGTCTCAAAGGCAAAATGACCAAATCTCCTTTTACTGGAACTGGAGAGAGAGCTAGTGAACTGTTAGGACTCATACGTACTGATGTATGCGGGCTAATGAAAGTTCAAGCTAAAGGTGGATATTCTTATTTTATCACCTTCACTGATGATATGTCAAGATATGGATTTGTGTATCTTATGAAACACAAGTCTGAATCATTTGAAATGTTCAAAAGATATCGTAGTGAAGTTGAAAAGCAAACTGGTAAGAGTATAAAGGCACTAAGATCTGACCGTGGCTGTGAGTATCTTAGTGATGATTTTATTGATTATCTAAGGCAAGATGGAATCTTGTCTCAGTGGACTTCTCCAGGAACACCACAACACAATGATGTTTCCGAAAGGAGAAATCGAACCTTATTGGATATGGTGAGATCCATGATGGGGTTCACTGATCTTCCTCTCTTCCTATGGGGATATGCTTTAGAAGCTGCTGCATATTTATTAAACAAAGTTCCCACTAAAGCAATCACTAAAAATCCATATGAGATGTGGAAAGGACGTAAGCCTAACCTAAAACATTTGAAAGTTTAGGGTTGTCTAACTTATGTCAAGAGATTGCAGCCAGATAAGCTTGAAGCTAGATCTGACAAGTGTAGGTTTGTTGGCTATCCCAAGGAAACTATGGGATACTATTTCTATCACTCTTCTGAACACAAAGTGTTTGTGGCTAGAAATGCAACCTTTTTAGAAAAGGAGTTCCTTAATGAAGGAATCCATGGTGTAGAAATAGATCTTGATGAAAATCAAGATTATGTTGAATCAACACAAGCTCAAGAGCATCAGATGCATGTTGAACAACCTTTACTTGATATCTTGAAATTAACACATATGATACAAGCCTCAACTATTGAGTAGAATGGACCGGTTAATGAACCTGTCCAAGAACCTGTGCAACAATAAGATCAAGTAGAGGAAGAACCTATTATACATGAGCCTCTTAGAAGGTCTACTAGGGATCATCGTGCACTAGATAGATTAAACTTAATGGTGCAAAGTGACGAAGATAATCATATTGATGATGACCTTAAGACTTACGAAGAGGTTATGGCAAGTCCAGATTGTGAGAAGTGGTTTAAGGCCATGGAATTCGAGTTAGAATCCATAAGAATCAACAAAGTATGGACTTTGGTTGATCCCTCAAAGGATATAAAACCCATAGGATGTAAATGGGTATTTAAGAAAAAATTGGAGCGGATGGGAATGCTGAAACCTATAAAACTCGTCTTGTTGCCAAGGGATATAATCAAAAAGAAGGTATTGATTATGATGAAACTTTTCCCATGTGGCAATGCTCAAATCTATTCGGATTCTACTTTCTATAGCTGCATATTATGATTATGAGATATGACAAATGGACATGGAAATAACTTTTCTTAACGGAGAGCTCAAGGAAGATGTCTATATGACTCAACCTGAAGGTTTGACGTTGCCATCTGCTCCTAATAAAATATGTAAGCTACAAAGATCCATTTATGGATTGAAGCAAGCTTCACGAAGTTGGAATATTCGCTTCAATATAACAATCGCAAAGTTTGATTTTGTTAGATGTGAGGAAGAGCCATGTGTATATAAGAAGGTTAGTGGGAGCGTAGTTATTTTCCTAGTGTTGTATGTAGATGACATATTGCTAATAGGAAATGATGTACCAGCCATGCAAAAGACAAAGATTTAGTTATCTGAACAATTCTCCATGAAGGATTTGGGAGAAGTAGCTTACATTCTTGGAATCAAGATATATAGAGATAAATCAAGGAAGCTGGTAGGACTTTCCCAATCCATGTACATTGATACTATTTTAAAAAGGTATCACGTGGAAAATTCCACAAAAGGTTATCTACCGATAGGTACTGGAATTTCTTTTAGTAGGGAGGATTGTCCTAAAATCCTAGAAGAAAGAGAACGCATGAGTAGGGTCCCATATGCCAACGCAGTGGGGGCTATCATGTATACCATGACATGTACAAGACCTGATGTAGCCTACGCACTAGGAGTAGCAAACAGGTATCAAGGTAACCCAGGTAAGGAATATTGGAAAGTGGTTAAAACCATTCTTAAGTACTTGAGAAGAAATAAGAACCAATTCCTCATATATGGAGATTATGAATTAAAGCTAATAGGCTACACTGATGCTAGCTTTGCATCAGATAAAGATGATAGCAAATCTACCTATGGTCAAATTTTTACCTTGAATGGAGGAGCAGTGAGTTGGAAAAGTTCCAAGCAAGCTACTATAGCTAATTTAGTTACTGAAGCAGAATACATAGCTGCATGTGAAGCAGCTAAGGAAGCTGTTTGGATGAAAATGTTCTTAACTGAACTTGGTGTGGTTCCTTCGATAAGGAAAGTTGTTCCTTTATTGTGTGACAATACCGGTGCTATTGCACAAGCTAAGGAACCAAGGTCACACAAAGATCCAAACATGTTCTGCGGAAGTATCATTTGATTCGAGAAATTGTTGAGCATGAGGACGTTCAAATTCAAAAGGTTGAAGGAAAGGAGAATGCTGGAGATCCCTTCACTAAGGTACTTTGATCAAAGGAGTTTGATAAGTACAAGTGGAAGATATGATTGAAGTTCATGACTGATTAGGTCTAGGTCAAGTGGGAGATTGTTGGAATTATGCCCATGACCCAATCTTTATGTAATAGATTGAACAATTTAGTTTTGTAATTATTAACTTTGTTTAATAACATGGCAATTATTTTTATCATATTATGTTTATTGTTTTTATTCTAATATGATAAGTCCTTGATTAGATTTATACACTTGCCATCATAATAGAGATTATGATAATGAGAGTCAAGTCTTTAGGATTTAATCTAAAAATATTCTTGATCACAGGATCATCAAATAAGGACTTTAATGATCTGGTTAGATCAATATATATGTCATAGTATCTATTGGATAGATATTATTAGATTTCATTTA
Source organism: Erythroxylum novogranatense (assembly GCA_029891385.1). NCBI lineage: Eukaryota > Viridiplantae > Streptophyta > Magnoliopsida > Malpighiales > Erythroxylaceae > Erythroxylum > Erythroxylum novogranatense. The sequence continues at coordinate 23,883,601 of CM057235.1, forward strand.
CTAAGTTACATATATAGATGATGCATATAGAGATATGATCATTGAACTGACCAAACAGAGAATTCCCAATGGTTAATATTACCTATGAGCTATCAAGTGGGATATTTTCATAAGGATTTAAATATATATTTTTCCTTTGACCTAAGATCATTATAGTAATCAATAGGTCACTTATTATGTTTTGATGTCAGACACCTAGTGTATAAAATGCTAGTTGAATGATCATTGGATATAATTAAGTACCTATCTTATTAGTGGTGAGTCAAGATGGGATCCATCGACTCTAGGTAATGAGTTTGAACTCTATATTGTCATTGATCTTAATGATTGTTTCAAGACCTTGGCCAGGGCGATTGAATGAGTAAGGAAAGGAGTTTTCTAAGTCATTCACCAATCATTAATGATCGACATGTAACATAGTTAGTTATCTAATAAGGTTTGACAGTTAAACCATACCTTAGGATAATCCGGAGTCGTAATGATGGAAGGTAATTATACATTATCCTTAATCAGGTTCTATCTTAGTAAAGTTGTTATTTCATACTATCCGGTCGTTGAGGAGTGTTGTTAGACGCCAACCTTGATTAGTAATTAATTAGATTAATTACTACCGGCATAGTGATGAACCTATGTGGTTACACATTTATGAGTATAATATTTCCCGTTTATGATTATTTAATTTATTATGAGATAATTTATTAAATAATCTATATGACATATTATTATATTTTTTCCAACACGGAAAATATAATTAATATTAGAAATTCTGTTGTATAAATTAAATGAATAATATAAAATAGTTTTTATTTTATTTCATTTATAAATAATAATTAATAAAATAAATGAATAAAATAAAATAGTTTTATTTTATGTCATTTATGAATAATAACAATTATTAATTAAAATGAAACGAAGCGTTGTATATGTGAAGAGTTGTAACACAAAAAAGCACATGATGGTTGTGGTTTTAAAATTTTTTAAAAGTTATAACGTTAATAAGAAGGTATATAGACGTTGTTTTTGTTTTTAACAGCAGAGGGTCTTATGAAGACAAGTGTTAAAAACAAAAATAAAAGCCTACTCTTTTATTCTTTTAGTGTGGTTTGTCTGTTTTTGTACGGTGATATGCAAAACAAAAAATCCTTGTTTTGTTTTGGTTTTTTCCAAGAGACAACGCGCATATAGAAAGAAAAGAGTTAAAACACTCTATACTTGTTTTTGTTTTTCGTTTTCTGTGATTGAGAGGAAAACAAAGAGAAAAGTTTGAATATAGAGATATTCATTGTTTTTGTATGTTAGAAAGAAAACAAAGATATAGAAATATTCTTTATTTTTGTTCTTTGTACTGAAATATAAACAAGAGAAAAAGGTAGAAAAATTGTTTTCTCTATTCTTGAAGAAAGGGTTCTTCAAATTTATCCATAGCCATATCAAGTATTGAAAGTGGGACATATTTCTCGGTGTGGAGCGTATAGAGACTTCATAGTTTCGAAGTTTTGTATCAAGTAATCGTCACTTTTCAAGTATTTATTTTGTCTATTTCTTATTATTAGTATGTTGTTAAACGCAATAGATAGCATATGATTGCAATTTTAAATTTCCGCTGCGTATTGTGATCTTTCACACAAAAGAAGTTTTAATTGTCATAACACATTTATGACGTAAAATATATTGCAGAAAAACAATCATATATATGCTTCACAATTTTTGTGCATCATATTAGTGAACTTACCTCATCTACAGGTCCCATTTTGTAAAAGCTAATACTATGTAAAATTTGAGGTTCAAATCCCCTTAAAAATACCCTTCATTATAAGAAAAATTAAGCTTAGTGCTAGAAATTACTAACGGAATATCTACACAATCTGTCGGAAAGTTAAGTTAGTGACAGAATTTACTGGCAGACCAAGACATCGGAGAAACGACCGTAGATAATAATTTGCGATGAATCACAAAATATTCGTCGCAAATTTACCGATGAAAATTGTTTGTAACTGTCGGTGAATATATCGACGGTTATTCTATGTTGTCTTTGATCAGTAAAGTTACTGATGGATAAGTTACGTCTGACAAACTTACCGACAAAATTGGTTATTCTGTCGGTAAGTTAATGTTGTCATCATAGACGGTTATTAGTTATCCGTAGGTAAATCGAATAGATTTTACTGACGAACTTTGTTTTTTTGTTGGTAAATTTACTAAAAGTTTTTTTTAAATCTCCCTGCATTAAATTTTATTTGATGATATTATGATTGATGCATAATTTAAGCAGTTATGAGTTATCTGTTGATAATATTTTGATTTGTTTAAACCTTTAATTTGTTAAAATAGAAAGTTGATTGACGATATAAAGTAAAAATTATCTTAATTTATAATAAAAATATTACTTTGTACATAATAAGTATTTGTAATTAATACAAAATGACTACAATTATGCTATTCATTTGGTGACCGTGCATGCTTTGATTGCTGCAATTAGATGTTACACCTCTCTTTCAACTCATCCACCTTATTGCGGAGCTAAGTTATGTACTCCATCAATTATTGCAACTGAGTTGCTAATGTCTGTACTGTGCTCTGAAACTCATAGACTTCATTAGGTGCGGACCGCCTACTAGATGTTGCTGTACTGGATGTAGAGGATTGAGAATAACATGTATTCGCACTAGGCCGAATATCCTTCTACGACGGTCCCTACCACCCACAACATGAAGATAGGTTTGAGTCTCATCATTATCTTTAGACTGTTGAGAATATCATTGAATGTTTTCTTGTATTTGATCATATCATAAGATAATGTTTATATTAGTAAGTGATAATTATTAAGCATTAATATTAAAGCATAAATTTCACATACATTTAGTTCTCTACATTAGGTGTTAATGAAGATCACACCGTCATGCTTCTTAGTGTGAGTGTGCAAAAAGAGTTGACAAAATGTAGACTTCGTGCCCATAGACTTTTCCTACATTAGAATAAAATGTTATAAGTGAACTATAATTTATAAAAATTTTGGTAGATGGTATTTACCCCTTGTTGAACAAAGAAAATAACTCAAAACTTGAAACATCTATCCTCATCATTAGTATAACATCTTCGTTTTCCACCACTTTGATCATCATTTTCATTAAGAAGCCCCCAGGTAACCTTAATCCCATCAAAATTCTCAACAATCTCCTTTTGTTGAATAGTGGAATTCATCAAATCCTCTTGTTTTCTAAATTTTCTATTTCTTATTCTTATCTAAGTCAAGTCTTGCTAGATAACTGTATGATTACAAATTCAATAAGTTGGTTGTGATCAAAATAGTCACACACATGTTATCAATAAATAGCTTAGCTTATTATTGACATACTCTTTAACTTCTCATGAATCAGTGCCATATAAGTGCTTCATAGCAACATCATCATTCATCAATGCAGAGAAGGAGGCATAGTAGGAAACCAAAGAGGACCAAGACAGTAGCATCCTTGCATATAATAAGATAATGGCTAAGTCTTGAAAATAAGAATAAACGATAATTACTCTTTTGGTCTCCTTTGTTCGAAGAACCAAATATTAAATTTCCTATGGTATAATTACTACTAAAACCTCTTTGCCTGTTAAGTCATCAATTTACATTTATTTTGGACTTAATTATCTTTAATGTGTTGAAATTATTATCCGAAATTAATGGAATTACCTTATAATTGTTTACAGATGATTTTCAACACCTTAGAGACGAAATGAAATCAAAAGATGTAAAAGAAGGAAGAAAATCCAAAATTCCTAAATTCACATAAATTCAATGACTAAACGTGGGCACTCCTAAGAATAGAATAAATCTGCAGATAAAATTTCAGAAGTCAAATTCAAACTAAACACAATCTTTAAAGATTATCTTGCCATCTTTCAAGGGAATTACTTACCGAAAATAGAAGAGTGCCTTATCTGGAGAGAATCAAGAGAAGATAACGAGGAGATTAGCATAAAGAAGGAGATTGGCTGATTAACGCATATATAGACATTAGGTTTTAGAATAGGTTTCGTTGATTTTGGGCTACTGCACTTTTCTGATTTGTGTTCTTTACATTTTTTTGCATACTTTCAATTGGTGTTTTCGTATTTTTCATTAAAGAACCAGGGATGGAGACTTATTACTTTGTTATTTCTTTTGTTTTCAATTTGATTGTGAGTAGCTAAATCTTTTGTCTTGGCTAAGGGGATCCATGTTACATGTTATTATGGTGAGATGTTTCGAATACTTTTAATGTTGTTAATAAACATTGGATATCTTCAGATCTATTCTTTCTAATAGAATTTGTTAGTTTCTAAGTGCGCAACTAGAGATTAATTGGTTCAATCGCTAGATTAACGAAATATGATGTTCAGTTTCGGTAATCATAAGTAGCAAGTAGGATTGACTTCTCTACATTAAAGTCAAAAATTCTAAGATGATATTCACTTGATTGATTGCATGTCGTACATGTATTTTGCTTGCTCATTGATTATTTATTCTTAATGCTATTATTCACACTACAACAATTAAGGGCAATTCGCGATGTTTTTTGGAAAAAACGTCGCGAATTGTTCGTAGTTTTCGTGACGTTTTAAAAACGTCACGAAAACTAATGAGTTTCCACGATGCTTTGCAATAACATCGCAGATTTATTAGACCTTTTGTGTCCTTTTAGCAGGAAAATGTCGAGAAAAATAATCATTGACGTTTTTATAGAGGAAACGTCGCAGAAGGCTGACCTGTTGGTTTGAGTTCTTCGTCGAGCAAGACGACGTCGTTTAGTTTAAAGTCCAAACGACGTCGTTTGCATTTGACTACCGAGCCCCACCTTCCCCAATCGACGTCGTTCCCCTCCATTCCTAAGTTCCCCAATCGACGTCGTTCCCCTCCATTCCTAAGTCATTTTTCGTCAATCCTGCCTGCTGCTGTCACATTTTTCCTCTCTCTCAAGCTACCTTGGACAGTTGATTTGTGTTGTCGTTGTTGAAGTTTGCGTGGGTTGTCGGAGTGTTGCTGTCTTCTCGGAGTGCCGGTGTAGTGTCTACTGCTGCTGCTGTCGGAGTGCCGGTGTCTACCATTAGTGGAGGTAAGTTGTGTTTGACGGTTAATCTGGTTTTGAGAGTGTTATTGTGTGAGATGCACAAAATTAGTTATTAAGAACGAGTAGCAGTAGATGGAAGGCAATGGGTATTACTAGAAATTAAATGGTAGGTTCTGGGTATACATAGCAATTCAACATAAATATAGAGGAATTGAGAAGAGAAAAGCTAATCACAGAGTAGTGCTCAACGAAGAGAAGAAGACCGAATCAATACAAGCAATTTCCTATCCTATCTTTCCTACCTCAAGGATACTTATAGTTCTCCTGTAACTAATTCTTCTAACAGAATTTATTTTATTCCAACACATAGTCATCTAGAACCACTGCTCCCCTTCTAACTCTGTTGGGCCCAGGTCCAGGATCCCTATTCCCGAGGTGGCCCCTCGGGCTTCGCCAGCGACGGGCTCCCAAACATATCGGACCCGATCCCAACATCCATGCATAATTCAATTCACACTACATACATACATATATTCTACACATGCATTCCATCTATGAATTAAACACCCCATACACCAAGGGGCTTCATGTCATTACAATCCAAAGGAAATTCAACAAATATTCTCAAAATAACATAATACAAAATAAAGTTTAAATCCAAAATACATGAATATGCTCCATGATGATATGCTTGGCGGGCTAACCAAAAATACTAACTTAATACAAAGCTCCTAACTATCTTGGAGTTTCCGATGCCTTGCAAGATCAATGATCGTCTCGTTCTGCACCTGAGGAGGGGGAAGATAATGGGGTGAGCTGCGAAGCTCAGTGGCATATACATTTATAGCCATTGGCAACGAGCCATACATTCAAGCATATATATATATACAAGTATAGCAAGTCAACACTTAGCGATTGATTCACATTCATATAACCATCAAGAGAATATATCATGCAATTCCTGCTTCACAACATAACAATTATTATGCATCATTTCCAACAAATCAATCATGCAATGCACATCAAATGGCTCGAGAGTTTCGTAAAACGATCCGGATAAACCAAAGTTTATACCGTAAACAAAACGAGTCCGATTACTCAAGGATCTAGTGGCCTCAAGCGGGCAGCCGGGAGAAGGCTATACGTCGACGTGCACGTGACTATCCATCCGTTACTCTCTCACCCAAACAAAGCACATAACAATTCGTTTTATGCTCAAAGCATTTTATCAATGCTTTCATACTTTTCGTTCTTTTCATTCTTACACAATGCCATAGTGCCTATCAAGGCAGTACATAATCATGCTCACAATGCATTTTCAATATTTCTTATCATTCAACACAAACAGTGTCACACATATGCAGCAAGCATAAACATATTGCCCATACACACAACAACTATAAATATATTACGCACCTAATATCGCTTGAGAATCAAACTCACTGTGGTCCTTCCTCTTGCGATTGGGTCAGGTCGGCTTGGTTTCCTATAACAAACCAAGTTCCCATTCAATTAACATTCAAAAGAAATATTCAAAAGCATGAAAATCAAAAGGAAAAGCACGAAAAGTTACATTCGACTTCCACCTAAATTCCCGAACCCTTAGAGGCTAATTTCGAACTTCCTTTCTTCATAAAACTTGTAGACCTTTTCTTCTAGATCACAACGAATCCAAAATCATCTCAATTGGATATCTAAAACCCAAGGTATACTCAAATTACCAAAACTCATCGCTGCTGGAAATAGGGGCTCGCGAAGAAAGCCCGCTTCGTCATGGCGAACGCCTGTCTTCGCCATGGAGAGCATACCGAGTGTCTTGCTGCAAGCGCACCATCCTCTCAAGACGTCACGGTGTGCTCCTCACGCTTGTCGCGACGTTGCCCTTCCTACACATTGCGGCGAACCTAAAATTTGCACGTCGCGACGTGTTCATACGCACATCACGACGTGCGGGCTTGGAGAACGACTCCGAACCCTATTTTCCAGCATTTTCACACTTTAATCCTTCCCCAAACATAAATGTAACACCCTTAAACCTTGATTCAAGTCTCATACTGTAGAGCCCGAACTCTACCGCCTTCACTCCAGGTATTATCCTCTTTGGCACTTGTGTGAGTCACGACTCGAACACAAGACCTCAAGGTTTTATTCCACTTTACGTGGATGCCTCTTACCATTGAGCCAAATGGCTCAATGGTAAGAGACGTCCACGTAAAGTGGAATAAAATCTTGAGGTCTTGTGTTCGAGTCGTGACTCACACAAGTGCCAAAGAGGACAACACCTGGAGTGATGGCGGTAGAGGCCGGGCTCTACATTAAAAAGGTTGGCTCAATGGTAAGAGGCGTCCACGTAAAGTGGAACAAAACCTTGAGGTCTTGTGTTCGAGTCGTGGCTCACGCAAGTGCTAAAGAGGACAATACCTGGAGTGATGGCGGTAGAGGCCGGGCTCTACACATACTACATTGCTAACTTAATCAAACCTTAAAATCAGCCACAAACTCCTCAACCCAAGGATTTCACTTAGGTTTTTCCGAAAAACCCTAAACCACCGATTCTTACATATTCAACTCTATTCCAAGGTTTAATCTCACTACAACAAGATTACAAGAGGCTAAACTTACCTGAAAATAGCTCCAATATGTCGAAAAACTCAAGAATCACAAAGCCCTATTTCTCTTCTCTTCTTCTTCACCCACGACACTCTCCTTCCCTTTCTTCTTCTTTTTCTTTCTTTCTTTTCTTTCTCTTCTAATTCTTTCACTTATATCTAAAGGAGATGGGTAAAGACCATTTTACCCCTCCTTTAAAGCCTTAACTTAATCCAACCTAAACAATCTTCCCAAAATACCCTCACACACTCTTACCCTTAAATTCCTATTTAAGCCACATTAAATTCAAATAAATCTCAATTATCCACTAACACTCTCAATTTAAATAAAACTAAGCCTTAATCACACAGTAAACACAATTCATGCTGAATAACATAAATAAGAAAAATTCGTGGCCCAACATTTCTCCCCCTCTTAAAAGAAATTTGTTCCTCGAAATTATTACCTAAATCATCGAAGAGATGCGGATACTTTTCCTTCATGACTTCCAATGGCTCCCATGTAGCTTCCTCTACCGAATGATTCCTCCACAGAACTTTGACTAGCTGAACTGTCTTGTTCCTGAGGACTTTTTCCTTGGTATCCAAAATCTCCACTGGAAGTTCTTCATAACTCAGATCATCCTGCAACTGAACCTCACTAGTCTGAATGATATGAGAAGGATCCGATCTATACCTCCTCAACATAGAAACATGGAAGACATCATGAATCTGAGACAATTCCGGAGGTAACGCCAACCTGTAGGCGAGTGGTCCAATCCTCTCAAGGATTTCATAAGGACCCACATACCTCGGACTCAACTTATCCTTTTTACCAAACCTCATAACTCCTTTCCAAGGAGATGTCTTAAGGAACACTGTAACATCCCGTCACCGATTGGAAGGTTATATTGGTAACTTGAGACGGGTTAGAATTTTACCGCATATTATAGACTGAGCATTCATTTGACCTCTGATTTTGGAGGCCATGAGTCAATTGGCACATGCACATATAGGTACATGCATTCATGAATTTTTCCCGGCATTGAATTGTGTTTCTGATGTGAATTGTGAAATTGAGAGATAAGTAGATATGATTTGTGAAATATTGAAAATTTTGGAATAATTAGGTTTGAATAGTTGAATTGGAAATATTTTAGAGTGATTGTTAATTGATAGTGAACCTTATAAAATTTTCAGGAAATTTGGGAGAAAAAGTCCGGACCGGAAATTTTCTGAGTGACGGACTGATTGACTGAATAGTGCTAGAATAATTGGTACATGGCAATGGAAATTTAGAATTATGATTTTAGAAATTAATATGTCGAGCTATTGAAATTTGGAGACTACTTGGAATGGAAATGATAGTGAATAGAGAAAGAGATGTGAGGAAATCGACAAGAAGCTTAATTGATTTACCTGAAATGCCTTAAGTCTTATAAATTGGGAGGAAAAGAAATTCATTTTCTCTCCTAGGGCACGACCGTTCTTCTTCCTTGCAGACTCTCGATTTTTCTTCTGAGATTTTACTTGCTTATTCCTCCTTGTGCAAAGCTTTGCTTATTGGTTAAGGGAGATGATGTTGTGTGTGATTATGGGAGTTAATCGTGGATGTATGAGGAAAGGGGAAAGAGTTAGAGAAATTTCAGAGATCGGAGGTTTTGAGCTTGAGTTGGTAAGTAATTGGTTATATGTTGTTTATTATGGTGCTTAATGCATTCATGAGGTTAATTGTTAAAGATTAGAGTGTTTGAGTTAAGTTAAGACTGGTTTTAGAGAGAGATTGGGCGAAAAAGCTGATCGGAGAAGGCGACCCGCGACTCGCACGTTGCAGCGTGCGCGAAGCCTCGCCGCAGCGAATTAACATTTAATTCGTCACGGCGAGTGGGAAGGAAGACGTTGCGGCGAGCTTTAAAAGGTTGGACGTCGCGGCGAGCGTAAGTCTTCCACGCCGCGACGAGTCTTCTCCCATACGTCGCGGCGAGCCCTAGGAGAAACGTTTGCCGCGGAGAGCGACATCACACGTCACGGCGAGCGCCTGCAAGACGCCGCGGCGAACAGCTTGAGGTCGCGGCGTGGGATGATTTTCTGATTTGAGTTAATTTGGTTTTTTTTAGACATAACTAATGGTGTAGACCTCCAATTGAGGTGATGTTTGATTCATTACGATATAGAGAAGGAGGTCTACCATTGATGTGAAGAATGAAAGTTGGAATTTAAATGAGTAGGATCGCAATTAGTGAAAGAAAATTAAGAATGTGATTGTATTTCAACTTAAGGATTGTTTTTGCTTATTGGGGTATATTTGTGAGGCTTCTAAATGTAAGGAAAGGCTATTGGAATTTAGGATTGAGCAATTGAGTGGAAAGTTAGAAATTGACAAAAGAAAGGGGAAAATGGAAAATAGTACCGGGAAAGTCATGAATAGGCATAGTACATCTTTTATTCGAGGCATGTGCATCATGAAATTATTTTGACTGTGCATTTTGTAATGGAAATTATTGTCTATTATAGAGGCTCTGATGGATCAATATTCCATAGGTATTGCTGAGACTTCCAGGAAGGTAGCTCGGAAGTTCAGGTGAGTAACCTAGTTGCTTCCTCAATCTTTATGTGATTAATATTCTGCACTGATGCCATGTGGAGATAATGGATGGATATGTGTGTTTGATTTTGATTGGTTTCGGACCATGGGTGTCCGAAATATTGGAAATTTGTTATTGAAGTGCTATTTTGCGTAAATGACTGTGAATGCATCAATGCAATAAATTGTAAAGGTATATGATTGAAATACCGAACCAAAGGTCCAAAGGAATAGGAAATGACATTGATTGTAAATGATCGTAAATAACTATAAATGGGACTTGGAACATATGCATTCATGCATAATGGCATGATCAGATAATGACAGTTGTAATCGGAGCATCCAACGCATTACAGAGCTTTAAGCTCAACACACAGGGCTTCGTGCCCAACGTATTTGAGAGCCACTGGCTCAATGTATCAGGGCATTCAGGCCCAACGTATTCAAAGCTTCAGGCTCAACGCAATGTGCCGTCATTTGACAAGCCAAAGATCAGTAACACCCCACTCCTAGTGACCAACCCGATATCGTTGGTGATATCCGAGTCCGTGCCTGCGCGAGGGTGGCGTATTACATCACCGATTAAAACTCAATATACTTTTTTTCTTTCCTTCACACACACATACACATTAACATATACTGAAACAAGCAGTATTACACACCATTCAATGGACTCGGGCCCTTTTCATAAATACAATTAACTCCAGTCTGTTGATTTTACAAACTGGCTTAAGCAATAATACAGAAAATCAGAGAATAGAAATACACTAATGCAGACGCAAACTAATCCCGACTTCTTTCTTTTACTTGTATACGATACTCCGTGTCAAACGGGTATTCTTCAACCTGAAAATAGATGCAAATTTTGGGTGAGTTTTGCGAACTCAGTGAGTGACCATCATCGATGGTCCATCCAATCACATAACATATAACACATACTTTCATTTCCATTAAGTCACATTTCATATTCCCTATCACACCTCACATTCACATACAGTTTCATATTTTCATTATGTCGATACAATGTCATATTCAATATAATCAAATCGATCATTCAATCAAGTTTATCATTCCCATTCAACACACAATGTCACATTCCCATTCAATACACAATGTCACATTCCCATTCAATACAGTGTTGCAGTCCCATTAAATACAAGTAATTCAACCAATCACATTCTGTACAATCAAATCAATCATGTTATGCATATGTGCATGAAACCCACTTTCCATTGAATTACTTTGTTGTGACCGAGTGTCTAAACCGTCCGCACCCATAGATATTGGGCTCATTGAAACCGTCCCATATAGGGCTCATTGTGAATCGTCCCATAAAGGGCTCATTATAAATCGTCCCATAAAGGGCTCATTGTAAATCGACCCATAAAGGGCTCATTGTCGTTGAGCACGAGGCTCAAATCGATGTCGAGCATGAAGCTCTTTACTCATTGTTGACTACTCGGTCACAACTCTCATTATCTTTCATGAATTCATGCGTTGGAATGTCTTATGCATATTTGCATGCACTCGATCAATCATAGTTACTATCATCGGACCGTAGTCCCACATTCGACATCAATTAAGAAGTCACATTTCATTTATGTGCAATTATGCATGCAAGACATTTTAACAATCTCAATATATACACTTAGGTCATCCCATTCACATTCAAGGAGCACTTCAATAACGCAATTCCAAATACATAATTAATCACCGGACCTCCTGTCTGGAACCCATATTTAATCACAATTAATAAAATAAATCAATACTCATTCAACATATAACAAAAGCAAATAACCAATAAATAAGACCATCTAGGTCTACTCACAGTACTCTCCAAATTTGCATTGGTTTCCAATTTCTGAAAATGCCTGAGTGCGGACATTTATCCTGCACTACCAATTTATGCCATATGCACACATTAATCACTTTGAATAAGAATTCTCATTTATGCACAAATATAGAATAAGGACAATGCATGTTCATGATATTCCCGGCCTTAATCCAATTTTTTTCAACAATAAAATCCGTAAAAAAATTAGAAATTCAATGGCGCTGACGGTGCATGCAATTCGGACCTCTATAGTCCCCAATTAAACAAAACAAAGATTAAAGGCTCCGTTACCCGGCCACGTCAATTTCCCGTCCAAAAATTCCCAATTTCTCACAAAATGAAATTAAATATTCTACGAATCCGATGCCTCAAGAATCAGGTCAATCGGATGTCGGACGGAAAAGAAATTGACAAAAGAAACAATTAGGGCCAACTAATAAAAAATAAAATATAGATATATATAGCGTGCGCACATGGGGCGACATGTCGCCCACGCGAGGCCGACTCACTCCCTTCGTTGCGAAGCGAGGCGAGCCTCGCGATCGGGCCAATCTACCTCGCCTGAGGGACTCCTCCCTCGCGATCCGTGAGGTTCAACCTCACTTCATTCCCTTTTTTTTCCTATTTCCAATCCAAATTTCCAACAACAATAACTCTTAGCACACAAATCGGAAAAATACAAACCATAGCTTGTTGGAAAGATAATGAAAAGCTCTACCATTCTCATGAAGACCATAAAAATCAATTTCACCCTTAAGGGTGTCAAAAATCCCTTCAAAACTACTGCCTACTCAAATCCCATTAAAACAGAACAGTACATTTCAAATTCCTTAACTCTCTGATTCTTCAGCCAAAAATTACCACATAAATATGCTCAATAAGTTCACAATGTCATCTACAACTTTCATGAACAACCCAAAATCAAATTCCATTGCTAAACAAGTCAATTAATTCAGTCAATGTTGCTGTCCCTGAAATCATTCAATTTGAGCAGTAAACTTATAACAAGCATAACTCCCTGTACACAAGTCAGAAAAATATGAAATTTATATCCCTGAAAAGATAAATCCTTGAACTTCAATTTTCATGAAGAACTTAATTTCCAATTTAATTTCTAACCATTTCAAAACTGTCATGCAAGTTACTGCCATGATCAGCAATTCCTAACCTAATGCAGGATCAGTTTTTGCAAAATCATAACTCCCAACTCTGACCTCTAAAAATTATATGCCATATTTCATTTTCAAGATAATGTCTTCCTCTACAACTTTGCAGAAGATCACTCACACCAATTCAATCCAAAAAAATTGCTAAAATTGCTCCCATGCAGAAAGCTCACAAAATCAACACTTTAACTAGGTTTCTCCAAAAAGCATAAAACCAATCAATAGTAATCAGTTCATATCTCCCAATATACAACTCGAAAATTAGCATGATCAGTAGAAATGGAAAGCTAACTCAATATGCATCAACTTCCATGAAGACCATTCTCCCTAATTCCATCTCAATTAATTTAGAAAAATCAGCAAAGATCATTGGGTATGGTTTCGGTTACTGTTCACAGGCAATAAAACAGTAACTTTCCATGCCAAATTTCAACCTATTAGAGTTACAATTTGACCACACCTATTTCACACAAAAATGTAGCTAACATCCCAAAGTTTAGTTGGGCACAAACCTCACCTCATTTACTCACCTATACAATTAGTTATGATCAAAACAGTACAGTAGGTCAAATATCAATTTTCCAGCTTTACTTCTCTATTTACTTCCTTTCATTCCAACACCCTTCCTACATCCATAAGCATCTCAATTGGACACAAAATCAGTCCCTATATCATTCATACATTCACTAGACCAATAATAAAAATTTGGCAGCACTAAACTCTTAAGTTCCATGCAAGATTAGTTATCAAGAATCCATTCAAAATCAAGCTAAAACATTTCTAAACCACATCATTCATTTAGCCTAACACAACATACCCTTATACCCAACAATTCACACTAAAATTTTCATGACATGAAGGCATCATAAATCATGATTCATGAACAAGAACTTCCAATCAATGCAATTACTTACTAATTCACTCATTAAAAGCATAAGTAAAGCTTAAACCATAACTTACCTACTCAAGCCTTCCCTCTTCACTACTACCCCAACCTCTCCACTTTCTCTATGTTTTAGACCTCATACACGGCATCATCATGGGAAGGAGGTTGGAGGTTTAAGCTTATAAGGAAAAACAAGGAGAGTAGCAATTTATTAAGGAGGAGAAAAAAGAAACAAAGAAGAAGAAGAAACCTACGAAGGGAAAGGAAGGAGAAAGCACCATCGGATGAAGGAACAAATTGCAAGTAAAAGTGATTTTCATACTTCCAAGGAGAAAGGAGAAGAGTCGTGGAAGCTTGTCCAACTATTAGATAGCCATTAATAATAAGACAAGTAGGCAAATTCTAAGAAAAAGACAAAATAGGCTAAAAACAAATTAATAAATAGGAACCCTATTGTGAAATTTGACCCATTCAAGTCCAATGGCCCTCATTTCAATCTCAAAATAATATACCCAATATTGTAGTGCCATTGGATAGAAATTTGCGCTACCGAAAATCAATCGGTTCGCCGCTTGACGATTTTTCCGGTCCGAGAATTTTCTCTGGAAAATTCCAAAAAAATTCCTAAAAACCCCTTAAAATAGAAAACAATTTATGGCGCACTCAGAATAATTTTTCAAACCCATTAACCACGTTAATCCCAATAAAATTGTCTGAGGCACGCAAATCGGGAATATCATGTATGCATGCACAGTAAGTTCATGTGCGCAATTGTGACTATGTAGCAATCCTATTATGCATGAGCAGTCCCATGAAATCCCAATCTAGCACATCCTATACCAATTTACTATTCTATCCTTCCAGTAGGGGGTGGGATGTTACACGCACGATCACAACAACGAAATGAAAACGAAAAGTGTCACATGTGCATCATGTTTATATAAATGATTGAATATGAATTGTGTTAAAGGCGATACGCCTTATATTGGTAAAATAGAGCGCATGTGGTATTTTTCTGAATGTGCAAAAATGTGATATTCTCGTGAATCGTGAATATGCATGAATTAGTGAACCATTGATAATGGTTCCTCATTGAGTTCGCAAACTCACCCAACATTGCAAATTATTTTTCAGGAATTGACGAGTACCCCGTTAGACAAACGGGAGTATGGTTGCTGCAAAAGAGTTAGAGTTTGAAGTCGGGATCCGTTTCACATTTGCATCAATGTCATTTTGAATTATGTGTAAATTTGAATTTCAACAAATTCTGCAGATTAGTACTGCTATTGTATTGGGCCTAAATTGAATATGAATAATGTATGTATAAATTGGTTTATGACTGAAATTGCATTTTGATTGGAAACGATTTCGTATTAAAGCGTGCCCAAATTATTTACTGATATTTGCGCACTCAATTGTTTTCAAAAATAAAAATACATTACCGAGTTTTTGAACTGCATTGACTGCTCTAGCATACCACCCTCGTAAGGCACGGGCTCAGATATCACCCACGATATTGGGTTCGGGTCTTGCGGGAGTGAGGTGCTACAAACACTTTCTCACCGACTTCAAACTCCATCTCCTTTTGGTGTGCATCAATGTAACTCTTCATCCTATCCTGTGTTGCCTTAAGTCGCTGCTTAACCAGATTGACTTTCTCAACTGTCGTCTGAATCAGTTCTGGTCCCACCAGTTTCCTCTCTCCTTCTTCATCCCAACAGATCGGAGTCCTACATCTCCTCCCATACAAAGCCTCATATGGAGCCATCTGAATACTCGAATGGTACGAATTATTATAAGCAAATTCGACCAATGGCAAATGCTCATCCCAAGCTCCTCAAAAATCCATTACACATGCCCTGAGCATTCCCTCAAGAGTCCGAATGGTCCTCTCAGATTGACCATCCGTCTGAGGGTGGAAAGTCGTACTAAAATTTAGCTTAGTACCCAAAGCTTCCTGCAAACTTCCCCAAAACGTCGAAGTAAACCGAGGGTCCCTATCAGACACAATCGAATCTGGAATCACATGCAATCTCACTATCTCATCAATATACTTCTTTGCTAACACATGCAAAGAATCAGTCTGCTTAATCGCCAAAAAGTGAGCTGACTTGGTCAACCAATCCACAATAACCCAAATGGCATCGTGCTTCTTACTGGTCTTAGGCAAACCCATCAGAAAATCCATAGTCACCCTCTGCCACTTCCATTCCGGAATAGGCAACGACCTCAACTTGCCTGAAGGTACCTGGTGTTCAGCTTTAACTTGCTGACACACTAGACACTTACTAACAAAGTCTGCTACATCCCTCTTCATGCCCTTCCACCAAAAATACTCTCTCAAATCCCTGTACATCCTAGTGCTACCTGGATGCATGGCATAAGGCGCATTGTGTGCCTCATCCAAAATGTAATCCTTAACCTCCTGCACATCTGGGATACACAACCTGTTTCCCACTGTCATAAGCCCATCATCCCTCACCTCTACTTCAGAACTCTTACCATTTCGAATTTCATCTCGAAGCTTGCTCAAATCCGCATCTTGGACCTGCAACTCTTTAACTTTCTCCCTGAGTATCGGTCTCACTCGGAAGTTAGCTAGAAGACAATCTGACTCCTCCTGCTTCAAGCTTATCTTAAGCTTGGCCATCTCTTCCAATAAAGGAAGATAAACCGTCCGAACATGAGCAATCGAAGACTTCCTACTCAAAGCATCCGCCACAACATTGGCTTTGCCCGGATGATACTCAATTAGTAAGTCATAATCCTTGAGCAACTTGATCCATCTTCGCTGTCTCAAATTCAGTTCCTTCTGGCTCAACAAATACTTAAGACTCTTATGATCGGTAAAAATCCTCTTCTGAACTCCATACAGATAATGCCTCCAAATTTTCAAGGCAAAGATCACAGCTGCCAATTCCAAATCATACGTCGGATAGTTCAACTCATAAGGCTTCAACTGTCTCGAAGCATAAGCAATCACCCTATCTCCCTGCATCAAAACACAACCAAGACCCTTCCTCGAAGCATCACTATACACAGTATAACCCTCATCACCCGATGGCAAAATCAGAATCGGTGAACTTGTCAATCTATGCTTGAGCTCCTCGAAGCTCTTCTGGCACTCATCACTCCATATAAACTTTTGATTTTTCCTTAACAACTTCATCATCGGAGTGGCTATCATGGAGAATCCCTCCACAAATCTCCTGTAATAACCTACCAAATCCAGAAAACTCCTCACCTCTGCTACATTCTTCGGGGCTTCCCAATTAACCACCGCTTCTATTTTCTTGGGATCCACATGCACTCCTTGATCTGAGATTACATGTCTAAGAAATGCAACTTCCCTCAACCAAAATTTGCATTTATCGAATTTGGCATACAACTCGTTCCTCCTCAAAGTCCCCAAAGCAATCCTCAAATGCTCTTCATGCTGCTCATCACTCTTGGAATAAACCAATATATCATCATTAAAGACAATGATAAATTGGTCCAAAAAAGGCTTAAAGACCCAATTCATCAAATCCATAAAGGCTGCAGGGGCATTCGTCAACCCAAAAGGCATAACTAAGAACTCAAAATGCCCATACCGAGTCCTGAACGCAGACTTTGGCACATCCAACTCCTTTATCCTCAACTGATGATAACCCGATCGCAAGTCTATCTTGGAGAAGACTTTCGCCCCTTGCAATTGATCAAACAGATCATCAATGCGAGGAAATGGATATCTATTCTTCATCGTGACAGGATTCAGCTTCCGGTAGTCTACACACATCCGCAGCGATCCATCTTTCTTCTTCACAAAAAGAATCGGAGCTCCCCAAGGTGAAGAGCTCGGTCTAATATACCCCTTCTCCAATAACTCCTCCAACTGTTCCTTAAATTCTTTCAATTCTTCCGGAGCCATCCGGTAAGGCGGAATTGAAATCAGCGCCGCACCTGAAAGAAGCTCAATGGGAAACTCAATTTCCCTAGCTGGCGGTAGTACCGGTAATTCCTCGGGAAAAACATCCGAGAATTCCCTGACTACTGGAATATCCTCCAGCTGCCCTCTATCTGTTTCGGTATCCACCACATAGGCCAAAAATGCCTCATCATCTTCTCTGCTGTCAAAGCTGAAACAATTTTGGGCGGACTTGCTTTTCTGTCCCCCGAAAACACCACTCTCCTGTCGTCATCCAATTCAAATTCCACCGTCTTCTGCTTACAATTCAGAAGGGCATTGTACTTCTCTAATGTGTCCATACCCAAAATCACATCTAATCCTCCCATCTTCAGTGGCATTAAATCCACCACTAGAAGTTCTCCACCAACACATAGCTCACAGTCCCTATATACTTGACTGATAACAATAATATACTGGCCGATTGGGGTACTCACCATCAGCGGAGTATCCAATGAGCTCAAATTCCTATCACACACAGGTTTACTTGAAGAAACAAACGAATGAGTAGAACCCAAATCAATCAAAGCAATCACATCATCAGAAAATAACTTAACAGTACTAGTCACAACATCTAGAGTGGTCTCTGCATCCTCCCGAGTCATTGCAAACACCCTAGCCTGTGCCTACCCCCTAGGTCTCCCTGGAATGCTCACTCTCTTAGCTGCATCAGAACTGCCCACTTCTGTTGCAGTCCTCTGTCGCACAGTCTCTGCTCTCCTAGAAGCTTGCATCTGGCTTCTCTCTTGCCGTGGAGGCTGAGGACACTCTCTAGCAATGTACCTCTTCTCCCCACAGTTAAAGCAAGCTCCTATCAATCTGTAGCACTCTCCTCTATGGGGTCTCCCGCAATGCTCACACTTCGGAATAAATGACCTATCCCCATCTCCCCTTCTACTGCCGCCCACCGTTGAGGCTTGGTGAGAAACAGTAGAAGTCCTCACAGGTCGAGATCGGCTCGCACCACTGCTCCTCTCCTCAGACTGCACAGGAAAGGTTCTGGCACTCCTCTCAGGCATAGGAGTACTAGTACTACCTCCCCTCTTGAACTGCTCTCTTCCTTTTCTCTTCTTGTTCACAGCACTCTTGATATTCTCAACCCTCAATGCTGCCTCAACCAACTGCTGAAAGTCACAAAAATTCTGCACTATCACTTTCTTTCTGATGGCCAAGTGTAGTCCCGACTCAAACCGGTGACATCTAGTAGCCTCACTCATCATCAAATCCGAAACATACCTCGCCAACTGAGTGAATCGACGCTCATACTCACTGACTGTTATCTCCCTCTGAATAAGACTGAGGAACTCCCTCTGCTTCTGCTGAATGTACACCTCAAACAGATATTTCTTCCTGAAAGCAGCAAGGAAGTCCTGCCATGCTAACCCTACTGGTCTCGTCTGACTCCCTGGCACAGTCTCCCACCAATGCAAAGCATCTCCCTGAAGCAAACTGGCAGCATAAATAACCCTCTCATCATCCTCACACTCTATCTGGTGCTGCCAAATTTTAGCTTGGTTTTGGATTGTATATTGATTTTGGATTGTATATTTTAGCTTAAGGGGTTAGTGCTGCCAAATTGTGGTAGGTATTCCTAGAGAATGTATGAATGATATAGGGACCGATTGTGTGTCCAATTGGGATGCTTATGGTAGTAGAATTTGAATTGGCATGATAGGAAGTGTCTTTGAGTATTAAAGTTGAAAATTGGTTTTTGACCTACTGTACTGTTTTGAGCATAACTCATTGTGTGGTTATGAAAATGAGGTGAGGTTTGTTCCAAAATAAACTTTGGTTTGTTGGCTACAGTTTTGTGTGAAATAGGTATTGTCTAATTTTAGCCTTAAGAGGTTGAATTTTGGATTGGAACGTTACTGTTGTAGTTTATGTGAACAGTAACCAAAACTATGACCTACTAGTTTTGATGATTTTTCTCAATTAATTTAGAAGGAATTAGGGAAAATGATCTTCATGAAAGTTGAAGCCTATTAAGTTAGGTTTCCATTCCCACTGATTTGGCATGTTTTCGATCTTTATATTGGGAGATATGCACTGTGGAATATTGACTGATTTTGAGCATTTTGTGGAAACCTAGACTAAGTGTGGATTTGGTGCACATTCTGATTAGAAGCAATTTTAGCAATTTATGTGAATTGAATTGGCTTGCATGATCTTCTGAAGAGTTGTAGAGGAAACAATTATATTGAAAATGATATATAGCATGTGATTTTTGGAGATCATATTTGGGAGTTATGAGTTTTCAAACACTGAACCTGCATTAGGTTATTAATCGCCTACGATCGGTGAAACTTGCATGACAAGTTTGAAATTGTTAGGGATGGAATTGGATTCTGAGTTCTTCATGAAAATTTAAGTATGAGATCTTATCTTTCCAATGATATAAGGTAGTGATTTTTTTTGACATTTTTGCTAGGAGATATGCTGCTTTGAAATGTACTGTTTACATTGGGAAATTTCAGTGGGCAGTTGCTTTGGTGAATTGTTTGGCCAAGTTAGAAAATGAATTTGAGTTCAGGTTGTTCATGAAAGTTGTATATAACATTGAGAACTTTCTGATCATATTTATTGTGTAATTGTTGACAAAGGAAATGAGAAGTTATTGAATTTACAAGATACTGTACTGTTTTAAAACCCATTGACTAAGCAGTAGGTTTAATTGGATTTTTGACACCCTTAGGGGTGAAATTGATTTTTATGGTCTTCATAAAACTTGTAGAGTTTTTCATGATCTTTCCAACGAGATTTGGTTTGTAATGTTCTGAATTGTGTGCAAAGAGTTATGACTGATAGAATTTCAGTTGGAAAAATAGGAAAAAGAGAAGGGAATAGGGGTAGCATATATATATATATATTAATTGTTTTATTTGATTTTTGGACCTATAAAGGTACGAATTGAGTACTGTCAGTGTCGTTAGATTTCTAATTTTTAGACGAATTTTTGTGATTGAAAATTTGGATTTAGGGTCGGGAAAATCATGAGCATGCATTGTACATATTTTAAGCGCTACATGTGCATTCTGAAATATTTCTGATTGGATTTTTGGTAATCATTGCATACTGTAACTGGTTTAGAGGCACATTTGGAGTGTCGGTCTACAGATGTCACTGAAACTTCCAGGTATTAGCTCGAAGTGCAATGAGTAACCTAGTTGGTTCCTCAATCTATATGTGATTAAAATTATGTGTTTATGCCATGTGGAGATAATGGAGGGCTTATGTGTGTTTGCTTTTGATTGATTTCGGACCATAGGTGTCCGAAATATTGGGAACTTGATATTGAAGTGTTATTTGTGTGTAACTGTTTTTGAATGATTACGTTTGAAATCTCGGACCAAAGGTCCGAGGGATGGGGTGATTTGACATTGAAGTAAAACTGCTTGTGAATGTAAAAAATAAAATAGTTATGACTGAAATACCGGACCGAAGGTCCTAAGGACTGGGAATTGGGCATTGAAATGTAAACTGACTGTAAATGTAAATTGGGACATACGCATTCATGCATAAAGGCATGTTCAGATAATGATAGTTGTGACTTGAGTCGCCACTGTTACACACTGTTACTGAACCGATCCTCGAGCTCAAGAGGGGTTAGTGCATCCTGCATGAGGGCTCTCCTACTCACTAGACGCGTCTACTGAATACTGATCACTGTTAAGCGCTCGGTCACAACACTGTAATAAACTAGAAATGAGTCACATGTGCATTGCATACAAATGTGATAACTGATTTACGAAATTGCCTAAGTTCTGTAATTGTTATATGATAATATTGAATGTATAATTAACTGAAACTGTGAGTTGCTTGCGATATGCATGAATTGGTTTAACCATCGACGATGGTTTCTCACTGAGTTCGCAAAACTCATCCAAAATTTGCATCTATTTTTCAGGTCTTGAAGAATACCCTGTTTGACACGGGAGTATGTCTACTGTATGTAAGTGAAAGATAGAGGTCGGGATCAGTTCGCGTCTACATTAGTGTCTCATAATTGTACTTCAAAATCTCTGTAAAAGAATGCTCTGTATTTATAGTGAGCCCAATATGGTTAAGGCTTTTTGTTCATTAAATGGCTATTGTAATTATTATTGACTGTCTGTAATAACTGAAAATGCTTCCTTTTACCGTGGGCTCAAGTTGTCTACTGTTTTCCGCGCGAATGAATGTTTTTTTTAAAAATAATAATTAAAAAAAATATTGATACTGAGTTTCGACTGACTGATGTAGCACGCCACCCTCGCGGGGCACGGACTCGGATATCACCAACGATGTCGGGTTCAGGTCACGCGGGAGTGGGGTGTTACATTTAGGTGGTATCAGAGCCCAACAGTACGTCTGTATCTGGGCATTTTCTGGAACATAGGTCAAGTTGCATGCATTTGAGTCGCGTCGTTGCAGATCGTGGCAACTGATCCCTAGTCTGAGTCGCACGAGTAGAAATCCTACGTGTGCATATGTGTTAAGTGATTAAGTGTGAGAAAAGTGAGACTGTATCAGAATGAGAGCTTATGAAAGTGTATGGGCAATTAGGAAGGGGAAAAAGGAAAAATGGATAATGAGATTTATATTGTACTGTGATTATAAACTCTCGAATGTGGTATTAATATGACTACGTTGACATGGATTGATTGAAGAAAGAAATGCTATCAAAATGAATCAGGGGATTGAAAGTGGCAATATTACGGCGAAAGAAAACGGAAATGTCTATAGCTTGGAAAGGTTCACTGTGAATATGAGAAACATAGTGGTTAAAGTATGCTTTGTGAGAGTAAAAGTTCGAGATGATTAGGTAATTAGAGTTGTGACTTGTATATTCAACGAAATGGGGATAATTGGAAATGAGCAAAAAGTATATGGTTCGATCAGGCAGATATGGATTCACTACATTTGTGTTAGTGGATATCCTAGATGATGATAGCGAGATTGCAATGAGATTAAACAAAAGAACGTAAAGAGCGAAGAAGTAGAAATGGTGAGACGAAAGTGTACAGATGAACTTTCGTGAAACGGTTATGATCATGAACGCATGAGTTTGGGACCAAAATGGTTATGCGAATATTGTGCTAAGAGTTGATTGAATCAGTATAAGAGGATAGTAGGGTAAAAGGAAGACTGGAAATTTCTACTGAATGTGCATCGGAAAATTCTGGATTGGTTGAATATGTGTATAGGGACACATAAATGGTAAATGGATGGGTAAACAGATAAAGATGCAATGACTGTAATATGTTGTTGTGTTTTGGGTGATGTGTCCCTGAATGTATTATCAAGGTGAATACCCTATCATGGATTGGTAGAGGAAATAAAGAGATAGTCAAGTCGATATGACCTTAAAAAGGCCAAGCTTGCATGTAAATGAGATGGGACTAAAACTATGTGAAAAGAAGTACAATGACAAGTGGGAAAGGAAACAATGATAGTGATAGTGAAATAAGGACAGTGATAATGAAACAATAATAGTGGTATATGAAAAGAGTTGTCGAGTTGAGGGTAATTCACCTTTGTGAGTATATCTTGGATAGTGAAACAATTGAGCTTATGTGTGGAAATAATAGAGGAAACGATCGGTGATTTATTGACTAAGTGCTAATCATAGTTCCTATAGTGTAAGGGTCATAATTTATAGTGCTTGTTCGGGAGGAAATTAAAATTTCAAATGATGTAACGTATGTGAAGAATTCGAGGAAAGAAGAAAGACACGATTTTGAAATAATTCCTCTGTTCGAGGATTGGCACAAACAGAAAAGAGTTTTGTAGAATCCTTAGTAGTATAAGCTACTAATTGGTCCCCGGATGAGATGAAATGATTTTGGTGATGTATATACCAAGTGGAAATGTCAAAGAAATTGTTTAGTGTCTCACAGAACCTTAGTGCAAAGGATGTTCCGATCATTCAAGTTATGCATTCAGGTTATGGCATAAACTTGGAGACAACAAGTATAATTGAAATTGATCCTTGCGAGATACTACGAACGATTAAACGATTGAAAAGCAATTAGGGACATTAATCGGTTGATGAGACTTTCGTGAACAGTATAATGACGGTAGCAAGACTAATGGTCATGACAGGAACAAAACGAAAAGAAGTATGGACGAAATCAAAAGTGAAATTGAGTCATATCTCAAGAGGAGATTTAGACATAACAAGTGAAATATACTACTGAGGTTATCTGCTTTGTGTGTACGGGAATGTAACGTATCCACCTACGTGAGTGGAATTTTAATTTGAGGTGATTCTATTGCAATGTGAAGTGAATAGATCTCCATATATGATGCAAAACTGTTGGGAAATCTTGATTCGAAACTAAGAAGAAAATAGTCCCAAACTGCGAAGTGAAATACTCAAATGAAGTGGAATTTATGGAGGTCGAAGTACGGATGACTAGGTATTGGCATATGTCGATGTGAATGACAGGAAATCAATTGATAAGAGAAACTGAAACTGACGTGATGTAGTGTTACCTTCATTAAGGAATCGCAAATACACTAACTGTGGACTCACTGAAAGGTTTGACTGATGTCTGTTAAAAAAAACAATGAGCAATGCCTAGAGATTGCTATGAGGTAAACAAATGGTATTAACTGAGAACTACAATCATAGGTGTAATGTGCTTGCAAGTGTTGCAAAGTAAAAGAGTTATATGAATCATGGAAGAACCTGACACTGGTAAGAAGCATACCTTTGGAGATTGTGCAGTGTGTGATGACGTGTCAATTTATGAGAACGGTATAAGAGGAAATGCATTGTTTTTGATAAATGAACGGTATACATAATTGAATATTATATTGGTAAAGGTCGAGTGTGAGTCCAAATAGTGAACAGATAATGCTGCAATGAACAGACCAATTACAGATATTGGGATTTCCAAAGAATGTCAAGTAGATTTTGGGTAATTATGAAGTGTTACTGGAAAATTGAAGTTGTAGATCTAGTGATACTGGATAGAGGTAAGAAAGGTTAAGAGTGCAGGAGTTAAAGTGGTGAGTCTATAATGAGTCTGAATATGCGAGTGAAATCGGAAAACAATATTGAATGATTCAAAGAAGAAGTATGTGTGCGAAAAAAGTGATAGAACAAGAAAGTGAGCGATCGAAGCTAGACATTCTAGTAGGTATATCACGAAAAGTGAAATTGAATAACTATGGGTATAGAACGAAATGATTATAGATTCAAGTGCGTAGAGGTTTGAATGTTCAATAGGAAAAGTGCTTAAGTGTTTAGACTGCAGAGGATTATAACCTCATGATGTAGTTTTGACTGAATGATTATAGAATTAATGGTGATCACAAGATGGAATTGTACACGCTTGTATTACACAAAAAAATCCTAACAAGAGGCAAAGACCAACATTGAGTCGAGATGCTTGTGATGAGTGAAACAAAGGAAAGTGACTTAGGAAACCTGCATGGGTTAGCTGAAGTGGATCAGGATCGGACAAATGAAATAGAATGAAATGCATATAGAACAGTGAAATGTCAAAAGAACACTGAATTTGGACTAAGAGTCAATGAAATATGAAGGATAAATGCGTTAGGTGGATTACCACCGGTTATAGTGAAAAATAGAGATAAGTGCCACTGTGTCGGTACCAAAGGAAAGGGAAGTGTTGCAGACAAGAGAAACTATTTTATTGTAAGTATCATAGTGACAAAGTGTACGCAGAATTGGCAAAAAGGGTATCAATGAAGTTATTGGAATAAGTCTGTATATTGAGAAAAAGGTATTGGATGGATAAAACGTGATAAGTGAACAGGTTCGGAAATAATAATTTGAGTCATAGCAACCGACTGCCTTACTGCGATTTTTTGGTAAAGGAATGATGGAGTGACTTAGTGTATGGGAATTGTAGGAACAAATGATTACTGTCATATTGAACCGTGGACTGACAATTTTGAGGACGAAATTTTTCTAAGGAGGGGGGAGTTGTAACATCTCACCCCCGATGGGAAGGGTAAAATAGTAAATTGGCTAGGGGTAAGAGTGATTAGGACTGCTTTGACATTGTTATACATACTGGTACTGGTGATCAGCGAAAATAGTGCACATGAAATAACTGTACATGCATACATGACATTCCCAGTATTTGGGCCTAAATGACATTTTATTGTGATTAACGTGGTTATTGTGTGTGAAAAATTATTCTGAGTGAGCCATAGTGAGTTTTCCATTTTAAGAGATTTTTGGGAATTTTTTTGGAATTTTCCGGAGAAAATTCCCGGATCGGAGAAATCGCCAAGTGGCGAATCGGTTGCTTTTCGGTAGCCAAAATTGCTACCCAATGACACGACAATATTGGGTATATTATTTTGGAAGTGAAATGAGGGCCATTGGACTAGAATGGGTCATATTGTAGTAGGATTTCTAAATCCTATCCCTAATTTGTCTTTTAGCCATTTTGTCTCTTTCCTCACCAACTTGACACTTGTCCTATTGACTTAATGGGTTTTGTCTTTTGTTCCTTGCTTCTCTTGGTTATTGTCTTCATAAAAGAGTGAAAGATGCATTGTACTTGCTCATTTTTACTCATCCACCGAAACCTACTTTTATTTTCTCTTCTCCATCGATTTTCTTCTCTTTAAGAAATCCTTCCTCCAAATCTTACCAAGCCGCTTTCTTTCCTTGATAAACCTACACATGTTTGGGATTAGAAGTGAGTGGAGAAGTGGTTGAGGTAGATAGCAAAGAAAGAATTGAAAGGAATTGAAGATTGGAAGCTAATTAGGTAAGTTGTATTGTTAAGCTTTAATTATGTAGTTAATGAATCATGGTTGTTAGATGCACTCAATGGGAATTTTGGTGTAATTATTATGCTTATTGATGGATTAATTTGATGATAATTATTGTTTGAATTGGTGGGTATAAGACTAGGTTTAAGTATGACTTGAAAGTAATATGATTGAAGTGTTTTTAGCTTGATTTTGGATTGTATATTGATGACTAATCTTGCATGAAAATTAAGGGGTTGGTGCTGCCAAATTGTGGTAGGCATTCCTAGAGAATGTATGAATGATATAGGGACTGATTGTGTGTCCAATTGGGATGCTTATGGTAGTAGAATTTAAATTGGCATGATAGGAAATGTCTTTGAGTATTAAAGCTGAAAATTGGTTTTTGACCTATTGTACTGTTTTGAGCATAACTCATTGTGTGGTTATGAAAATGAGGTGAGGTTTGTGTAAAATAAACTTTGGTTTGTTGGCTACAGTTTTGTGTGAAATAGGTATTGTCTAATTTTAGCCTTAAGAGGTTGAATTTTGGATTGGAACGTTACTATTGTAGTTTCTGTGAACAGTAACCAAAACTATGATCTACTAGTTTTGATGATTTTTCTCAATTAATTTAGAAGGAATTAGGGAAAATGGTCTTCATGAAAGTTGAAGCCTATTAAGTAAGCTTTCCATTCCCACTGATTTTTGCAGTTTTTTGATCTGTATATTGAGAGATATGCACTGTGGAATATTGACTGATTTTGAGCATTTTGTGGAAACCTAGACTAAGTGTGAATTTGGTGCACATTCTGATTAGAAGCAATTTTAGCAATTTCTGTGAATTGAATTGGCTTGCGTAATCTTCTGAAGAGTTGTAGATGAAACAATTATCTTGAAAATGATATATAGCATGTGATTTTTGGAGATCATATTTGGGAGTTATGAGTTTTCAAATACTGAACCTGCATTAGGTTATTAACTGCCCTGATCAGCAGAAACTTGCATGACAAGTTTGAAATTGTTAGGGATGGAATTGGATTCTGAGTTTTTCATGAAAATTTAAGTATGAGATCTTATCTTTCCAGTGATATAAGGTAGTGATTTTTTTTTAAATTTGTGCTAGGAGATATGCTGCTTTGAAATGTACTGTTCAGATTGGGAAATTTTAGTGGGCAGATGCTTTGGTGAATTGTTTGGCCTAGTTAGCAAATGAATTTGAGTTCAGGTTGTTCATGAAAGTTGTAGATAACATTGGGATCTTTCTGAACATATTTATTGTGTAATTGTTGACAAAGGAAATGAGAATTTATTGAATTTACAAGATACTGTACTGTTTTAAAACCCATTAACTAAGCAGTAGGTTTAATTGGATTTTTGACACCCTTAGGGGTGAAATTGATTTTTATGGCCTTCATGAAACTTGTAGAGTTTTTCATGATCTTTCCAACGAGATTTGGTTTGTAATGTTCTTAAATGTGTGCAAAGAGTTATGAATGATTGAATTTCGGTTGGAAAAATAGGAAAAAGAGAAGGGAATAGGGGTAGCATATATATATATATATATTAATTGTTTTATTTGATTTTTGGACCTATAAAGGTACGAATTGAGTACTGTCAGTGTCGTTAGATTTCTAATTTTTAGACGAATTTTTGTGATTGAAAATTTGGATTTAGGACCGGGAAAATCATGAACATGCATTGTACACATTTTAAGTGCTACATGTGCATTTTGAAATATTTCTGATTGGATTTTTGGTAATCATTGCATACTGTTACTGGTTTAGAGGCACATTTGGAGCGTCGGTCTACAGATGTCACTTAGACTTCCAGGTATTAGCTCGGAAGTACAGGTGAGTAACCTAGTTGGTTCCTCAATCTATATGTGATTAAAATTATGTGTTTATGCTATGTGGAGATAATGGAGGGCTTATGTGTGTTTGCTTTTGATTGATTTCGGACCATAGGTGTCCGAAATATTGGGAACTTGATATTGAAGTGCTATTTGTGTGTATCTGTTTGTGAATGATTACGTTTGAAATCTCGGACCAAAGGTCCGAGGGATGGGGGTGATTTGACATTGAAGTAAAACTGCTTGTGAATGTAAAAAAATTGGTTATGGTGAAATCTTGACCGAAGGTCCAAGGATCGAATTGGGCATTGAAATGTAAACTGACAGTAAATGTAAATTGGGACATACGCATTCATGCATAAAGGCATGTTCAGATAATGATAGTTGTGACCTGAGTCGCCACTGTTACACACTGTTACTGAACCGAGCCTCGAGCTCGAGGGGAGTTAGTGCATCCTGCATGAGGGCTCTCCTACTCGCTAGATGCGTCTACTGAATACTGATCACTGTTAAGCGCTCGGTCACAACACTGTAATAAACTAGAAATGAGTCACATGTGCATTGCATACAAATGTGATAACTGATTTACGAAATTGCCTAAGTTCTGTAATTGTTATATGATAATACTGAATGTATAATTAGTTGAAATCGTGAGTTGCTTGCGATATGCATGAATTGGGTGAACCATCGATGATGGTTTCTCACTGAGTTCGCAAAACTCACCCAAAATTTGCATCTATTTTTCAGGTCTTGAAGAATACCCCGTTTGACACGGGAGTATGTCTACTGTATGCAAGTGAAAGATAGAGGTCGGGATCAGTTCGCGTCTACATTAGTGTCTCATAATTGTACTTCAAAATCTCTGTAAAAGAATGCTCTGTATTTATGGTGAGCCCAATATGGTTAAGGCTTTTTGTTCATTAAATGGCTATTGTAATTATTATTGATTATGTAATAACGAAAATGCTTCCTTTTCCGTGGGCATGAGTTGTCTCTTCGCTTTTCGAGCGAATGAATGTTTTTTTTATTTTAAAAAAAACATATTAATATTGAGTTTTGACTGACTGATGTAGCACGCCACCCTTGCGGGGCACGGACTCGGATATCACCAACGATGTCAGGTTCGGGTCACGCGGGAGTGGGGTGTTACAAACAGTGTCACACACATGCAGCAAGCATACACATATTGGCCATACACACAACAACAATAAATATATTACCCACCTAATATCGCTCGAGAATCAAGCTCACTGTGGTCCTTCCTCTTGCGATTGGGTCAATTCGGCTTGGTTTCCTATAACAAACCAAGTTTCCATTCAATTAACATTCAAAAGAAATATTCAAAAGCTTGGAAACCAAAAGGAAAAGCATGAAAAGTCTACATTCGACTTCCACCTAAATTCCCGAACCCTTAGAGGCTAATTCCAAACTTCCTTTCTACATACAACTTGTAGTCCTTTTCTTCTAGATCACAACGAATCCAAAATCACCTCAATTGGACATCTACATCCCAAGGTGTACTCAAATTACCAAAACTCATCGCTGCTGGAAACAGGGGCTCGCCGCGGTGAAGCCCCGTTCGTCGCGGCAAACGCCCGTGCTCGTCTCGGCGAGTACACTAGTGTGTGCCGCGGCGTGCACCATCCTCTCGCACGTCGCGACGTGCTCCTCACTCTCGTCGCGATGTTGCCTGTTGGGACCCGATCTGGAAACCGAATCCCAACCGAAAAAGCAGAACGGAAAACGGAATCGAATGGAAACAAAAATTTCGCAACAAAATTTTGAATCAGAAAACAAAGCATTCGATAACGCGAAACGAAAAACGAAGCAGAATCGAATAACATAATACGGAAAACAAAATCGAGAGCGAATCAAAAGCGATTCGAATATACGAAAGTGGAAACA
The DNA here is from genome assembly GCA_029891385.1 of Erythroxylum novogranatense. Classification (NCBI taxonomy): domain Eukaryota; kingdom Viridiplantae; phylum Streptophyta; class Magnoliopsida; order Malpighiales; family Erythroxylaceae; genus Erythroxylum; species Erythroxylum novogranatense. The sequence continues at coordinate 23,914,122 of CM057235.1, forward strand.
AACACTTAACAAAGCGAATCCGACATCCGAAAACAATAACCAGAGAAACACAAAGTATGGAAAACTTATCGCGTTGGATTACCTCGACTAACCATCCGAAATCCGGTATAATTTTTTTTTCTCTTATTCATTCCTTTTTTCTTTAGTCAATCACATTCAAATCATAATCAATCCATACAATTTCCTTTTTGGAAATTTATCCTCATATAACACTCAATTCATATAATTTGTCTTAATCACGCAAATCTCATCTTTACCAAACTAACTTCTTAATTCTTATTCTTATCTTAACCCGATTTTTACCGAAAATCGGGCAGCATAACGGCTGTATTTTGACAGCCCAAAAATTTCTGCAAAGGCAAAAACACACTTCTAATATCTCAACCCAATAGCACAAATCAACATCGGACCTCCCGTCCGGAATCCGAAATACCAATGAACGCACATCTAAACCTAACACTTCAAAATCCTCAATCGATCATATAAAATCTCAATCAATCCCACCACATTCAATATCTCAAATCCATATGCAAAATCCACATTCAATATCCAATTACATACATAAAGCATAATCATACTCGATTATGATCATAAAATCAATATCCAAGTCTCAATTCATATACATCCCGTAATAACTGCTTTATATACACAAAAGGCAATTCAAGCCAAAAACAATATCAATTCTCAATTTACACAAAAATACAAATGCGGCAAAATTGAACTTGACGCTCTTTCATCCGATCTCCTGCTCGAAAACCTAGAGATGGGGATGAAAGGGGGGTGAGCTCGGAAGCTCGTGGATAATATATTTATAAATTGAAACATAAGCAAAAACATTTCTCAAAACATTTGTTATTTTGCAAATCTTTCAACAAAAACTTATTTCTTCAACTTTCCACATTTTCATATTCTTTATTACTAATTTCCAAAAATTTCTCGATTTCAAAGCTCAATTTCTCATTCAAATTCTCAAATCATTCCAAATCATGCATACATGAATGCAACACATTTTCAATGCATCACAAATATGAACAAAAGCAAAACGCACATAACATTTCAAAATGGTTTGATGTTGGACCCCACACCCCACCCGTAGGTGTTTGCAAGTTATACTGCGGCGTGTGTTTGTCGGTTATACCGCGACATCCAACACAAATCACAATAACACATTAAATGGTTTGATTTGGTCCATAATAGGACGTACTGCACATTTCCGCATAGCGATCATGTGCAGCCGTGAAGGGAGTTCGTGATCGGAACTCCATTGCCTCTTGCGGGTAGCCGGCGAAGGCTTAAACAAGTAGAGGCGATGCAACGACTCACAAAAGGACCTGACCAAACCCACATAGCACATAAGCAAAACGGAATTTCAGATTGCTCGAAGGCACTTTTCAAAATCTTAATTTTCTTAAAATTTTTCATATCATATCATCATAATGTGTCATAAATGACACCAACATATATCTACATGAATTCATATAACAAATCGAATGCAATTCACTTAAATCACATATTCATCAAATTCATCACAATATATGCACTAATTCTTTAAATCATTTAAATCATAAATCAAATAATTTGAAAACCATGAATTTCATAATTTTTGCATTTTCTAAAACTCATTTTAACCCTTCGAAATCATAATTTCAAACATTTACATCCTTTTTCAAACATTTTTATCAACAATAATTTATCAAAAATCAAATTTTGTTTTCTTTAATTTTCAAAAATTCACATATAGCTTATAAATCAAAATATAAATATACTACCCACCTCATATCCATGCTAACAACTTGCTTTGTGCCTCAATTGCTCCAAAGCCTCCTTCTTTCTTCCAATTTAACATTCCCTAAAGCAATGTCATCAAAATTCAATCTCATAAATAACTTAATCCTTGATTTGATGCATAAGTCATCAATTCATACTAATTCAAGATATGTACATCATTAATTTCTAAAATCCCCAAATTCCAAATTGAACCTAAACCAATTCAATCAAATTCAATATCATAATTAACTTAATTTCTCAAATTGAGCTTAGAAAACATCAATTCCTCACATATTCAAGCTATTTCAATCTCCAATTTTGAAAATCCTCAATTTTCAAAATTGGCCTAAACCAATTTACACAAATTCAATACCATAAATCGCAATTTCTTCAAAATTGATTTCATATTTCACCAATTCCTACTATTATCGATGATTCTACACCATTAATTCACAAAATCCCCAAATTCCTAATTTGGCCTAAACCCCCAATTTACAATTTTTCAAATTAAACTTCACCTAAAGCATAAACATCAAAATTAACTTAGGATATCTCAAATTCATCACTAATTCAAGCAATCTAAAGCAACAATTTCAAAAACCCCCAAATTCAAACTTTGACATAATCCTAATCACTCAATTAACCAAAATTAAATCTCACTTAAGGCATATTCATCACAATTCACTTTATAAACTACAAACTCATATCATTTTCCATGATTCTAAGCCATCAATTTTTAAAAACTCCAACTTCTAAAATTGGGCAAAATCTCTACTCACACAAAATCCAAAATTAAATCTAACATACTTGGCAATCTCTCAAATTAACTTCAAATACCACAAACCCACATCATAATCATGCTAAAATAACCAAAAGCTCATCAAAATTTATCAAAAACTTAAAATTTAAAGATTTTCTTTTATCTCTTCCACCTCCATTTTCGGATATTCTAAGCCCCAAGAGAAGTTTTCCTCTTCTTCCATATGTTTCCTCTTGAAACTACTTCAAAATCCTTTAAGAACCCAAGAGAAATCCAAAACTCACCTTACTCTTTCTTCTTTTCTTCCTTCTTTCCCTCTTCGTTATTTCTCTTCTCTTTTTATTTCACTTCTTTCATTTTCCAGACTCTTCCACGACACTCCTCTGATTTCAAGGTGCCAAGTCATTAAAATGGGGCACAAATGACCAAGTTGCCCCTCACTTATTTGCCTATTTCCAAAATTGCCCCTGTAGGAACTTGAAAAACTGACTACTTGCGTCTTGTTTTCAAGCATCTAAACGAAATAATTTGGAAAAACTTTCTTCTTGAAAATTGTTCCTCTAGATCATACAAAATCCAACGCCACCAACCACGCTCAATTCGGATCAGAAATGAAGAATTTATAGCCGAAATACTATCTGAACTTCACAAAATCCGAGACTGAACATTAACATCACTTCAGTCCAGAAATTAACAATCTTAGGGATGAAATTAAATTTCGATCCCTTCACAAGAGTTGTAGCCCTATATCTTAATTTTATTTTCCCTCAAGAATAAACTCAATCGGAGTTGTACAGCTCCTGAATTTCGCAAAATACCGAACCATGTTCAGAAAATTATCCAACTTATAACCTATAACCAAATCTCCTACTTTGGTTCAATCAATCTCTTTCCATTTAATCTCCTAAAAATCATAATTCTTCAAGAAAATGAAATTAATTATCTTAGGAATCCAACGCTTCGAGAATCAAATCAATCGGATGTCGGACGAAGGAATTATAAGCAAAAGATTACAAAAGGGATCGGATTAAAAACAAAGTAACGGAACTTCAAAACCGAACTTTTCAAAAATCATATCTCTCGATCCCGAACTCGGAATTTGACAAATTTGGGGTCAATAAAAATATAAAAGGAAGCTTTACAACTTCCCTGAAGTACTCAAAATCAAATTAGGTCTCGAAAGAGGTCAAAACCTCAATCAAAGATTCTGTCCAAAACAGCTTTTCCTAAACGACTTCCAATTTTTCATCGCTCATAACTCCTAGCCCCGATATTGAAAAATTGCAAACTTTATATCAATGGAAAGATAAAAACATCATCTAAAACTTTAATGAATATCACTTACTCTAATTCAAACTAAATCCATACGACGAGTGGCCTCGAAGCATAGAACACACAAATCTATACTTAATAGCATTTTCAAAACAAAGCATATCTTCAGAAAATCATATCTCTCAATCTCGACATCGAAAAATAGCAAACTTTATGTCCACAAAAAGCTCTCTACAGAGGCTACAATTTTCATGTTGATCATTTTCTCGAATTTTGCCTAAATCAAAAAGTCAACTTTTCTTCGAAAAGTCAAACTCTAAGCGAACTTTGACTGATCATAACTCTCACTTCCGATATCGAAAAATATCAAACTTTATGGCTACAAAAAGCTCTTGACATAAACTACAAGTTTCCAGAAGACAATTTTCTCAAATTTTGCCTCAAACAAAAAGTCAACTTTCTTAATTTTTCAAATTCTCTCTCTTTTCTCTTTATTTCTTGATTTTCTACTAATTTTTAAATCAATTCATTCGCTTAAACTTTCATAACTCATACAAATCTCCACAATTATCAAATACATTGAAAATTCATAATTCTTTTCTCAAATTTTCCTTAAAGCATAATTTCATCTATAACATAATACTTAAACAAAACACTCATTCAATTTTATTTACTATTTGTAAATTCCAATTAGAGATCGGGGTCCAATATTGCCCTTCCCACACGTCGTGGCAAACCTAAAATTTGCACATCGCGACGAACTCGTACGTCGTGGCGTGTTCATATGCATGTCGCGACGTGCGGGCCTGGAGAACGATTCCGTACCTAATTTTCCAGCATTTTCACACTTTAATCCTTCCCCAAACACAAATGTAACACCCTTAAACCTTGATTCAAGTCTCATACTACATTGCTAACTCAATCAAACCTTAAAATCTACCACAAACTCCTCAACCCAAGGATTTCACTTAGGTTTTTTCGAAAAACCCTAAACCACCGATTCTAACATATTCAACTCTATTCCAAGGTTTAATTTCACTACAACAAGATTACAAGAGGCTAAAATTACCTGAAAATAGTTCCAATTTGTCGAAAAACTCAAGAATCACAAAGCCCTATTTCTCTTCTCTTCTTCTTCACCCATGACACTCTCCTTCCCTTTCTTCTTCTTTTTCTTTCTTTCTTTTCTTTCTCTTCTAATTCTTTCACTTATATCTAAAGGAGATGGGTAAAGACCATTTTACCCCTCCTTCAAAGCCTTAACTTAATCCAACCTAAACAATCTTCCCAAAATACCCTCACGCACTCTTACCCTTAAATTCCTATTTAAACCACATTAAACTCAAATAAATCTCAATTATCCACTAACACTCTCAATTTAAATCAAACTAAGCCTTAATCACACAGTAAACACAATTCATGGTGAATAACATAAATAAGAAAAATTCGGGGCCCAACAAACTCGCTGTGACCTTCGAAAGGCTAACGGTTTCTCTGTTGAATTGATTGTCTTAGGTTATGTTGGTGGTGTTTCTGCTGAATCAATTCCCATGGGTTCTGTTGGTGGGGTAAGGCTCGTCACATATTGCGTTTGTTTTGATTATATGTAGTGCATTTGGATTTTCATTGTGTTACAGTAGTTAATTTGGGTTTGCATGGTGGAGGCAAGCTAGTAAACATTTTGCCTTTGAAGTGTTCGACGAAAGTCGTTCAGTAGTTTTCTTAATGTGATTGGGATTGTTTGAACAACTGGCGTAAAACATGTGGGATAACAAGTAGGTGATTGATAGGTAAATTAAATCTCCATAGGAAAGGCAATTGTTACTTCAGGAACTGATTCTTCTGTCGATATAACTTATTATATGTTTTAATTGAGGAGATGCAAACACCTAGGTATTTGAATGAATTGATTCCAAGTTTAAGGTTCCAGTTTAATGTATCATAATTTTTAATTGCAAGATAAGTAAATAGAGCTCTTGTCAAGGTTATATTCTAGACCTAATATTTCCGTGAATGATATTAAGGATCTCTTCAATATGTCAAATGGCTCATTATCTACAACTCATAGTATTAGTCAATCATTAGCAAAAGCATGTTTAGAGATTTGGAGTTCCTAACATCTATTGTGGTACTTAAAACTCAAATTATTATTGAAAAAGGGTGGTGATTTTGTTCAATATCATATCAATAGTAAAGAGAAATAGGGACAAAGGTTCCCCTTACCTTATCCCTTATTTGCTTTGAATAAATAAGATGGCTCACCATTTATAATCACTATAAAGGTCACAGTAGTTAGGCATTTAGTAATCCATTCTAAAATAACCAAAAGCTTGGAGAGCATCAAATATGAATTCCCAACTAATTGTATGAAAAGTCTTAATGAATTTAATTGTAATTACATAACTTTTAATGGATTTGTTGCTAGAGTGACCCATAGAAAACTCTTGAGCTATGCAAACATTGTCTCTTATATTCCTACCTTTAACATATGCTCCCTCACAAGCATTTAAGAAACTTTTGAGTTTATTTTTTACCCTCTTAGCTATTATCTTGAAGATAAGTTATTAAATGACAATGTAACATGAAATTGGCCTGCATTCCTTAAGATTTTCTAGAATTGGAGTCTTAGGAATTAGGCTGACAAATGTTTTGTTTAGTTCAGAAAAAGACATTTGACATCAAAGAACTCTTAGACAGTATTATTGATGAATAGAGAATCAATGAGGCTCCAAGTGGATTGAAATAATTTAGCACTAAAGTCATCTAATCCTAGTGCTTTGTTATGTTTGAATAAGAAAATAGAAGATCTAATCGCCTTTGGAGTAACTTTCCTTGTAAGTTCCAAATAGGTTTGCAAAGTAACCTTAAGCCATTAATTTCATATTGTCCTAATCCTTTACCACTGTTCAATTTAGTGCTTTGAAGCATAATATGTTGGCCTTATTCCTTCTCCCCTTGATTATGTTATGAAACGCTTTGAAGAACATGATTGTTAAGATGGGATTTGATGTATAAAGAATGAAAGGCCAAAAGTTAATATAGTGTGCAACAATATGGATGAAGAATATATGGAAGCCTTACATAAGATACAATTTTTTTTAAAAATAAGACATTCCATGATTCTCATTTTTAAAATAAGACATTCCACGATTCTCATTTTTAAAATAAGACATGTGATGTTAACTAATAAACTAGTTCTTACTGATTGCTTGTACGTTCATAGTTACAAATTCAATCTTCTTGTTGTGAATAACTAATACACTAGTCCTTATAATCATTCCACTATTAATGAAGCAACTTATTTCCTCAATATACTTGATAGTTTCAGTAAGTGCACATGGACTTACTGAGATTTAAATCTCAAACCATATCTATTCTTATGTTCTTTAAAATGTTTAAATTTTAATTTAAATTACCAACTAAGATGATTGGAATAGATAATAGATTTGAATTCAAAAATTTTTCTTATTATTCCTCTATCCCAATTTGGTATTATTCATCAAAGGTATTATGTTTAAACTCTTAAGCAAAATGATATTGTGGAATATAAACATAAACACCATTCACAAATAGCCAAATTTGTTATGTTTCACTTAGGACTGCCTAAGAACTTTTGGACATACACTATAATGACTGCCACTCGTAATACAATCTTTAGTCTCCTTATTCTTATCAATCTCTTTAGTCACAATTAGCCAAATAGACATTGTGGAATGTAATACAATCTCTGGAAAACTACCGAGAATTCTTATCAATCTCCTGTCTATCCCTCTTCACTCGTAAACTATGCTTTGCAGTCTCCTTATTCTAACTAACTACTATGATTATCTACTACTACGATTACCTTTAATTGAAATAAAGTTAATTGCCTTAATAATACCTTAAACAATTACCTTTAACTGAAATAAAGTTTAGCGGCCTTTCAAAACAATAACCTTTCAATTTTTCTGAAGATGTCAACTCTAATTAATATATCTGCAAAACAAGTTACAACAAGAAAAAAGCAAGAAGATGTAACAACTTTCTAGTGACTAAATAAGAAGTATACACTTTCCCATTCTCATGTTTTGAAGCAATTCCTTTCTCAAGTTTCTGCTGATGATTATCTGAAATTGTCAAGAAAAGTTGTAGAATTTGCCAAAGGTGTTCCATGAGCATTGATAAGTTTTAGGTTCATTTTTATATGGCAAGAATATACAAGAATGGGAATTCAGATTACAGAAATTGAAAAGTATTCCTAACCAAGAAATCCTGAATAAGCTCAAAGTGAGTTTTCATTTGTTGGATGAGGAAGAGAAGAATATTTTTCTTGATGTTGTTTGCTTTTTCAGAGGGGATAAGATAAACCATGTTAAAAGAATCCTAGAAGGCTCTTATTTTTTAGCAGATATTGGGATTAGTCTTCTAACTGATAAGTGTCTCTTATATATCTCAAATAACAACCTGGAAATGTTTACATGCTTTGGTATAGAATTGATAATGTGTGCAACCAATATTCTCTTGTTCCATTATGGTGACAACATATTAATCCTATTGGTTGTGTTCAATTGCTTAGATCTCAAATTGCAGACACTCTTGCAAAAGATAATAATGATTTTTTCTTTTACCATGATTCAGATTCAATAGCTAATTAGATCTCAACTCACTTTCTCAGTCACCTCCTCAAACAAAACTTCATGCAAATGTTTTCAACTTTATCAACATGGTTAGTCCTAGTATATTGGTTATAATCATAATTCTTGCTATGATTTTCTTCATTTCCAGTTTGTTGCACCTCTTTAAATTTCATCAAATCTCTTAAAATTTGCATTATGTTAATTATTATTTTGAAAATATATTACTTTAGAGATCTAGGTTTTAAATTTAATGTCTTAAAATTTCATAAAATCTAATAAAATTTACATTATTTTAATAATTATTTTAAACATATATGGGACAATTGAGGTGTATGTTACACATAAGCTCAAACTTCCTATTATGGCTCCAACTAAGGGTTGCATATAATAGACAATAGTGGGGATTTGGGCTTTGATGGAGATGTTGTTCGTGATGATGTAGTTATTGTTATTATTCCAACTTGTTGTTTGTGTTTTATGTGTGAATTGAATTCCCACTAACATAACATAATGTTTTCATGTTTATGTTAAATTAATAGGTAGTTTTTGGTCAATGGATAAGAGTTGGATGAGCGATGTTGGGTTTCGTGAATACATTGATGGAGTGAAAGCATTTATGAATTTTGTGGTGGGAAAAAGGGCAAAGATTGTGAAATTTCATGCCTTTGTAGTCGTTGCATGAATTGTTATATTAGGTCTCAAATGAATGTTTGTGACCATTTAATGAGATTCAGCATGGACCAATCATACACTCGTTGGGTTTTACATGGTGAAAAGCCAGAATATAGATTAATCTCTAGGGCAGAAAGGGTTGACGATGCAAATGTAGACATTGATGGGATGGGGAATGATATTGATGAGGGTGATGGTGGTGAGGAGGATGATGGCATGCAAGATTTTCTTTATGATGTGGGTACCTTCGTAAATGATTGCCCAATTGATGAAGATGGAAGGAGTCATCCTAATGGCGTCGGTGATTTTATAGGACAAGGCTTTCATGAATTATTGAGTAAAGCAAATGAAGAGTTGCACCCCGGATGTACAAACTTTACAAAGTTGTCCTTTTTAATAAAGTTGCTTCACTTGAAAGTATACAACAAGTAGATCAATAAGTCATTTGACATATTACTTGCTCTGTTGAGGGATGTATTACCTTATTGTGAAACTTTGCCGAAGTCCTATTATGAAGCAAATCAATTTCTACGGAGCCTAGGTTTGAGTTATGTGTCGATACATGCATGTAAGTATGATTGTTCCCTATTTTGGAAAGAGTATGGGGACTTGCAAAGTTGTCCCAAGTGTGGAACATCAAGATGGAGAATTAATGATGGCAAGGGTAAGAAGATACCATGGAAAGTGTTGCGGTACTTTCTATTAAAGTCCAGACTGCAACGATTATTCATGTCAAGTAAGACTGCTGAACAAATGACTTGGTATAATGATAGGCCTAAAGGTGACAAAAATACCATGTTTCATCCTTCTGATGGAGAAGCTTGGAAGAGCTTTGATGAGCTATATAATGAGTTTGCTAGAGAACCACGTAATGTGAGACTAGGCTTAGCAACAGATGGATTCAATCCACATGGTAATATGTCACTTTCATATAGCGTGTGGCCTGTTGTTCTTTTAGCATACAATTTACACCCTTGGATGTGTATGGATGAGTCATATTTTATGCTATCGTTGGTTATTCCAGGTCCGAAAGCGGTTGGTCGAGACATTGATGTCTATATGAGACCACTAGTGGATGAGTTAAGTGAGCTATGGGAAGATGATTTTGATGTATTTGATGCGACAAAGGGCGAAAATTTTCGAATGCATGCAGCTTTAGTGTGGACGATCAATGACTTTCCAGCCTGTGGTATTTCTGGGTGGAGCATAAAAGGCTATAAGGCATGCCCTGCCTGTAACACGCACACTCCATCTTGTAAGTAAGAAGTAAGATTGGTTACTTAGGTCATCGCCGTTTTCTTCCTTACGATCATCCATGGAGAAGAAGCAAGAAGTTTGATGGCAAGAGTGATCATCGACCTATACCTAACTTACCAGACGGAGATGCTATGGTGGATCAATTATGTCATGTGGACCATATATGTTATGGAAAGCACCCCAGCAATAAGAGGAGAAGGAGATTGGATGGAGAGTTGAATTGGAATAAAAAAAAGCATTCTTTTTGATCTACCATATTGGCATAAGTTAAAATTAAGGCATAATCTTGATGCCATGCATATAGAGAAGAATATTTGTGACAATATACTTGGTACGTTGATGAATGTTAAAGGTAAAACCAAAGATACAATCAAGGCTAGGCTTGATTTGGAAGATATGAATATTCGCAAAGAATTATACTTGATAAGAGCTGTTGATGGAACTATTGTGGGAAAACCTCCAGCATGCTATACAATGTCTTTGGATGAGAAGAAGTTTTGTGAGTTTGTCAAGCAGGTGAAGTTTCCAGATGGATATGCATCAAATATATCTAGATGTGTTAAAGTTAATGAAAGGAAGATTAGTGGGCTGAAGTCTCATGATTGTCATATATTGTTACAAAGCATTCTTCCATTAGGGACGCGTGGTATTTTGAATAAAGATGTCACAGGTCTTTACTGCAGTTGGGGGACTTCTTCCGCAGAATTTGTAGACGAAGTTTGAAAAAGGATGATGTACAGAAGATGTGTCAGGAGATTATTTTAATCTTGTGCAAACTTGAAATGATATACCCACCCTCCTTCTGTGATGTATATATGTGATTCCGCTATTATCTTTGATCCACACTTTGTTATAGTGATCCTTGGATACCAGGCCCTGATACCAATTGAAGTGAATCAAACGTTAATACAATGTTTAGAAAATGATATAAGAATGCACGAGAAGGGGGGTTGAATTGTGTATTCCCCTTTTAAATTTTTTTTTTCAAAAATGTTTGTTAGAAATAAAATTCTTTTACAGAACTTTCGATAGATTCTAATTAATCAAAACTTTGAAAACTTTGTTTACGAACTAAGTAATGATAAAACTTGAATTTAAAAGAGAGATAGAGTAAGAGTAGTTGACAAAGCGATTTATCCTGGTTCACCCCAAACCGTGGGTTACGTCCAGTCCTCAGAGTTCTTTATGAGATTTCACTATCTCTACAACTTTTACAAGTATTCTTGACGAGCCTCTTTAGGTCTCTACAATCAGTATTTTTTTTTACACTTAGCCTCTGCAGGCTATCTGCACTACTTCCTCACAGAAAAGTGTTTGAAACTTGTTACAGTAAAAATAGCTCTCGGCTAATTTGCAGAGTGTGCTTTTTACGATCGCGTAGATGTAATTCAGCTAATTTTTCAACTAACTTCGCAATCTTCGACTTCGACTTATATTTATATCCTTCGTCTCCAACTGCTTCTTGATTCTTGTTTCTGGATTCTGGATTCTTGCTTCTTGAATCTTGTTTCTTGAATCTTGCTTCTTGAATCTTTAAAAGAAACGGTTAATCAGTTGATTTCTGTAACTAACCCGAACTGACTCTTGCGTCTGCTTTTCAATTCTTCTTCTGTGTCTATTTTTCTTAATTCGCGTCTTCGTCTGTTTTTATTTTGTGTCTACGTCTGCGTCTGTATTTCTCTTTGGCGTCTGTGTCTGTATTTCTGTTCGTCTGCGTCTATGTCCTATTGTTCGTTTGCGTCTATCTTTCTGTTCGTCTGCATCTATCTTTCTGTTCGTCTGCGTTGCTTCGTCTTATTGTTCGTCTGCGTCTATCTTTCTGTTTGTCTGCATCTATCTTTCTGTTCATTTGTGTTTCTTCGTCTGTATTGCTTCGTCTGTTTTTGTTTTTCTTTTATTGTTCTCTTTGTTATACATCAAAATTATATCTAAGTAAAGTCATTTTGACTTAACAATCTCCCCCTTTTTGATGATAACAAATTATATACAAAAAAGAAAACAAAATACAATGTTTTTAAAGGAAACAATAACAAAAAAAACTTATCTTCAGAATTCTTCTTTAACTTCTTCCTTTCTTTTCTTTGTCTGCTTCAGTCACACCTTTTGAGATTCTTTTCTGAACATTCTCTTCTCCTCCTCTGCTTATTCCCTTCTCCCCTATTTGTTATAATAAAAAATGATTAACGACGATGGCTCTTTAACAGTTCTGTCATCATCTTCATCAAATCATTCGTTGTCTCCTTTATCTCATTGACTTCTCCGTGTAATTTGCTGATTTCAGCTTGTGAGTCCAACGGTGGAGAGGATTGATCATTCTCTGCTGAGGGTGAAGTAAACGTAATTGTTGTAGCATATGCGTCCGAGGAAGGAATGTAATCTTCCTTAATCTCAATAGTTGGTGGACGAATGAATACTTTTGACTCAGGGATGTCAATGTCAAAGGGAGCAGGTAGCATAAGCAACTGTCTTCCTTGCAAGGGTATGCCTTCAGCTTGTATAGACAGAGTATTAGATAAAGGTCTAATATGCAAAACTGTCTGGACAAGTGATTCAATAAATGTCCCTATTATTAATCTTCCCCCTACAGGACAGTCTTCATACTTATCCGTATAGCTATAACTAGCTCCATCAGTATTCTCTTTAAAAGCGCATGCTGCATCAATTCGACGCACTTCTTCTTCAATTTGATTTGCGGATAGATCATCACTGATTTCTTAAGGAAATAGCTCCTTTTTCCCTTTATCCATATCCAAAGGATATCTTGGCTGAATGTCTGGTACAACCTTTATTATCGATCGCTACGTGATTTGGATAAATAGTGTATGGACGAGAAGACATTTTAAGTAGGGTATGGCTTTATGGCGATACTTTAAGGTATCATAGAAGTTCCTTTCGTCTTCATTCAATATATGCCATGTCTCACTATTTATCAGAATAGGTTGTAAGACAACCTTTATTTGCCTTCTTGGTTGACTACAAATGGCAATTGCAGTACTCTTCATTGTCACCACTTCAACCAGTCTGACTTCAAACTTATTCTTTCTTAAAAATTTGGAATAGTTGTGAACGACCAGACTAGGTTCAACAGATTTCTCCAATGGTACCTGCACTAAGCTCAAATCTGCTGTGACCTCTTATTGATTATCGACAGGAGTAGGCTGAACCAGGCTAGGCTCCACTGGTTCCTCCAGTTGCTCAACAATGGGAGTATTCTTCTCTTGATTAACTTCCACAGGAGTAGACAAACTCCTCCTTCGACTAACTACTTTAGTCTTTATTCTCGAAGTTTTCTTAACTTGAGACTTCTGTATCTCAGACTCCATTTTTCTCTTCTTCTCAGTCTCCTTGCTCTGTTTGGCCGATTCTTCCTCCAAAATTGAGACGAGAGATCTTGTCACTTTTCGTGTGCTGGATCTAGAAGCTTCTACTTGTTCCTGCTCTCTGGCTCTTCTCTCTTCTTGTTGCCTTAAAGTTCGAATCCTAGGTAATCTCCTTGCTTTCTTAGTAATTTCACCCAAAAGATTCTCTCCTTTCCTTTTTGTCACATCATCATCTGTCCTCCGAGCTAGATTATACTCTTCTCTAGGACATGTCTGTTTTATCAAAGGCCTTCCATATAATCTTCTCCTTTCTTCTATTGACATACTCATTCTTCCATGGGATCTAGAACTTGTTGTTGGAGATTTCTTTAATAATCGCTCCCCCTCAGTTCTAGTTCTCCTTGAAGAGTCTACTTCTTCTTTATTCAATGTCCTCAGATCCATTCGTCGTATAGTGATTGAGTCAATAGTACTCTTCACAGGTACAATCGTTCTATTTCCTTTGTGTAGAAGGACTCGGTTCTTAAAATCCTTGTAAGAAGCATGCCGTAAGGATAGCTGTTTGTATTCTTCATCCCCTTAATCATATAATGGAAGATTAAGAAGGGTAAGTCAATAGGATTGCTATTCAGCAGGTAGAACAAACATTGTTCATCCAGGGTGGTCACCAAATGCCTTGAACCTTCTCTGGGTAAGACGCAATTAAACAGAATCGCATGAAGAACCCTAGCTTTCAGGACCAGACTTGAAGTCTTCCTCTCTGAAGGGTCATTCACTCCATACAACTGTTTGCTAACATCTTCTTCCTTCATGTTGACCATTGTCATCCACTTAGCCTTGGTTGACAGGGTCTCACCAACTGATGGACAATCGATCACCATCCTTATCAGCTCCTTTTTCACGACAACAGATATACCATCTACTGAGGATATAATAGTGTTGTCTACAAGTTGAGCATTCTTCCAAAAGTCAAATACCTCATTGGTGTACACTGGTTCTCATACTTGGAAGAAATTCCTCCAACCAGCTCTTTCAGGTTCTACGTCCATACCATCCTTCCTTAGCGACTCGAAATCCACATGCCTTCCGAATATCATAGCTACCTCCATTGTTTCAGAACGAAAACTGACTCTGGTAAGCTTTTCTTCTAGGGTAGGATGATTGAGAGGATTTGGAAAGCAAGATGAACCATCTATAGATGAGAATATCCGCAATGATCTCAACTTTAGGCTACTTGAAGTGTCTTATCACGCGTGCCCTAGAATCGTCGGGATTCTAAAGATCGTGAAACGTTTCCCTCCAAAACTTCCTTGTTAGCGAAGTTACCAGCTGTAACTCACTGTTTCTAACGCCGTTAATTTTGACGTCCCTTTAACCTGACTGTTCGCTTTCGCTTAACATTACCATGTTAAGGTTGCGTCTGATCTTCTGGAACCGTTCTTCACTCAATGGTTTAGTGAAGATGTCTGCCCACTGATACTCTGTTTCAATGAACTGTAGTATAACCACCTTCCTCTGAACATAATCTCTCAAGAAGTGATGTCTGACTTCGATGTGTTTCACTCTCGAATGCTGAATTGGATTCTTTGACATATTGATTTCACTGGTGTTGTCGCAATAGATTGGAATCTCCTCTTCTTGAACTGAATAGTCTTCAAGTTGATATTTGATCCTGGCGTTTGTGAACAACGACTTACGGCGGACATATACTCGCTTGGCGGTTGATAGAGCGATTAAGCTTTGTCTCTTGCTTGACCATGAAACTAAGTTTGAGCGAAAGTGACATCCTCCACTTGTGCTCTTCCTTTCGATTCTATCTCCCAGATAGTCCGCGTCGCAATATCCGATTAACTCGAAATCTTTACCTTTCTCATACATTAAGCAAAGATCAGTAGTACCTGCTAGATATCTCATAATCCTCTTAACAACAATATAATGAGACTCTCTAGGATCAACCTGAAACCTTGCACACAAGCATACACTGAACAATATATCAGGTCTACTTGCTATAAGAAAGAGTAAAGAACCGATCATCCCTCTATATAGGGTTTGATCCACTTTCTTACCATTTTCATCTTTCGACAAAAAGTTTGAAGGATGCATCGGAGTAGTCATTGGCTTCACATTTTGCATATCAAACTTATTCAACAATTATTTCATATATTTTTGTTGATGGATAAAGATTTTCTCTTCGGTTTGCTTAACTTGCAACCCAAGAAAGAACTTCAACTCACCCATCATGCTCATTTCAAATTCATTTTTCATTAGACTCTCAAACTTCATGCATAACTTCTTTGAAGTAGCACCAAAAATAATATCATCAACATAGATCTGTACTATAATGAATTCATTCTCATAATTCTTCCTAAAGAGCGTCATATCAATTTGACCTCTACTAAAACTATTTTCTAAGAGAAAAGTACTCAGACGATCATACCAAGCTCTAAGAGCTTGCTTCAGGCCGTATAAGGCTTTATGAAGTGTATAGACATGGTCTAGATTCTTAACATCCTCAAAACCAGGTGGTTTCTTAACATACACCTCTTCGTCTATAAAACCATTCAGAAAGGCACTCTTTACATCCATCTGAAATAGATTTATATTTTGACAGACCGCATATGCCAACAATATCCTAATGGCTTCAAGTCTTGCAACTGGAGCATATGTCTCATTGTAGTCTATTCCTTCTTGCTGATTATAGCCTTGTGCTACTAATCTAGCCTTATTTCGACTCACTCTTCCTGATTCGTCTAACTTATTCTTAAAGACCCATCTGGTTCCTATAATGGATTTCTTAGGGGGTTTCGGAACTAAGGACCAAACATTATTTCTAGTAAATTGATTCAGCTCCTCTTGCATGGCTAACACCCAAGCTTCATCTCGAAGAGCTTCCTCAACCTTCTTAGGCTCTATTTCAGAGATAAAAGTCACATTAGCTTCTCTTCTGAATCTGGACCTTGTCCTAACTCCTTCGAGGTCTCTCAGATAATCAACTCTTACGGATGAGAACTTTTATATTTCAGATCTCTTTTCGCCTAATAGTTTCGGAATATCTTCAACTTTGTCTTCTTGAGTACACAGTCTTGGAGTTTACGTAGTGTCATCTAAGTTCTTTGAAGGACCTTCACTCTCCATGTCATCATTCTTATGGGGTTGGGAACTATCATCAAACTTGACATGGATGGTCTCCTCAACTGTCTTTGAAATAAGGTTGTACACCCGGAATGCCTTAGACGATAATGAGTAGCCTAGAAAGATTCCTAGATAGGTCTTTGAATCTAATTTATCCAACAGCTCCTTTGTATTCAGAATAGAGCATTTGCACCCAAATGGATGAAAGTAAGTGATTGAACCCAAGTTTAATAAATAATTGGATACACTTTCATGATTGTTAATGCATGTTTTGATTCTTAATTCATGATTTTTGTGTTTAATTGAGTCTCTTACGGTGAGCTTATGTTTTATGCAATTTGCTAGTAAAATTGTACAAATTGACATTAATTCCATTATAATTTTTCTAAGAACAATTGATACCACAAATTGTTATTTTATATTGTAGGAGAAAAGGAGTCAAGAAGGATCAGAAGAGTCAACACGGCATGAAGTCCTTAAGGCACGTCGCGGCGTGAACTAATCACCTCCGCGGCGAAATGTAATTCCCACATCGCGGCGCATCAACACAGATCGTACGTCGCGATGTCAACAATTCAGCACGTCGCGGCGAGCAAACCAGATCGTATGTCGCGACGTCCCAGACATCTCGTCGCGGCGAGCAAGACAGAGCACACGTCACGACGAATATTAATTTATACGTCGCGACGTGCAGACGGATACCCGGACTCCAAATAGAGATTTCTCTCACTGTACCGACCCGACCCATGACCCATCCTTTAAATCCTGCCGAATTAGGTTATCATCATTATCGAGAGAGGGATCGAGAGACGGGGAGAAAAGAGGAGAGACGAGTGGACAGAGAACAAAGAAGGAAGAGGAGAGATTCTTGGCCTTACCACCCAAGGTTCCCTTCGGGGTTCCCTGGGTGAAACTTTTGTATAGGCTTTCTTTTCATTTTCATCGCCGACTCCATCATGGATAGCTGGGATTCATCACGAGTTGTGAAGATTCGGGTTGAAATGCGTGGTTAGGCATTTGTTTTCTCTTGAAGATGCAGGATGGTGGAGTTCACCAAGGGGTAGCTTAATCTGTAGTTTAGCTATGATTTATAAATGCCTAGGTTTAGGGGTTTGTAATTTGCAGTGAAGCTACTTGATTATAGCTAAATGTTTGACATTTAATGTGTGTTTGGATTGGCAGTTTACATTGTCACATTTAACTACATTGTTATGAACAGCCGAGTTGGGGTTTATTGCTGTGTAGTTAGATTAGCTTAATTAGAGTTTAATTAAGCGTTGAACAATGTAATGTATTATGGATTTGTTTATGTAGAACTTTGTGCTTAAATATATGAAGTCTCATATATGTCAACTTGTGATCTTGTTGATTCTCTTTTATCTGCCTAGTTGTGTTTGATAATGAGTTGATGCTAGATTT